>CABFWO010000039.1:329908-412667 GCA_902155825.1 Timema genevievae
TCCTGTGCTATGCCTGCCCTCTACAAGGACTGTGTTCAATGTGCGGTGCCTTGCAGAAACCTCTTCCTGTGCTATGCCTGCCCTCTACAAGGACTGTGTTCAATGTGCGGTGCCTTGCAGAAACCTCTTCCTGTGCTATGCCTGCCCTCTGCCTTTGCTGCGCCTGCCCTGCGTCCAATGTGCTGCGGGCCTAATTGTCGTGTGCAACATGCAAATGTTAGACAAGTGTGTGACCTCACTAAAGCCCGCCGCACACGGTGCAGGTTTGTTGTTAGCTTGCCTGCTGTATTTCACTGATCGTTGTTGTGCTTGCTGAGCTGCTGGGTGTCTAGCAGGGAGCGTTGCTGGATTGGCTTTCAGACAAGGCTCACCGTCTGCAGACCATGCGGCTATTTGACGAGAGAACGCGAGAGAACTAGATCTATTGTCAACAAACACGGACGGTGATGATGACTTCTTGGACGGCGATACTTTGCGGGCAGTTTGTATTCATCGAAGACAATTAGTGATGGCGATATTTTCAGTAATATATGTACAGAAGAGGTGCAGAAAATGTAGGAGACCACATGAACGTAACCAGAGACTATCACTGACTGCACGTAAACAGTGGCGATTGTCGTGCCTGGTCACGTGACTAAAGGTTGCGTTCTGATTGGCTCATCTCCCAATCCAGCAGGGAACCAAGCACGGAAAACAAGGACGGGACCTATCGAGAGAAACCAGCAGGCTAGCCAGCAGCCGAACCATCAGTGACGTCATTTTCCAGCAGCGTTCCCTGATCAACACCGAGTAAGTGATCTAGCAACGAATCCTGCACCATGTGCGGTGGGCTTTACTCTGCCTCTCCTGGATAAACTCCACGACACGTCAATAGCTTACAGAGAACAACAATAAAAATCAGTTAAATGGGCCAAGGGAGAGTTTGGATGAGCTGCGCATGCGCTATCGAGTAGAGTAATTCTTTAGCCTTAGCAACACAAGTGTTTTGTTTTTAGAATAATTTAAGATCTTGGTTTACATAGTTTTGTGAGCATAGAGTAGAACAAAGCGAAAACAATTAAACTAATTGAGTTGTATCAAAAGTATTTTATTCTTTGGAACGCTAGCTCAACTAATCACAAAAATTCAAATAATCGAAAAGATACGCTTGCTGTGATAGCTAAGGTTTTTTTTAACCCCCTGAATATATTTTTTTACGTTTTTGTCTTTTCTTAGAGAGTACATTTACTGCCAACATAATAAATAAAGAAATGGCAATTAATACGTCGTTCTCCATGGGCAGAAATGTGTAGATTGATTAAAAACTAGAAAAGGGCCCATGATCTGGACCCAACAGGTTGGCATAAACAATCACAGCTTTTTTCCCTTATGTTGGCTCCCAACTCGTTATAAAGTAAACAAGGCTTTAAAAGATGCCAAGGGCCATGGTGAGCTTACGGTCAATAAATTATATCATCCGCTTCGGTGGCCGTGTGGTCTAACGCGCTGATCTCGTGTTGGACTAGACTGTCGAAGACGGGGAGATCGGGGTTCGATCCCGGTTGGGTCCACTGAGGGGGGTTTTCCTAAATTGTTTTCCACCCTCCCTCCACGCAAATGCGAGTGCACTTCCTATAACAACACTGTAAGGATCCAAGCTGAAATGGGATTGCAGCCGCTACTCTGATACAACTGATTACAAAGATCAATCACTAGAATTACAATCAATAATGAAACGATGGAGCTTATATTACTACCTCGTACTAATTAGTACGTTTAAAACTGAGCTGTGACATTTGAGTCTTTAGCTACATGATAGGCCAAAGTTTGATCTGGCGTCGTTATTGATCATGTACACGTCATAATATTCAATTAATATTATATTAATTTTATTTAATATATATTTTTCTTAAAAACAGCATCAACTTGAATAAAAATTAAGCCACTTTTTTTTGATCGAACTCACTTTTTTATAATTCCCAGATATATCAAGATAAATGTTTGCTTTTTGTCTTTTGTTTCTCAAAATATTAAAAATACACTAATATTTTCTGCCATCATTATGTTACGTCTAAAATAAAATCCCTTTTTTTCTTTTATCAAAATTATTTATACTTGGAACATTAATATGATTGCTTGTAAAAAATATAATTACCTTATCAATATAGACTACTGTTTGACAAATTTAAAATATTTGTTTATTTATATACTAAATAAAATTAATAATATGGCCTTCTTTTAAAGATTGATTGCAATTACTATCTAGTCGTAGATTCTTTCTTCTTAGATTATTAGCCAACATACTAGCACCAAAACATCCTAACAAATAATTTATATAGGTTACGTGTTCAGTAAAATACTTCAAATAGGCTTTTCTGTCTATAAAATTTAACCATCAACTTTTTTTATTCATGCTTATCCTGCAATAAAAACTATTTAGGTATTTCTATCTTTTTACAAATAAAACACGTCACTTTAGTTTTGACCGTGTCCCAGTGAAAATTCTCAAAACAGAATTTTAAGATAATTAAAACATATTGTAAGGCCATACAATTATCTAAAATATATTACTGTAATTTTTCTAAACTGGATATCATCAGTCCAATAATACATAAATATCATATTTTATCCAGGTGGGGTGAGAATGGAAGAATGGGGTGGCTCTAAGAGAAGAGACTGAATAATGCCACAATATTTTACTCAGTAATTTTTATTACCTGCTCACAAACATAAAATGGTATAAAGAAGTGTGTCACTGTGTAAAAAGTATTTGAAATATATATCTTAGTGTTTTATTTTCATAAGAAAAATCAATAAACTACAGAAATAAATTTACAAAGCTATTGTACAAAGCAGCAATAAAACAAACTGCTGTAACCCATTTTATCTAACATTATTGGGACATTAAAATGTCCTTCTTGCAGATAAAATTAAGAGGGTTTAACTTATTTATGCTGGCATATATAATAATAATAATAATAATAATAATAATAATAATAATAAGTTATTATTATTACAGATCCGACATTCCATAGAGCTACTACTATTTAGAATTAGACGATAACATCTGTTTGTTTAGTAAATTGAATATAAATGCTTAATTACAGGATACCAATAGGCAAATTTTAATTTAAAAATACAATCTTTTCAATAAATTCTTTTTGCACCGTCTTACTATCTTTTGCTAACTATAGAAAATTAATTTTTCTTGGGTGGGTGGGGTAAAAGGAGGGGGTTCATTGAAAAATTGTACTATACCTTTAGCCATGGCAGTCTTGCTTTAGCCAAAATAGCTTTGATACTCAAATATGTAAGGGTGAGTCCATTTAATTTCAAAGGCGAGATGGACCCTCCCAACCCCCCTCTTTCTGCGCTCTTGAGTGGAACCCTCTATAAGAATTAGCTTTCTACACCATTGCAAGATATACATATTTTATAACCAATACATATTTGTTTTAAATTTTACGCACCCCCTGTGATGTCCTCGCCTACCCCAGGTTGAATACCAGTGCATATGAGTGTATATATATATAAATAATGTATGTAATAAGAGTTCAAACTAAAGTAAAACATAATTTTTAATCACGTATAGATTCACGGCTGGCTATCAAATAAATAATACAGAGATTATTTTGGTTTTAAATAAATCTACTCAGTAGAGTAGTTAAATATTTAAGAATAAGCTTTTATGCCAAAAACATAAATTATATTTAAACAAAATATTAAATGTTTAGATCAAATCTTAGATTTATAAATTAGTAGTAAATATGAAACTAGTGTCATATGTTATATGCGAGCTTACATGTAGTTTAGGAATCACCTTTAATTAGTTTAAAATATTAAAATTAACTTTATACTTTTAATCGTTTTGGTAAATACATTAAGATTTTCCCTTGTTTGGCAAATCCACTAAGAAAACACATCACAAGAACTAATAAAAATAACTATGCCTCTCCATTTAATTTTCATTCTTCCCTTCAGCGTTTCTACGCACGTTTTCGTACCGCTCTTATTGCTTCAAGTTGCCAACTTTGCGGAGAACAAATTACCTTCAAAAGTGCTCCAACTTCTAACAAAGTGCCCGCTCATATTGGAATCAATTTCCTCAAATGGTGTTCTCACCCTCTTCCTTACTCCCAAGTTTATCTTTGGCCTCTTTCCATACGCCTCTCCCTCTCACTCCTTTACCGACACAATCTCGCGTTTCTGAAAGAGTTGGTCGCGTGGTAAACTGCTTCAGCTATACCGTTATTTTCGAGAGTAAGCGTCTGAACCATTTAGGTAAATAAACGCTATCTTTGAATCATTACAATAAACTTTGACAGTTTTAATGTAAACGCTGCAAAACAGTGTCGTGGCGTGGAGTGTTGACAGTTTAAGGAGAACTTGTTAAAATGATAATATGTTCTCACCCACTTGGTCACCATTTGACTAAACATACGTGGGATCTCCTTTACATACCTCAATTACTCTTAGGTCAACAACCCGAAGGTTGGTTTTAAGTGATTTTATCCATCCAGCACTGTGCATGCACCCAGCCCTTCGGCTGGTTAGTGATGCCTCCACCATCTGGTAAAAACCCCATGTACTAGGAGATTTCAGGAAGTGTGGTGGTTCCACGTTGTCTTTAACACTGCATTTCTATGAGCCAGCGTGATAAAGCCATCCTATTTTGACGGGAAAGGTATTTTCACATAGCTTTTAAGGTTATTTTAAATGCCACAATTGACATGGGACCGACGGCTTTACTTCCACTCTGAAGGAAGCTGTGCTTTGGACCTTTATCACTAAAAAAAAAATCCGTCGACGTCGGTTGAGTTTGAACCCATGAATACTGGGTCCTGAGGAGAACACTTTACCGCAAGACCACCGGGGTAGACACATACCTCACATGGGAATGTATTGTTGATACCTACCGATGAGTGTTCTAATGAGTGATGAGATTATGTAACAGGTACAGTTTAGACTAACTCTGCTTATCCTGTCAACGCTCTACGACACGCCACTGGTACAATTTTCTACTTTTAATAAATACTAGTTGATCTAGTATATTTGGCTGTTGATTATTTAAAAATTATTTGAGAGTATATCTAAATAATCTATCCAAAATAAAATCATGAAATATGTTATTAATTTTTAAATTTCAATTCTAATTCTCTATTGGCCGTTATACACGCATAACAAACTCTATTATAGTATGTATCTTATTTATTCTTTAGCAATTTATTATATATTTTAATTATATGGTTGCATTTTTTCAATGTTGGCCTGTTCTAGATCCTTGTTTAATTTTGATCGGCACTGAAATAAAAGGACAACGGAATGAAAACCTAATTATATTAATTAGTGCGTTTAACACAAAAATTATTAAATGTTTATTCCAAAAGATTAAGGATGCTAAGAACACTTATTTAGAAAGAATGTACCAACTTTGTTTATATGAGATTATTCGAAAAATCACAGCTATAAATCACATTTGGAGAACAACCTTCAATGCTTCAATGCATCTTAACGATAATTGATCCTTGATCTCACCACTAATGGCAACTCAATAAATTAAGGGCCTGACGTCTTAGAACACCTGACCACTGATGCAGATAACACAAGCTGTTGGATATTGGATGTTGTGAGTTCATGCTATAGGGCTTATAGGTCACCTATTTATTCTCTTTTATATAAGGGTGTAATCTATCGTGATTGGAGTTTAGGCTAAGGGATCATTCATTCCCCAATTT
Source organism: Timema genevievae (assembly GCA_902155825.1). Lineage (NCBI taxonomy): Eukaryota > Metazoa > Arthropoda > Insecta > Phasmatodea > Timematidae > Timema > Timema genevievae. The sequence goes on from CABFWO010000039.1 coordinate 335,623, forward strand.
TCGGGCACAGTTCCCGAAATAAGACTGATTTTGTCCCCGATTTTATGACTAAATTAAAGCAATTTTAAGAGTATATGAATTGAATTAAAATTGTTTAATCAAGTCAGTTGTTAAAATATTTAAATATAAAATATGTCAACAGCTAGCGACGAGTATTTCTTTCATTCAGACTTATTTTTCTTGGCTTTTTGCCTAAACTGTTTTTTTTTGCTAGTTCACCACTTTCGTGTATCACACCTATTACTTTTATTATTATATATCACTACATTTAAAATACTTAGTTCATTTACACTGTTCAGTATTCAGTAGTGAGAGTATAAACTAAATTAGTACAGGTGGAATTACGTACCATTTAAAGGAAAGCTAGGATTCTTTTTGCCAGCAAAGTGGTGGTAGCTGATAGCTAACAGAAGATGTAAAAACGATTATAAGAAAACCACAAATAAAAACAATTTTTTTAGTAAAAGTTTTCACTGCCAAAAGTAACAACAAATAAATATATTAAGGTCTTGTAGATAATATGGTTTGACGAATAAATACATGAGAGTAGATCTAATATATTTTGCTAGCTATTACTTAACTATACTCCTACCTTAGATGGGGTATACTTTCTCCAACTCCTTTCAGTAGATTGGTTGTTTCCGAACTGGGGTGTCGAGTTCCTTCGCGGAGATAAGCTATAACAATAGTCTAGTTCCTCCACGTTTATGAGTAGGGAGAGGGAGTGGGTTGAGGACTAGCCCCTCTACATTGCATGCAAGTCCATGGGATCAGGAGTAGATTCACATTACAAAACTAAATAAGAACAAAATTAATTAAAGTAAGAAAGGTTAGCGTTAGTGAATGCTTAGTACATGATAGGGAAAAAACCAATCCTAACTTTAAAACCTTCCATGTTTATTATATAATTAATTTTCTTGAATTGTCGTGGAGAAAATCAGCCCCATCTCCAGTGGAGGAACTCTGCTTTGGAATTAAGGGAACTTTATCGAAAAGGTAACTAAACCAGGCCTTGTGGAGAAACTCGACCACGCCCTTTATAAAAATTCATAGAAAGGAGTGGTCACTTTACTTTAGCCCATCTATTAAATAAATAATCAATTTATTTTTAAAACCATCCACAGGTTTCACCAGACAATACCAATTAATTTATGAAGAAAAGTGTCAAGAACATCTAGTATAAATATAACTAAAAGAAAGAATCGTACGCTCAAGATGTAGGTACTCACCGACTAGAGCTAGATCCCCCACATTTACATACAAAGATGGTACCAATCCGAAAGTGGAGCCATCTATGTCTTGGGTACAGAAACAGCGACACAGTCACACACAGAACTCACGAAAAGCTGTTTCAATAACAGCAATGTCTTTGAGAGAGGAAATAAATTTGGGTTAGGAGTATGAGGTGAGGGCGGAAAAAGAGAAACAGTGGAAAGAGGGGTTGTGGAGGGGAGGAACTATGTTGTAGAGAGGCGTTTCAATTTCTAGGTCTTTGCTACCCTCCTAATGGAAATAAGCCCGTACCAAGATCGCTCGCGTGAGTCAAATACGACTCGGTATCGTCCATAGAGGAAACATTCAAGTAGTGAAGATGTCAACAGATATGGCTCTCGCCATTCTTGTTTGGAACTTTAGAAGCAAGGTTGACCTTGTACTGTGTGAGGTCGTCAAGGAATTAAAACAAACGTTATCCTTATTGAGCTACTTAAGTGCTAATACTTACTGACAACGACCTACAGTTAATATATGACAAGATTCAACAGCAAGACATTTAGTTATATGTGGTGGCCGCATGGTCTAACGCGCTACAATCTCAGTAGATTATACCCATTGACGGGGAGATCTAGGTTCAAATATCGGTCGGGTGTACTGAGGGTGGTTTTCCAAAGTAATTTTTCACTCTACCTCCACAAAAATGTGGGTAATTGTCCTCTTAATATAACCACCTTAATCTCTAAAATCACTAGTGTAATTTTTTAAAATATAATTTCAATGATTTCTTAACAAATTTGAGGATCTTTCTATTTCAAATTTTGAATGTATAAAAACCTGCAATCGTTCTAGTTTTGTAATTTTAATTTTATATAAATTTTAGCTATCAGTGAAATCAATTGTATATTTGTTTTGATTATAAACCAAGAGTTTTAGTGATATTTTTTAATTAATAGACCCTACATTTGGTGGTTTGTGTTCTTTAAATACCGTTGTATATCCTTACTGCAGTAAAAGCCTTTCAAAAATTTACAAGAAAGCTCTCTAGCCTACGGGAACGCAATGTAAGTTTTAAGGAAATAAACCAACATTAATATGTTTGCCTAGAATATTGACAACAACACTGTGTAAGTAAACAAACCTGGTACACTAATTTTCTATTTGTATTAAAATAATTAATTTAGTGAATTTTTCTTTGAAACCGAGATCTGGCTGAAAGCCTCTTTCATTGCAAATTTAGAATCAAAGATCTGTTGATGAATACAGATTATTGATGCTAGCACAGTTAAATATTTGTGACATGTTAATGAAAACAATAATAGTAAGGCCATCTTTGGTGGCTGCATTGTCTAAGGTGCTGCTCTCGCATTGGACTAGACTGCCGAAGATGAGGAGATCGGGGTTCAATCCAAGTCTAGTGCACTGAGGGTGTTTTATTACTAAATGGTTTTCCACAATCTCCACGCAAATGCGGGTGTACTTACTCTAAATTAAACCTTCCTAGCCCCATCACATTGGTGTAATTAGTACATAGGTGTATATTTCGAACGGATAGTAAGATCTGGCGCTAAAAAAAGTTAAATTTCTCTTAAAACTCTTTCAAGCATTAACATATAGTTTCCACTTATTAATTTAATTCTTGTTTTAAATGAACTTAATTCGTGTAATAAAATGTAATGTTAACTATCGTTAGTGTTTTCAGAATAAGAGTTATTTTGAACTGTATGTATATTTTATTCTCATCACTAAGTAGGGCATTCATTGGTCAAGTATCAACGAAAGTACATTTATCATAAAAGGTGTGTAGAGCAGACACTATGTATGATCGGTCAAATGGGGTCAAAACATATTACAAGAGTAATGTTTTAACAAGCTCTGCTCTCCACAGCAACTCTCCATGACATGGGTATGGATTTGTACTTATGTAGCATTAATTAAAAATAGAAAACAATATTTAAGACACATTTAAATAAAAGAATGGTTCCATATTTATTATTAAACTAAATATATTAAAACAAACACCTTTTCTTTTGTGTGGACACAAATATAAAACAAGTAGTATGATTTAATTATCCGTACTACTATTAATTTAAAGTGTTTTGGCATCTCACAATAAATGTTATTCTTACGTACGACCAACACTAACTAAAACCACACACAAGGGTTACTTAGGCCTACGTAACAAACGTTTTGGGTTGCGTATTTGTGTCTGGCGATGACTGTTCCTTATCCAAACGGCAAAGAAGGCCCTTTCAACCGATAAGTAGGCACCCGAATTTCCCCTCATATATATATTGACATTTCCAAAAGGTTATTGATCAGACTTTGACTAAATTTGATTTGGTAATTAATATACATTACTTAAATTACGTTTGTATCTAAATAGTCAAACCACTTTCTAAAATTATACAATTTTCCAAAATTTATTTGAGTCAATAAGTTATTCACTTAGATGAAATCTATGTTTTGTATAAACGGAACAGTTTTATAATTAAGTACATAAAGTTTGATTTTAAATAATTTATTATGATATTTTGACAATATTACGCTATTTTAACCTATCTTTAGCTTCAAAATTAGTTATTATAAAACTCAAATCAGCGGAGGGAAAGTGAACAAAGTCATCAGTATTTTATTTTATATTTTGATGGTGATAATGGATTATGAGGTCGGGGATAGTTTCCCGGACAGGTATAGTGAGGTGTTTTACTCCTAAAGGGTTGTCAAGTCTCCCTCAACGCAAATGTAGGTTCCTTTCTTTAAATTATACTTTCCTCATCTCCATCCCATTATATTAATTAGTAAGAGTAAAAGTAAAAAAAAAACACGCCCTGATATAAAACTAAAATCAAATTCTATTGCTGCATTAATTTTAGCATCATATTATAAAAATAAAATGTGGTCATCCATTGAAATTTAGTAAGGCTATAAATGTTTTATCTGATGTGTATAATATGATATGTATAATTGAAATTGAAATTTTAAAGTTAATAATGAACGATAAACCTATATTAAAGGCTTAAAACCATCATTAAAATAATTTGAGGACAAGCCATGTTCCTACTCTAGAAAATAAGATTTTATTGTTACATTTACATTTCGCTGAATATGGGATATTGATAGAACATGTTACTCGCTGTTTGAAAAAATCTACAATCTTATTAGTTCAACATGTTTGAATAAATAAATCTTTCTTGGCCATGATATATATGTCACTTTATTTGAAAAGGAAGTATTTATGATCGTTTTAAACTTTTTCAAATATCTTACATGTTCAAATATGGTTTGTTCATACAACAATTGAAAATAGAGCCATATTGATGAATAGTTTCATTTTGATACACACAAAACCAAAACATGTTAGATTATCATTATTTTAAATATGCTTAGCTCTTACAATTAATAAATAGTTCAGATTTCACGAAAATAATAAGGCGCATAAGCATCCTGTAAGCCACTAAAAAGAGTACATAAAAATAAGTAATAGATTTGATTGCAAAAATAAATAGTATTACATTAATAAAAAAACTATTTTTAATACCCCCATAAGATTCTGGCTGTCGCCTCTTGTTTGGCTCACATTTTTTTAAATCCACGTGTCTCACTATAAATTGGGTTATGGACCCCTATAATATACTTATCACGCTAATGTATTAAGGTCGAGGAAATATATCTGAATTTGCGTGGAAGAAGAATGAAAAACCATCTAGAAAAAAAAAAACCACCTCTATACACCAGACCGGGATTAAAACTACAATCTACAGCATCGGCATTAGTGGTCAAATTTATGGCGTGAGTGACGCCCTAGACCATTCAATCACTGAAATGCAGGAATGTGAGGGAAGGTTTGATGACCAATTTGGTTTACTGAAATTTCTTACAGAAATCAAAGCTGGATTTTGTGTGTGTGTGAACCGCGTCTTACTACCCATCCAGGTTATCCACATTGATAGCGTGAACAATTATTGAAATGAGTTACAACAATTTGTTTGTTCGATGGATATCTGTTAGATTGGATTTGAGAAAACTGATCCACTTTAATTTTTACTGACGGCTCATTCTATCCCGTAATTTACTTTTAAAATAGGCCTACTTACTTAATTACTTTCTCTATGGCATTACTTAGGAACTCAAAAGTTCATTACTGCACTTACAAAAATACGCCACCTACCCCTACATTGAGCTAGTTCTATCCAGTCAACCTCATTACACCTTGTACCTTTCCAGACCATTCTAATGCTTATTTACAATCTGAGTCCAGTATTTCACAATGGACTCTTCCCATTGTATTAGCCAGCCAGTATCACGAACAAGGTTCTAGAATATCCCATTCACGCTGCATGTCCTGACAACCGTAATCTACGATACTTTACTATCGTAACAATGTCTTGTGATGATTACAAGGTATGTAGCTCATCATTATGTAATATCATCCACTCCCTAGTATCCTCATCCCTTTTTGGACCAAATATCTTTCCAAGCTTTTTTTTTTAAAAAAAATAACCTAAATTACCTTCGTCATGTAAGGTAAGAGAAAACGTTTCACACCCATAGAGAATAGCCGGTAAAGTTATTGTTTTGTATATTCTGAGTCTTCATATTAACAAACTACAAAATATTTAATAACATTAATGGTAGTAAATTATTTTAATAAATTTAATATTATTGGTGAATATCGAGCTATAACGCACATAGCAATTATCAAGACATGGGCTGCCCAGATAACCTTTTATAACCAATGTACTGTAGGCTACAAGCATTCACCTGCTACCTCATTGTAACAACATTTTGTTACAACTGAATCCTGACCTGTTTCAGTGGCTGATTGCTCTAAGGTAGGGGTTTACAATTGGTTGCACGTGGGCAGGGTTCAAATTTCGGTCGAGTCTACTGAAGGTGGTTTTTACTAAATGGTTTCCCACTCTTCTTCCAAGCAAAANATAGAGTAATTATCATATACGTGTCCTGAACGGGTAGTAAGATGCGGTGATACAATTTTTTTTTAATAATTTCAGAATTGATCATATTTTACTATTTTAAGTTCAATAGCACCACCACAATCATTACACAGGAGAGTTACTTAGGTTTATAATTAATTAATTTGAAGGAAATTGTATGGTTAGGAAATATTTTTTTTCTCAAAATATTGATATTTTATCGATTCTAAGCATGGGTCTGCGCCTCTACAAGTATACTGAAAGTTGGCATTACTGAATTCTCGTACCGTTTGTCATACATGCAAGTATTCATCAGATTGTTGTGTACAGTTAATTATGGGAGAGGCTCGTTAAAGTCTATATCGTAGAATGGACCAGCTGCTTAGGAAGATATTTGGTCCAAAGAGGAATGGGGATACTGGGGAGTAGAGGATGTTACATAATGATGAATTTTATATCGTGTTCTCATCACAAAACATTGTTAGGATAATCAAGTCTCGTAAATTACTGTAGGTAGGACATTCAGCGTGAATGGAAGAATCGAGAATCGTGTTCAAAGAATTGAATGGGAAGAGACCATTGGGAAGACCTAGACAGAGATGGTAAGATAACATTAGAATGGATCTGAAAAATATATGGTTTAATGAGGTGGATTGGATAGAGATAGCTCAAAATAGGGGTAGTAGGGGTACTTCTCTAAGTGTAGCAATGAACTTTAGAGCTTCCAATGTGATATAATAACTCAGTAATATGAAAAATTGTACAACCCTTTGAATGTGAGTTAATAATTTACTAGTACAATCCTTTCTAGCAAAAAATCATGGGTTGACATTGAAATACGTTATCTTCTTTATCTTTATCTTACTAAACGTTTGTTAATTATTTCTTGATCGCAAAGTAAAGTAACTGCGGCTATTAACAGTAAATGTTTTATCGATAAATAGCTCCGGGCTGGTCGTGTGACGAGTTTGAGGAGTTGGGCGAGAAAAAAAATACATAAAAATAAAGTATACATACTAAATTTTTATTTACATAAGTTGAGGACTGGCTATACATTCTGCCTTATTCAGCTTAACCTTAATTTGAAAATTAAGTGAATTTATTTTTCTTTTCAAAAAGCACACTGCCCTATAATATCATAATCGTCATGTTTATCATCATGTTATTAATAATAATAATGTTACATAAATGATAGTAGGCCTAAATATTCAAGAACATTCATATTTGCTCGTTCATATTTGAAAAAAATTCTGAGTAAACATTTGTTTTAGCTCTAGCGTAATACAAAACACAAAAATATGCATTAATAAAACCGTAACATCAGAAATAAAACACAATAAAACAAGTAGAACTATTACTTACTATATCACACACAATATTCCACAAGGTATACAAAGTAGTTTTCATTTTAAAATCATTTAATTACAGCACATTCTAACGAGTTGAGAAATAAAAAGGATCGACATTTAACACGAGTAGTTTTAAATACTATACACAGAGTGAAATACTATTTAAATTAGTTCTTACCTACAACAAGGTAAATGTAACGATTTAATGGAGACATTTTTAAACTTTTTTTTTTTCTAAATGTCACTAAGAACACATTTGATTCAAGACCAAACGATAGTTAATGAGTTTGTAAAACTTTACAAATTAAATAAAATAGTAGGCTATTTAGACTAAATGGTCACAAGTCGTTAATAGAATGGACGAATTTTCATCCAAGCTATTTTAGAATTACTTTTAAAACGATTCAATTTTATTTGAACGATATTGATATAAAAAAAAATTAATGGAATTTCAAGATGAAGATATTTAAAAGCTACGTTAATAACAAATTAATAACATTGAAGTGACTTTGAGTAATAATTTACTCACTAACAAGGGAACATTTTTCGTGACGAATTAGTTTATGCGAAGACGAACGTAATTATCTCATGATTTAATGTGTGTTAAGAGACTGAGCAACATTTAAGTATGTATGGCATGTTAAATGTGGACAATTTGCTTCACATTTTGGTAAAAATAATATGCAGCACACTAGATTAGTGCATATTTACACAGATAAGCTATAATCGTTTTATCTTTTACATTCTCACTTTATTTTAATGTTCTTGATACATTGTTTCTGAACACTTCTCTTAAGATATATGGCTTTTAAAAAAATGCTTACACTAATATTTGTAGGCCTACCATTTTGTTTACTGTTCAATATGTTTTCCATGCTTAGTAAAAAAATGGACAAATTACAAACGGCACATTGAATAGTTACTTTCATGCAGCAGATGGGCATACAACCATGTACTCACAATTACACATTTAGTACAGACAACCAACAAGAAACATACTTTTTAATTTAATAATTTAATTAGATTAAAATGAATTCCTCTTCATTCTTAAATTAAACTGTACAGTCTGGGTTTATTAAAGGTGCCACTGTAGAAATAAGTAGAAAATTTTTGGCAAATTACATGATTTAGAAAAGTCGACTTTAAACTATATAAATTCTTTATATAAAATTAATGTTGTAGGTATATGAACTAGATACATTTAGAAAGTATAAATTAACGTCCAACATTTAAGCAAGTTTCATTAAATCTTTAGAAAAAATAAATCTTACGCAGAATCCTACACAAGATAAACTTGGTTAAAATATATTTATTTGAATCAGAAATATGTTAGATATCATTTTAATATACAGAGGAATATTTACAATTCAGTTCCATTCAAGCAAATAGTGATCCATTAAAATTAATTTTAACACTAAAAATAAACCGAGGATATATGTTTTTATTTAATTACACAGCTTTATTTACGAAAATGTGATATACGTTATTTGTTCAGGTTTCCAATATAATACCTTTTAAAATGGGGTGCCAAAAATGTATAAAGAAATTCTTTTTTGTTAACATTTATTTAGTGTTCTGTAGATAGATACTTAGAAAATAAAAATCTATACATTTTACTTAAAACTCATTATTGAAATATGTTTTAGCACTTTGATTTAAGTAATACATTTTGGTGGAAATTTATTATATTATTATCAAAATAACTTTATATTTAATGGTTTTATAGATAAATAATTAAAAATTTAAAAATCGAATAAATTTAAATAATGTATATGCACATAGCAGTAATATTATTTCATTTGATCTACAAAGATTGTTAGATCATGTTATTGAAAAAAGAAAATTTTGAGCAAAATAAGATCATAATAGATGTTAGTTAATGTTCACGATTTACCTATTAATACAATGCCTAAAACACACCCAAATGTGTAAATATTATGTAGGCCTAACTTGATTTAAAGCAAGAAGTCACAAAATATAGCTGCATTTAGATAATGTAAATTTATTTTATTTATCAATATATCTGGAGGAAATCAAATCACAGAAAAATTGCACTCAAACTAGTTTAAAATGAAACCGTTTGGTTTCATGATCAATTTATAAACTTTTTATTTGTAACTTTCATAACACTTTAAAAATGTATGTATCACATGTAATATACATGTAAGTTCATTATTGGACCAAAAAAACCCATCCAAGTTCGCATGTTATGCTGGTTTTTTTTACTTTGCTTCCTACAAACCATCCGGATTATTCCCATTTAATACACTGTTAGGGGTATGTTTAATTAATGTAAAAATTAAAGTGAGAGTAGGCAATTATCTCTATCGCCAGTTTGGTTTGGCAATCAGATAAGTCTGTGCCGGGACCGAGAATTGAACCCCGGACCCTCAGCACAGAAGTCCGACACCTTATCCCTAGACCACCAGGTCACCTACTGATATCCTGATGATATTTCTTTACAAATCAATAATGTAGTTTCTTATCAAATGATTATTTTAAATTATTCTAAATTAATACGATTTCAAAATGTTGTTGTGTTGAAGTTACCTCATTAAAAATAAATAAATTGTATCGATAAATGTAACTTATTCTGGGTAATCTTTCCTCCAAGTTCTGAAAAAACACAAATATAAATTTAAATTTGGTAATTCATGGTGAAATTTTGTATTACACTTGAATACTAATTTTTGGAAGTGGTGTTAACATGAAAATTTGTACTTGTGACTTCTCCCTAAAAAAAAACTAAAAAAAACGGAACTTCTTTAAATGGCCATTATAATTGGGATCTTTATACATCAATCCATATGTTTATACATATTTCATTCAATCCAATATGTATATGTTTTGCAATTTGTTAGCCGTCGATGTATAGAAAGCTTATACCCACCTAAATACACTATCATACATTAAAACTAAATACACAATGCATTACGGCACGAATAGCTATAAATCTAACATTAATTAATACTTTTTTATGTACATCTTTAATTCGGATTCGAGAAGTTACCATGCACGAATACTGAGTGAGTGGCTACATACATTAATCGTCTAGTATAAATTAAACCATTTAATAAAGTGTGTATACTATTTTATTCGAATAATAGTTATGTAATATTCTAGTTTTATGTTAAACATTATTTAAGGGGAGAAAAAATTTCACGACGGCAGAGTATATAGTTGATCTAACAAGACAATGAAAAATCAAGTGAATTAAAAAAATTTTTGCACCTTATTTTATTTAACACTAGCTACATAAAAAAAATTGCTGTAGGTCCTACACTTTTGTGATCAAAAAAATAATGAGGGGCATACATACAATAGCAAAATATTCTTGACTTGATAGGTTTAAATAAATTGTTGGATTTGCCTCTATTATCTGGTGGTCAGAGTTCGATCTCTGGTGGTTCCAGAATATTTAATATTTGGATCTTGAACGGGTTTAAACTCAGCCTTGTGAGGACAAATGAGGATCTACTTATAAAGAGCAGCTCTTTCTAAAAAACTGTAATACATGGCCGGAGGGTTCATTGTGCCGAAAACATAACACCCTCTATCCTAAATTGTTGGCAGTATCATTTCTAACGGTGTCGTCCGCTCTGTCGGTATAGCTCGATCGTGGGATTGCGTCGTGGAGCTCGTAACAACAGTTGATAGATTATATTAATAGGGATTTTATTTGATTTTTACGTAATCATCTTTTATTATTTTTTATTAATGAACAATATTTCAATAAATTATCTTAAATGTGAATAAGGTATATATTCCTCTTAATAAAAAAAAGGTCACCTTTCATCATAAAAGTGATTTAAACTATAATTTTATGTGTCACCTTTTTGAGAATGAATGAAATGTTAGTTCCACTTTATACAACGCCAAGTCGCCCCCCTTGATTCCTTTATTTTCTTATCCATATAATAAACAAAACAACAACAGATAGCTAGACATTTTAATAGAGGTCATTTCTGTTCATCACATTACAATATGAATTTTACTGAATAGCTTCTACTAATGAGAGCGTATGTTTTGCAAGCTTGAAAAAAAAAAGGGAAGGTCCACCACAGATATAATTGCGTATACGTGAACCCACATACAGTAGATCCGCTATCACAGACTTAAGAGAGAGCGCGTCTAACAAGTTCCAACCCACATTGCACGTACAATTTTTTGACAACATTCTTTAATAGCCACGACTACTGTGCGTGCGGGTCCGTTGTAAATTACCAGTCTAGGTCGGTGGAAAGCGCCACAAGAATCTTTTCTACAGTGACCGACACCTTAGCTCTGTCAGTAGCGTATATGTCTACCGAGCTAGGGGTCCCGGCTTCGATACCTAACATGGCCGAAAAATCTATCATTCTCTAAATTGTATTTGTTTTACGCCTAATTTGATTTTTGATTACATTGGTGCTTAGGCATGAACCTTTAAGATTTGATGGGACTTTAAAATATAACGATAATACAATCTAACCTTTAAAAAAAGTATCTAATTTTGTGTCCATTATATTAGTTTAGTTGATGCCGTGTCTGCCTACTATGTTAAAGATATCAGGTTCAATCATCGGCATGTCAAAAAAATATGTCATTAGTGAAATGTGGTTTTCCTCTTTTACATAAATGGATTAATGGATGGAAACCGAGTGTTATGTCTGTTCTAGCTTTATGTTAGTGTATAAGTTGTGTGCTGATATGATCAGTCGATTCAGAAATGCAAGTAAAATTACTCAAATAAAAAAGTAGTTCATCTTTAATATATAAAATTTTCCTTATAAATCCCGATACTTTGTATTCCTTACTTTTTCACTTTCCATTACCATAAAAAAGTCTTCAGATAGATTTTAGAATCACCCAATGAATGTTAAGAAGAAAATCAGCTTCAGATCCGCCTCACCTTCACAACCACTGAAAAAGCTTCTTATTTTATTTTGGGGAAATATGAAAACAGTAAGCGTTTGACCTAAAGTCCTGGGTTACATTTCAGGAGGGATTTTTTTTTCCCATCGCGTTGCACTTGTTCCTTTTTTTTACTTTTATGGTTGCATAAAATTATTAGTCTTGGTGTTGTTTTGGCCGGGATTATTATTTTAAGAAGATCGTTCATACAAATAAACATAATTTATAAAATTTAACTATTATCGTAGTCAAATAGTGAGAGATGCCAACTACAGGAATAGGAGCTCTAGGTTTGTTTAATCTCGATGCGATGACTATCAGAAGACCAGTGTTTGCACTAACTTATAAGTTCATCAAATCACTTATTATAGCCTATTCTTGACATAGTTTTGGGTGTCTAGTAATGAGCAGAAGGTGCCGGGATGGATAAATAAGTATTGTGCCGATATAGCCAAAAATCTTTAGTCAAAACTATATAAATGAAAAAAAGATCTTCAAGAAAAAAAGGCAAGAATAACATTATCTAGAGCCGATTCTTAAAATTACAGTCTTAAACTTTATTTTTGTTTTAAACTAAATATAGTTTTGAGTTTTAAACACAATAGACTGTAAATAATAGATTTAATTTAATTTTTTTATTCTTTAAGATACCTTGGTTTAACCTGATCTCATTTATTCTGAACTACGAATAGTTTTTTAAATTGACTATCCTTTATAATTTTATGTTTTATGAAACAATAAGGTCAATAGTTCTGTCATATTTTTAGAGATAAAATATGATTACATGTTTATTATTATTGTTATTTATAGTATAATCCAATTGTTTATTTGTACAATATTTTGAAAATAGTACGAACAATTCATAAAAGCTAATAAAACTAAATATAAAATGAAAAATAAAGAGGAAACAAATTTATAGTAATAATTTCTCCCCAATATATAATTAAAAATTTGTTTAGAGGTTGTCTTAGGAAAGTAAAACTATCACTTAAAAGTTGGTATCCATCTCAAAATTAATGTTTAAATAATCTTTTTATTCTTAAGGTACATTTTATCCTTTGTCGAGTATAAACGGATCTACGTAATATTTGGAAATATATAATTCATGATTGCCTCTTTAGTCATTAACAGTTGAGCCATTTACTAAGAATAAATAATCGAATGAATATATATGTAGATCAAGGCAAAATAATAGTTGTTCGTAGTTTACTAACTTTTTTTGGGAGATTTATTGATTTGTTCTAAAGATGCGAAATTTATAATTTACATAAGACGTGAAAAATCGCAAATTTATTCCTGAACGCACAGTAGACATAGTTAACAACATACACACTTCACAAAAAAACTTAAACTAACAAATATGTTTAAATATATTTATTTTGTAAAACCAATAAAGAGGCATAGCAATCTGATATGCGTGTAAAAAGCTTAGCGCTAAAAGTTATTTTTAAGTGCTCATAGCTTAAGACTTAAAAGTAAACATTTAAAGCATTCCTCTACTCATTTTAATCACCTACCTTTATCCAGACATATCAATATTTAATATTAATTGTTAGGTGTTCATGTAGACACGTTATTACTAGCACACTTTACTCTTTCAACAAGCTTAAAATGTCAATTTGAAAAATAAAACACTAAAGAGTGACATACTTAAAAAATTATGAACACTTTCGTTAATGTAATTTTTACTCGATAATTCGGGTCAACCCAATTATTTTAAAGCACTATAGCATACAAGATGGAATTCGCATTTAAAAATCTATTTTGGTGACATTAAAACTGAAAATCACAAGTCAAACTGATTTGTTTACGTTTACTTAAGTTTAAGAATGCACGCAGAGTCACTATACACATAATCTACAACATTTAATATTTACATATGTTTAAATATATTTTATTAAAAACATTTGTTCAAATTTGGATTTACTTTCTTGCTTTCTAAATTTAATGTGCTTTCAATTCTGATTCATTATTTTCTATGATCATTATGTATTGCCTACCCTGACAAAAAATTACGTATGTATGTACTAGTGTAATTATATTATGTGCAGTAAATTGGGAGTAACATTGTCTTCCTATAAATTGTTTGGCCACATTTTTTTTTTAGAATAAAACCTTAAAATGAATTAGGCTTTGAAATGAGTACGTATTAAATAAAAACATATTAGATAAATACTTAATTATAAACAACCTCACAAATGTTCAAGATGAAAGAAAAACTGACTATAGTCCGATAATTTTAAGTTGTTTGCTATAATTTTAAGATGTTTGCTATAAAATATTATTAAAATATACATATTTATGTTTTAAAGCACTACAATTAAAATAATTTAGATTATTACAGGTCTTAAATTTCATACTTTTAAGAAATTACTAAATTGCATGTGGGGAAAAGAAAGTTTTATGTGCCATTTTATTTGGTGGGGATTTTACTGTTGATTAAAGTTTTCTGGATAATTGACATATAAAAACTAATACTTTTATTAACTTTCAGATGTAAGTCAGTAAAGGTTGCAACTTCGTGTCTGCCATCCAAAAAAGTACTAAACATGTTCAAAAATACTTAATACTATTAGCAGATATCAAATGAAACAATACGTTTCTTGACATATTAACTTTAGGGTCACGTAAGCATTTAACAAATTAAATCATTGGTATAGAAATTGATCTGATGATAAGTTAATTTAGTCAATCAACAACATTTAATATTATGTAGGCCCTATACGCTTATATCAACTCGTATTTCTCAATTTCTTATTATTAAAATTATTTATTTATGGTATTACACTCTATTGTACTTTATGACGATGGAGTTAATACAATTAATTTTTGAAATTTTCTTACTTATTCAGGTTTCCCAGACCAACAGATATCCATTTTACGATTATTTTGTATGCTACTAACAAACATTTTTGCTATGTTCATAAGTTTCATTTACATTATTTATAAAATAATTTTTAAATATAACTGTCCCGTAGTCATCATAAATTTCCATTAATATGAGACACACCGAATAGTTTACACTGAGTTATTCTATTATATTTTTGTATTAAATATAATATTGCAAAACCATCAGAGAAATTGAACGACTTTTAAATATTTTTACCTTTTTACAGTGTCTCCTAGAAATGATGTTTGACCGTTTTTCATCTTTCAAATAGGCCTACTGTTGCATTTGTTTGAAGACATACGAACATTAAAAGTGGCTAGTGCTGTGATAAAGAAATGATTATTGGAACCACTAGGATGATATTTCAAGAAATCATGTTTTAAAAAGGACAATTCATGACTAAAAAAGCTTAAGTATCCCTACCACACCAATTTCACTTAATTTTTCAGGTTTGGCCTATATAGGAGCTTACCGATACCAACTCTGTTTATATTTTAATGAAACATAAATTGAATGTGTTTTTATGATAACAAGATTCATAGTAATTGTAATTTTTAAATATTAAAATAAATCATGTTTTGAAATAAATTTGAAGGATACATTTTGTATTACTATAATTGAATCTACACATGAAACTCTGCATTAAAAATTACAGATAAGATAAAATGTAAACATGACAGATTTTAAGACTCTACAAACACATTTATTTATAACTTATATCTTAAAGAGTATTAGTTTTCTTGACAAATTAAAACAACGCCATTTCATAAAACCAAACTATATAATTTTAACAAGTTCGAACTGGTCAAGTAATTTCTTATGAAAAAATAAAAATAAATTGTCAATACTTCTTAGATGCAGCAACATCCTCAACTGTAAAATAAGAAATTTCATTAATATGAACATATATTTAATACAAACTTAATTAAATTATATTAAAGCTATATACTGTACAAAAGCTAACAAAATGAAACAACTTTTAAACTTATAACCTATTTATAAGTTCATGGAAATATTTCGAGGGGAAAAAATAGTCATTCATAACAGTAAATAATTTATTCGAAAAACATTAGTGAATAGTGGAAAATTAAACTCGATATTTAAATAATGAATTAATATTTTTTTTAAAATATTTGTGCTAACTATTTAGGATCCCGTAGCCGAAGGTTCCACAAGGTCGACACAAAATTAACAAACAAAATAGGCTATAAAGTAATCTTAACTATTATGGCAAGACTTAAGCTGTACTATACAACTTTATGTATGGCATCTTATTTCAAAAAATGCATCAAAACTTCTCCACGATGGAAACAAGAATTGAGTTTAATCAATTAGACACGACGTGTCCTTTAATTAGTCAAATGAAATATTTTGCAATTATCGTTAATATTTTACTCTCAGCTAAGCAGCAGATTTATTAATCTATTTAATTTAATACAAAAGTTTGCCTTATTAAATAGTAGTAGGGCCGATTACATAACTTTAGTGACTTATTATTAATAGGTACAAAATCATTTTAAACAAAACAAAACTGTAACTAACACTATAATTAGAACAACGTTGTCTATTTGTTGAAAAACAACTAACGTTTTGAACACTAAGTGTACAATTATTGTAAACTAATCAATGTTACCCATTTAATGGGCACTTTTTACCAAATAAATTTACTCATATTTATGTAATTTTGCAACCTCCCCTTTGCTATAATTCAATTTGTTAATGGATTAAAGCCAACCAGGGATATATAACATGTAATAAACTTTAATAATTTTACTTAAATGGCTCCAAATTAAAAACAAGTAAAATCAAAAAATACCACTTTAACAATAACAATATAGATTTGCTCACTTATCTGTCAAATCACTAAAAAAAAAAAGTATCTTAAATGCTGCATTTGGAGGGGTTCTAACACATTCTTTTGAAGAAATAATTAGTAAAATGAAATCTTAAAATTAATATAAAGACAATAGCTGTTCTTCATTTCAAACCAACTTATTTCTTTTTTGATTGATTTTCTTTTTTCTTAAAAAATGATTTAGGATTTATTTTTTGTTGTAGATTTAGCAATTGGATGATTAAACACGTCCAGGCATCACAGTTCACATAAATGGCCAACTACTTCTTATGAGGAAACACGGAGCAACTTACGTATATATGTAATCACCTAGGAAAGGCTATATATTTATTAATTCAAAAAATGTATCAACTATTGATTAACTTATTGTTTCTTATATTTTTATACTTAAAACAGCAACAGATTTTTTTTTTGTGAAATCAAATAAAAATATTCAACAAAAGTTAATTCACAGAAAACAGTCTTTTACGACACTGAATAGTAATAAAAATGTTTAATTATTAATATTTGGGTGAAGGACAAGGGTGAGATAACCAAGATTTATACGAAAAATAGGACCATTATTTAAAAAAAAAACATATATCAGTTTCTCTTGGAAGATTTAATTTATATTTATTAAACAAAAAATTATTACGACACACTTTGGGACTTCCTTGCCCAACCCCCTTAACCCCACTTCTCGTTCGTGAATTTTACGTCGGCACTTTAGAAACCGCTTTCAGAAGGTCAGTACCACCCGATTTATCTAGTCCTAACTTGTGTGGTTCGTGATGGTGGTGACTGATACTGTGATGCTGTTGTTGCTGTTGTTGCTGCTGTTGTTGCTGTTGCTGCTGTTCGTGTTTCTGCTGTTTCTCCTGTTGCTGCTGTTTCAACCGTTCTTGTTCCTCCCTCTCTCGCCTCGCCTGTTCGTTGATCTCTTTCACCGCCCTCAACTCTTTCTTTAGTTTCATCCTCCTGTTCTGGAACCAGATCTTGATCTGACGCTCGGTGAGGCACAGCGCATGAGCGATCTCTATCCTCCTCCTCCTGGTCAAGTAATGGTTAAAATGGAATTCTTTCTCCAGCTCTAAAGTCTGGAACCTGGTGTAGGTCTGACGACCACGACGTCTTGGACAGCCATTAGGACCTGATGAGGGGGAAAAAACAAATCACATTGTTATTACATTGGAAATGATTATTGGATACAATTTAAGATAAGCCTGGCAACAAAATATATTTAAAAATTACTCAGTACATAGGACTTTTTCCACTCATGTGGGCTCTCATAATTTTAAATAGGGTAGGGATGGCGAAGGTATAATTTTAATGCCTAATCCACACTCTCGCAGAAACGACCCGGATGAGACATTCAGCGATATTGTATGAGCCGAGTAAGGTTCTCTACAATCTTGCCTCTCGCCTACAGTCACCTGTCAGTGCAGTTGTCATTTTGATGGAGGATGTCGAAATTGCTGTACTACGCCACAAAAAAAAAAGTATGGCTTTACGGAACCGACCCGCACAACACAGCATTTTCTAACAATTTTTATATTCGTTATAAACTGATTTTTATTACAAAATAAGTTTGTATTTTAATTTTTACTTGCATTTACTTGCATATGTTTCCACCTATTTTCATAAAATTAAGTTAGCTATTAATTACGAAGAATAAAGTTTTAAGTTAGCTAATAATTAAGAAGAAGAATGTTTGTTGTTCAATAATATTGTTTATCTTGTACGTAATATTGGAAACAATGACTACAGCGTCACACGTGCAACAGCTGTGAAAGAAATACCTAGTTTTACAAGTGCTGACACAGTGACTGCCAATCACTGTGAATAATCACTGCTATAAATCACTGCTCTTTTAAAATCAAGGTCACTGTGATCAACGTGATATCGTAAAATCACTGTTTCACCCATCCCTACAGTGCTAAGTGATTAGCATGAGAACAAAGTTCAGAACCTCCCGAACATTTTATTTCCGGTGGTAGGTGGCTATACAGTCCGCGCCGCACCGCAAAATTGCGGATAAATTTTCTCTCGATGATTCGCCCACGCTGTTGCGGTGCGGTGTGGACTCGTGTAGCCACTTGCATCTTAAAACATGGATAGCATTCCACCGGAAAAATGCGGTGCGGTGCGGTGCGGCTCCATGTGGCCGGTCCTTATGCGAACCTACGCATAGTTAAATTTATTTTTATCTTTGTAATACATATGTTTCGGTTCCCAAAGAAAGGGCTTGCTTTGGTATAATCCCAAGAATTAGATTGGTGTATCATTTGTCCAGTCCCTCATGTTTTACAATAGCATTTACCAACCATAATTAAAAGAAAACCAGATTATAATCACTTAAATCCGATGACGCGCCAAGTTTCAACACTTTGGGCTCTAATCGCTCATTGACTGGACGAGTGTGTGGCGGTGTACTCGTAATCGCGTCTCGATCCCTTTGACTCTGACACCAAAGACCCACACGGATCCGAGCGTCGCCGAAACGAGGCTAGGTAAGGCAAAGCGAGAACACCTACTACATTCTCGAAATCGGGCTTCCTCGATTCGTCTCGGCTAGAGTGTGGATGAGGCATTAAACAAAGGGTGTACTTATTTACGTGAAATGAGAATAGAAACATATTTAGGAAAAAAAAAATCATTATTAGACCCGGACAGGATTCGAGCCAAAGGCTAACGTTCAACAGGAACCTACACAAAAATGAGACCTAATCTTTGGTATACTTTCTCACCAGTGTGGATGACAGGAAAATCAAACCTTGAACCTTTGGCTAAGCGAATCAACATGAAACCACTAGGATAAACATTTCTGTCCCGTGCTCACAATCGTTTTTAATTAATTATTTAAAGCTAAGTTTTTATGAAAGTGTGATTGTATTTGTTGGCTACAGTAAATACTCCGAGGAAAATTATTGTGGTCGTGATTCAAGGAAACCCCTCACACATGTTCATACAGACTTTGCCTCTTAAAATGATTACAAATCGGGTCTAAGGAAGGTAAAATCCTGTGTAGCTCAGTAGAAGAGCGTTGTTACAATAGGGTTCAAGTGTGTGGTCAGAAGTAAATATTAGGACAAACGTGTTTGTTTGGAATAATTCTTTGTAACAATATATCACCCGTTTACAAGACACATTTTAAGTATATAATTCGATTCCCGTGTCTAGCTGTCATTTTTCAAACTTATTTTAATATAGATATTAATATAAATAGCTATATTTAATCAAAATAGTTTTGATTATATTTTTTATGTTGTTTGTTAGGTATGTTACTTTTATAGCTTATGCTCAGTAGAGTGTAAATCCATATAATAATCCAATAATATAAAAAAACTCCCGTTTTCGTTTTATAAAGATTGTTTTAGAAGATACGACCAAATAATATTCCTCGTAGAAAGAAATAATGGTGTTTAAATTAAACATTAAAACTTTTATAGAATAGTGTTTATTCTAAAAACTAAATATGATATAGAAATATATTAAAGATATCTAGATTAATATCAGTAAAATAATAACTAATTAGTTAGATTTGTTACACATTTCCCTTTTAGGAATAAGATTTGAACAATTTATTTAAAATCGTATTGGTTCTTATAGCTATTTGCTATTTATGTATTTTTTTTAAATAACATATACTTTTGATTAGATTTTTGAAATTAGTCGCACTTTAAGCTATTAAAAACTTGATTTTTTTGCACTGATATTTTCACTTAACATCTACTTAATAGCTCCACTATAAAACTAAATATACAGTATAACAATTTAAACTTAACATCATAATGATTAAGAGCACAGAGATTAGTATACACTTAACTACACTTACATAAATCGGAACTAAACCAGTACTTAAGTGGTGAGACACGAAACTATATTTTGTGACCATTACATCTTCAACTGAGAGCTATTATACGTGAAGTCGGTCACTATGTACAACGTACGCACTACTTTACCAGCTGATTAGTATAAACACACTCTCGGCACTAGGCATGCGCATGCAGCTGATGAAGAAAAAAAACGATCCGAGTAGAGCCCTTGAAGCGTTTAAGCTACTCAAACAAACAAAGCATAGAAATGGAGAGTTATACTACCACGCCACATGCGACTTTAATCATAATTTTAATAGAGAATACCTTATAAATAATAAAACATTTTTTGTTTGTTTGAGGCCAACCTTGATTACATTTTACTATATTATCACCGTTTTTTAAACTAGCTGGCTGAACGACGTATGTAAATATTTTTTCAATCTAGTTATTTCGTTTAAATATGAAAGCTATTCAAAAGGTTTTTTTAACATAAGAGGGAGAAATTCCGTGCGGAGTTCCATACCATTTATTTTTATTAGTTTTTAAAGGCGGATAACTTCTTAAATAGGTCGATAACGCTTAAGCCTTTTGATATAGGCTAAGCGTTCTTGATTTGATTTCTGGGGAAGAATGAATAGTTTAAATGTGTTTTAGTTGCCATTTAGTTTCACATAAGGGTTTATTAATTGTTTTAGCTAAAATATAAATTTATTTGCTTTATCCACTGGTTTTTGTTATCCGTTCTGGCTTTATTTTAATTACGTTAATGGGGTAAATATAATGAATGTAAAATTTAAAGGGAGTGTATCACCATTTGTGTGGAGACAGAAAGGGTATTAATTTTGGGAAAACCTTAACAATGAACCTGGCCTGGGTTCAACCCCATCACCAGTAAACCAGACTATGTGAGCCTGACATTAACTGGGGAGTGAGAGAGTTAAGCCAAAGTTTATTAAATCATTTCTCATTATACCCAACAGAGACTCAATTCCTGACCTCCTTGTCAACGGAAAAAACAGACTATAGGCCTATAAGATTGGCGTTTATTCCGAAAGATCATTGAGTCGAAATTAAAAAACAAAACAAAAAAACAACGAGAGCATGTTCAAAAAAACGTTTATTCTTTTTTCTTTATATATATATATATATATATATATACACACATTTATACTTTTGTAATCTTTTCTAAGTTTTACAAATAAGCTTCATGTATGTTTGTTTTTCTCTCTTTTTTTTAAGTGGTTTACCAAAACGAAAGATAAATGAAGTCATTTAACTACCTTACTCAATCAGCATCAATATACATAACATAAGAGTAAAAACATTGAACACATCAAAAACCTGTTTACTTGACAGCTTAATAGATATTAAGACCATCATACAACGTCATTATGTATTTTTTTATTTAGTTATTAAAATAATACCTTGATCTCTTGCGCCGCAGATCATGGGCGGTAAATTAGTGTCGATAGATGTATGCGAATGATACAACACAAAGTGAAGGACAGAAGAGAAGGACAGTTGTTAAGATGTAGTAGATATAGAGATGGGGAATAACCGTTTTTACGTGACAAACTGACTTCTGTAATGGGCAACGGTCCAATTATTTAGAAATGGACCTCTCGAAGTCAGACCAACTTATGTAACTGAAACGAAATATCAAGCATGTGTCTTGGATGCCTTTTTGTCCAATATTCCTTAAATAAATGAGTTAATTAAACTACCACCCACTTCAGTGGCCGAATGGTCTAAGGTGTCTCTTTCGTGTTGGACTGACCTGCCAATGACGGGGATACCGGGGCTCGAATCTTGGTTGGGTCTACTGAGCGTGTTTTTTTTTCCTAAATGGTTTTTACACTTTCTTTCTATGAAAATATGGGTAGGTTACCTCATCCCTACCTTATTGGAGTAATTATCATGTATGCGTATAACCTGAACAGGTAGTAAGACGTGGTGATGATAAATAAATAGAAAGAGCAATTAATTAAATCGAAAGTGGGTGCAGATGAGATCTTTGAACCCCAACTGGTTTGCTTCCAAGTTCTCGGGAATAAAGTTTTCTTGACCGGTCTACCATTGTACCTATACATCAAATAGATAACAAGTTTTACCCAACAATTTATAACATTTACTTAGATTTGTACATAGCAATCTTATATTATATATAGTCTACACGATCATTTGCCTTTCCCATGGTGTGATGGCATTTTTTTTAGCACCGTGTCTTACTACTCATTCGGGTTATACGCTTATGTACTATAATTACGCTAATGGTTTCAGGGATTAGGGAGGCTATCTTTAAAGAAAGTATACCCGCATTTGCTTAGAGGCAGGGTGAAAAAAATCATTTTGGAAAAACCACCCTCAATACACCCGACTGATGTTCCAACCTCAATCGCACCGTCATTGGTAGTCTAGTCTACTGCGAGAGTAACGCCTTAGACCATTCGGCAACCGAAGTGGGTTGCTTTCATGTTCGTCCAAGGTAACGAATATAGACTATTGTGTTGACGGAGTATTTGACGATTATTTGCACATAAACATTCGAGAATTGATAAAAGTAACGAGTATTTGTCAGCGTACGTGTAGAGCCGCCTTAAGAAATAGTAATCTCTATCTATTCCCTATTTAAGTTGGCTCTAACCGGCCTCGTGGCTCAGGGTTCGGCCAGACTGACAAGCGTGTGAACGAGTGCGCAAACGATTGGGTGGCCAGACTGGCGGACGCGTGATTAGCAGATAGCTCTCAATAGTTGTTGACGAGGAGGCAAAGGTTCAAATCTTGACTCAGTGAACTGAAGAGTGGTTTTTGACAAGTAATTTATTGTTGTGGTTTTCTCATCCGCTCTCCACGCTAATGGTGGTTCTTATTTGTAAAGGCCTACTTTGATAATATTGAAGTAGTTGAACATATCAATTTTATATATATATATATATATATATTATAAAAGACTAACTTGGCTTAGACTTAAAGAAAGACGAACTCTACACTCAATAACCATCATAAAGAAACTATTGGCTTCCAACTCCCCACAATACCTTTCTTTACGTATACGCTCACTCAACTCTAATAATAATTTCAACACTCGATCACAAGAAAACTCAACTTTATTCATTCCCCTCCATAATTCCAATCATTACTCAAATTCTGTCACTGTTTCAGCTTCTCGTTCATGGAATACCCTAACCAATGATGTAAAGAAATTAGAATTGAATGGTTTCAAGCGAAAAGTCACAAATAAGCTGCGTGTGGAAGCTCATTCGTGAGATTGAGGAGTGTGAGACGTAATCACACCTTGTTTGTGTGTGTGTATGTGTGTGTGCATGCGTTTTCATATTACATAATCCTTGTGTATCTTAGCTCTAGTTTTTATACCATTTTTGTGTGTTTTTATATATTATGTCATTTTGTTAAATTTAATTTTAATTGTATTGGTTAAGTGTAAGAAAAGGCGGTAGCCTTAACTTCGCCATAAAAGTCGATTATTATTATTATTATTATTATCATATAAGTATGGTTTATGATATTACCAATTAAATTAGGCCGTAAGTAGCAAGTGTGCTAAACCTATCAATAGTAATAAAAATGTCAAAATGAGAAGTTTTCCTAGCACTCAATGAACCAACATACAATAATATTACCTAGCACCTGTAAACTAGACTGTACCGGGTCGAACGCGCGTGCTTGNAACCAACATACAATAATATTACCTAGCACCTGTAAACTAGACTGTACCGGGTCGATCGCGCTTGCTTGAAAAATAGAACCAGTTCTATCTTTCAAGCGCGCGCGCTCAGTCGCTCGCTCCAGTCTGGCCACCTCTCATTACAACCAATGTATTCTATTTTATATTTTATTCGCTCGCCCACTCGCTCGCCCAGTCTGGCCGTCCCATTAATCTGGTCAGAGCACCTGGCTTCTGTCCTAAAAGTCCAGGGTTCGATCCTTGACTGGTACCAGAGGGTATTTCTTGAAAGGGGAGTAATTCCCATGGTCACCAGGGTTTGGTTAGTAGGGCTTAGGTCAAGTTAAGATCTTCATTGGTCTTTACCCTCACCATACTCACTATTATTATCATCATCACCTCATCTAATCGGGTTCACGGAAAGCTCCACCGCTAAAAAGATTGTATCAGTAGTACATTCGGGTTTCTCCTAAGCAACGGTACATTAGTACCGTCTAGTTTTACCGCAAACTGAGCTACAGATTGATGTAGCACAGGCACGCCATTATTATTAGCAGGGTTTGAACCTCAGATTCACGTAAAAAGACCTCAAGGGAGGTCAAGAAAGAGATGGGAGAAGCAGATAACAGAAAATGTGCAAGTGAGAGTAGAAGAATTGAAGTGATTAAAGGAAGAATAACGATGAAAGGATAGAGGGAAAAGGAGGCGTTCTACTAAAATGACCCAGCCACAGGCTGGAAATAGCTGCTGTTGATGATGATGATGATTCACGGTCCAAAATCGGGTGCCTTCTTCGTGGAGGTCAGCACTGCTAGCCAGTGAAAGAGAGAGTGGGAGATAAAGAGTTACATAAGGGGGGAGCGGGGGGGGAAGATAGGCCTGGCAGCAAAGAAATTCCGTACAAGAAAAGATGCTCAGACACAAGCGTCTAACATTACCAACTTCTAAACTATCCGGTTGTCACAAGAAGAAAACTTTTACAAAAAGAGCGCGGGGGGGGGAAGCTGCAATAAACTATGTCACCATCAATCTTTGGACGACTGAACCTTTATTTAAAAAAATTTAAAAAAATAAAATAGATTCACGAGAGGAGCAAGAAGATGGGTTGGAAGGCAAAGCCAGGGGGAAGAAATACCTCTGGAAATTTGTTTTCTTCTTTCGTAAAGGGGTGAAAAAGAGAAGAGAAAGCGTGAAATTATTTTCCGTAGACATTAAAAAAAAGGGCTTTAAACGTAGAAAATTTTTTTTTTCTTTGCTAAAAAATATTTCTAGATTGTAATTCTTTTATCCTCCATTTAGTCTTTTTTTTAAGAGAAAGAAATGAGGTTACCTGCTAAAAACTTTCACCTAACTAAGAGTCAAGTACTCGCTGTATTGTGTAGAGGAAAGTGTGCAAAGGTTGTCTATAACAATAATGTTCTTTGTTAGATTATACAGAAGAATAAAAAGAGGTATATATGTAATTCTACTTATGGGTAGCTTAAATATAACTTTCTTAATTTATATATAAATTAATATATATATATTGGTTTTTGTTCACTGATTAAATAAATACTTTGATCTAGTATGCGTAGGCCCTATACTTTGTCAAGGGTCCCAGATTAAATTCCCAGTGGCATGACAAAAACAATTGTAATTATAATTATTTGATGGCAGGTGTTCTTGGTCTCTTTTTAGAAATAAGTTATTTTGCAGTCCGTGTTTTTATTTAATCATTTGATTCAGAATGTGCAAGTTAAATAACTTTAAAAATGGATGTAATAACTAGATCTAGTGGCTTATAAACCGTGTAAGTCTCTTTTGAGAGTCAAGTCATTAGATGTACTCAAATTATAGTTAATTTATTATTACAATTTTAGTTTATCGCAAGCTTATAGCCTACTTTTAAATACTTTCCTTCTCATTTTGTTGCAAAGCTGTCATTAGTATCAATAAAACATACAATTTACAAAGGAAGTATAAGTAAGTTTTTAAAATCAAATTAGAGATATTAATTAGCCTGTGAACAATTAATATATTTAATTAGCTGTTCTGTAATCGATTGCTGGATTTACAAAGCTATCAAACCAAAATTTTGACAACTTAAAATATTGCTTTCTTTGTCGTATTGAGCTATCATTGGAAAAATTAAAATATGCGGATATTTTGTTGCAATTTAGTGTTGTGTGATTTTACTAAAATAAATTATATTAATATAACGAGATTTTGCACTACAACATATTTCAATTGATAGCATGTATTTCTACTGATATAAGGGCCCCGGGTTCGATTCCTGGCATCGGTGAAGTGTCAGTTTGCCCTTCCACTGTGATGGATTAACGACCAGGGGCTGGCTGTTGTGTCTGTTCTAGGTCTAATTTAGTTAAGCGTTACTTTGTATCGTGTGATGATAGAGCCAGTCGATTCATAAATGCATGTTAAATAACTTTATTAATAATAATAATTCTGAAAATTGAAAAATGACACCTGGACACGGGAATCGAACCCATGACCTCAGGCTTAGTACGCCAATGCTCTAACCACTGAGCTATCCAGGATTCGTCCTGTGCCGAGGGTCATTCTTCACTCATATTTTAAGGCAGAGTCTATGATGGACTAGCGGAAATCGTCGGCTACAAATATCCGATGGCTCGTGATATTAATATAATAACATACTTGTAGCTGACGATTTCTGCTAAGTCCATCATAGACTCTGCCTTAAAATATGAGTGAAGAATGACCCTGGGCACGGGACGAATCCTGGATAGCTCAGTGGTTAGAGCATTGGCGTACTAAGCCAAAGGTCCCGGGTTCGATTCCCGTGTCGAGGTGTCAATTTCAATTTTCAGAATATGATATCTAGATGGAGTAATTCCCACTAATAAGCATAAATAATAGCTCTGGCTATTAATTCTTAATAATAATAATAAATCTTCACTTGTAAAAGGTTCTTAATCAAGAATTTAATCAAATGTTTGAAAGCTTCTTTATCGTTTTGGCATCCAAGAAAGAGACCTAGCTTCAAGTAAAAGTAAAGTATCAATCATAAAACTTGTTTAATAAAAGTTTTATCTCTTGCCAGTGATTTGATTTTTTTAACACCGCGTCTTACTACCCGTTTGAGATATACTCTTACGCACTAGTTACTCTTATTACTAATTGATTAGAGGTTAAGGATGAAGGTTGAATTTAGAAGTGCACCCGCATTTGCGTGGAGAGAGAGTGGGAAACAATTAAAGGGAAAACTACCCTTAGTACACCCTATCAGGATCAAACCACGATCTCCCCACTGTCGGCTCTAGTATATTGCGAGAGTAGTGGCTTATATCATGCGGCCACTGAAGCGTGATTTAATGATACAGTAGCATTGCATTCTTTAGGCATATGACTTTAAATATTGAAATTAACATGATTTTTAATGAAGAAAAAGATTTTTGTTATTTTTTTGCGAGGTTTATTAGTCATGACAAATATTCAAGGGCTGTTGAAACTACTATATATACTACTGGTGCTCTATTTTATTTATTTTGGGCCAAAATGTTTTTTTAACAACAAAAATATGGCCCTTAACTCGAGTTACTTTCTACCCCACCTTAGTTTAATTCAACATAAACGTAGTTCTTATAAATAAATAATTGTGCTAGAAGTAAGTTATATTGTTGTTATTGTTATTAGCACCGCGTCTTACTACCCGTTCGGGTTATACGCACTTACGCTAATGTGTAATGGTAGGGTGATTGTGAGATGAAATGGAGGACCTACAGTTTAACGTGGAATCCGAACCACGGTGGAGGCCTGGCATTCCTCACATTCACAAGTTGTGATTAATACACGTCTTGTTAAGTTATATTATATGTTGTGATAAAAGTAGACCTATTCTACCAAATATTTTGGTCCGATAGTGAATTTATATTTAAAACTAAATACAAACAAATAAAAAATCTTATTAGGTGAACCATAACTGATTTTTACCAGCGAGGCTGATATTTATTTTCTTTCAAATCCCCTTCAGATGTTATTCCCAAATTCGTGACTTCCCATTTTTTTATACAGGCAAATGAATATTTATAACTTTAAAATACAGTTAAATCATCTCGTTTCTTTGGGTCAAATAATTTGATATGAAAGCATAAGTACCTAACGCCATCAATAAAAAAAACAACTTTATGTTCTTACGAATTTACATTTGGAAAACCTTTTAGAATATACAAATAATTTTCTGTGATTGATTACATTTTAATATATCATTCGTGCTATTTAATAGGAATTAATAATATGCATCATAAATGGCAGCTGCAGATAATATGACTTGATTAGTAAGCTTAAAATTAAATTTAGTGGAGCCCCATCTACACAAAAATCCTTTTTTCACCTGCCAAAATGTATCCCACCTCTACATAAGACAAAATATCCAAAAAAAGGGACGGACATAGGGAATATACTCGAACCAACTTAAACGAAAATATAATGTACAGTACAATTACAATTGGATATAATATTCATCAAAATATTGTAAAAAATGTTAGGTTATGTTAGATAAGGTTAGTACCACGAAGAGAACCGAACTTCCTGAATTGTGGCACAGTGCTTACTAAACTGAATTTATAGTTGTGAAGAGATGTAGCCTACCTTTTCGTGTCAATTTTTGTGGTGTGGAGGTGATTTGTTGACGATAATTAGTGAAACAATAGGCGGTGCAAAAATTGGTTAGTCCCAAGATAGTCACTTTTTATAAGAATCAGTGACATCCATTCTTAAGAAAATTCAGGTATAGATACTGTATGTCTAACACACTAGACATTACAATAATAAAATAAGTACTTTTGAAATTTAGAAGCATCTTTCAATTTATTTTTAATCTGAATGTTTTGGAACCCACTTCACTGATGACATAGAGACCGGGGCTCAAATCCCAGTCAAGTGTACTGAGGCCGTTTTTCAAAATGTTTTTTCCATTTTCTTTCTCCACGTAAATGTGGGTACACTTCCTCTAAATCCAACCTTCTTCATCCCTAAAACATTAGCGTAATTAGTACATAAGTAAACGGCTAGTTTATACGTGGTTAACAATAAATAAAATAAGACCTCAATATTATTGTCTCTGAATATGCGTGAGGATCCCAGATAAAGCTACACATATCCGAAATGATCATTCAATTGATTGAATTTAGGGAGTAGAAAGTTGCCTGGTATGTTTGTGTCCCAATATGAACAAGGGCTGTATTTCATCACGAGCTATTTATTTGCCGTCCAACCCTTAGGGCTTAAGGCTATTATTTACCGAGAGGTCAAGGACGTGAAGAGTTAAAAGGGATCCTAGTTGGATCCGCACCCCCACGTATGGAGGAAACACGGGCACGAACAATACGTTAGAAGCAGTCAGTCAGGGTTTTTCAAGAGCGGTTCGGTTTTGGTGAGAGGTGGGATAGGAAGAGGGATGATGGAGGGTTTTTTTTTTTTTTTAGGACGAGAGGAGTTAGAGTGNCGTGTGCTCGTGGCAGCTATGGCCGGGGGTTTTTGGGGCGGGAGCTGCCCCTGGTTACTATGGCAACCACTGGGGTTCCAAGTTTTGGAGCTAGGGCTTAGGCCCCTCCCTCCACTACTAGAAGCCATTGTGATTATCCCCTTCTAGAGTCAGGAGAGGAATATTAGTGATCGCATAGAACCGAAAAGTTTGGTGGATATATTTTATAGTAAAATTTAAAAAAATAAGTTCAAATCGCTCTAAATATAAATGTTAAAAATTACTATTATTTTATTTTACAACGATTAGCAAGAGTCTAATTTATCTTACAATAAATTTTATTTGCCCTCTTTGAATAATTTATGTGACCAAGTTTTAAACAAATTTGATTAAATCAGCCATGCAAAGAATCTGGATTTAGATTCTCTTGGTTAAATGATATTTAACTTATATATAGGCCTATATTTATAAGTTACATATAATTAACATTTTGATCAATAAAGATTTTCTAGCCTATTGAATTTTATCAGCCAACTCAAAATACAGTAACGTAAATATTCAAAGATGCTGCATGTTTGACTTTACAAAAAAATTGAACCAAAATATTTAGGTTTAAACTTTTACAATTTCACTTTAGATGGTCCCACATTCCAGTATTCAATTTAATCAAAAGAAACATTACTTGTAATTTTTTTTCGCTTTGCTTGTAAGGTTTTTAAAACAAGTTTTCCTTTCAAATAAAATTCTTTATTTATAGATAGTAAATAACTTCCTTTAAGGAAATTTATATGTTCATGGTAACCAGTTCAATTAGTATCCTACGCACCATTAAACTTTTTGAAATTAAATATTACACTAGTTAATGGAATAGAATCTTTAGTAAATTCTCATGCACTAAAAATTAAAATAAGAAAACTACATATCTATAATAATAAAAGGAAGTGTTTGTCTGCGTGTTTGTTTGTTTGTGTGCGATGCCCAGCCAAATACACGGCACGCAGAGATCTGAAATGTTTAACATAGGTGGACGGAAGGCGGTCCGAATGCACCTCGAAGGCGGATTTTTAAATTTTAATTAGCTTTTTAATTAGGATATTTTCAACAAATTGTTGAAGAAAATATTTTTTATCTGGTTTATAATTACGTTTCAGAGATACGGGCACCATGGTGGAGGGGGAGTGGGGGGCCTTATATAATTCTCATACCACAGTGAATCACGGGCGACGCCGTGCGGGATTGCTAGTCTAATCTATGAAAACGAGATCAGTTTGAATAAATTTAGCTACTTTAAATTACCAATTAGTTAGAACTGTAAGACTATTGTATTCTAGAATCATGTTGGGCTTATATTAGTTTATTATATTACAAGCACAGTAAACAATTTTATTGAAACATTTGTTTCTGGCCGATTCTTTTGATTGCGATACATTACAATACACCTTATGGTGATGTAGGCATATACGTTAAAGTGAGCATTCACCCACAATTTTCGGGGACAATTTATGAAATAAGACATCTGTCCTGGACTAAAATTTTTTACCCGATTTTGTCCGTAATTTGTTAAAAAGTTCATCAAATTTGATATTTTCATGGGCTGGATAAAAATGTTTCAATTCAGTCATTTTCTGAAAGGTTTAAATGTAAAATCTGATTACTATACAATAATTACACCCAGCGACGAGTATGTATCATTCCGTGTGACTTATCTTTTATTATATGTTGGTTCTGTGTGTTGGTTCTGTGTATTAACCATCCTATAAGTTTAATTCATATTTATATCACAACATTTACTAGACCTACTTTTTTGACACCGTCCAGTAAGACAAATATAAAATATTTAACTGTAGATTGTAATATGTAGGCTATAATTTGTATGGAAATTTATGTGGCACCGTGATTTTCAAACATTTTGAGTACCTTTTAGAAATTAAAAACTTTTTTAGTGATCAACATAGAACCAATTTTATTCCATTTGTTTTAATTTTTAGATACCTATAATTTAATATCGGAAGTGAAAGCTACATATCACATAACATGACGTATAAATATGTGAAAGTAGCTCTAGTAGCTTTTTATAACAGTCAGACATGTCCTTTCTTAAGAAAATTTGGGTATACTTACTCCAGCTACAACCAGTGAATTTAGAAAGACTGTCCACTAAAATGGAAAAAAAAAAATGCTCTCATTACTGTAGGCCCTTAATGGATGTATAAACATTAGAGGGATCTTAAGAAAGTAATATAAAGCCAACACGAAAGAAACACGTCTTCGCCATCAGTTGGAGTCTCATGAAGAGCAAAGGGGTGTTAAACATATAGGGGGTGAGTTTGAAAATTATTGGCTGCAGAGACGTGAAGGGTAAGGAGATGGTGGAGGCTAGAATGAGTAAGTGCGTGACATGAATTAGGGGGATGAAGAAGGTTTTTTTTTGGGGGGNCAAATTACCCATGAGGCAATCAGGGAGAAGCAATCAACACACACACAAAGGTTGGAGAGAGGAAAAAAAAAAAGACGGTAATTTAGAGAAAAAGTACTGAGAAGAGAGGTGGGGAGGGATGAAGGGGGTATAAATGGGTGCAAGGTAATTTACAGGGGTTGGGAGAAGAGATGGGAGGCCTACCCCTTGACCACTCATCAAGGTCCCTGTGATTAATCATTTGTAGTAATTAAGGGTGGACGTATAAATTACATGCTTTGTGTTACTAAAATGGCAAAAAAGGTAAAGCTCAGGGGGTTGAGATTCTTGTAGATTAGTTTTAAAGATGGAAAAGAATTTTAATGTTATTTTTTATTAAAAAAATGCAGGATGTAGTTAAGTTAATGTAAAATATTAAGCCTTCTTTCAAAATAAGAATAATGTTTAAATATCAATTAAGCTGAAAATCTTATACAATTTATCCCTAAAATATAAAGGAAAATATAATATCATTTAGGTTTTTTTTGCCTGATATTCTCGTTCTAAAAACAACAAAGATTTATTAATTTTAACAGTCTGACACTGTGTTATTTGTCCTCCACTGAATTAAATCACCTGTTAATTAAATTAGCTTGTTGATAGGTACAAGTTAAATACCCCTAATCAAAAACAATAGTATAAGTAAAATTAAAATCTCGAAGACCTATATCAAACTTATAAACAGTAAATATCAACACCATCGACATATTGAAACAATTTGTTTTAGTAGAATGGATTAAATACATATTTGCATTTTTTTAAGTACAAATAAAAAATGACTTAATATAGTTTTTGCTTTAATTTTGTACATTTTATTTTTAAATGTTGAAATTAAAGATGATACTATGAGACACCTTTCATATGCACTAAAACTACAGATTTAAATTAATTTTATCCAAGCTGATGATATATATTACGTAATTTAACTTTGGACGTCGTTAATCTGTGATCAAAGTAACAGTAGTACAGCCCGCTATCCCACTTACACGCATACCAAAGAAATGACCATAAAGGTTGGATAAGACCCTGTTTCTCAAGTGGTAAATCAACGTTGACAAGTTTAATGGTTTAGACGAGAATCTGGTCTTTTACTCTCTTCTCTTTTGATGTTTGGAAAGAAGGAAGGGGGGAGAGGGGTGATAAAAAAAATAGCAGTTTGATATATTGAATACGTTTTTTTTAATCAGAACTGTATGTTATTAGTGTCAGGCTATCGTAAAGGTGTATTGGGAAAGGTTAATCTGGGTTGAAATATTGGGCCCACAAGCTCTGTTTTGGTATATTAAGTATTTATGCTACTAACATAGCACCTTAACATAATTTAAAGTAGGAATGAATTGTGATAATTTTTTCTGGAATACAAATCACTCACCCGATCCCTCATTTTATATAAATTATAAACGAATATCGAGCCCAAATCCTAATCATAGAGAATATATGTACAAGAATGTAACTTTTCTATATTGGTATTATTTTTATTTTCTTAAAACCTGTTTTTTATTCATCAATTACTTAGTTGTTATATAAAAGAGAAATCCTAACTAAATTAATTTATTTTCGTTTTAATATAAATTGACATTCAGCTCAATGATAAATTAATGATTTTAGATTATTTTTGTTAGGTTTGATCGGAAATTAAGTTGGTCTAAGCCACTTGTAATCATCATATTAGTTATAAACAAATTTCAATATTTTTTTAGGGTACTTGGATTCCCTTAAGAATTAGAATGAGTCATCTTTATTAGTAAGCCAACAAAATATTGAATATAAGGTCAAATACATATTTTGGTAATAAACTTCACTAGTCTAC
The DNA here is from genome assembly GCA_902155825.1 of Timema genevievae. NCBI lineage: Eukaryota > Metazoa > Arthropoda > Insecta > Phasmatodea > Timematidae > Timema > Timema genevievae. Next base: position 369,949 of record CABFWO010000039.1, read on the forward strand.
CTACTCACGCTAAAGCATCAGGAGCTCGAAAGTTCATTGCCAGACTTACAAAATTATGCCACCTAACCCTATCTTGAGCTTGTTTGTCCAGTCCACCTCATTACACCCTATCCCTATCTTGAAATAGTTCTAGCCAATCTACCTAATTACACCCTATCTCCTTCAGCTCCATTCTAATATTATCCTCACATATGCGTCTGTCTTCCCAATGGTCTCTTAGACAGTAACCTATTAGATTTGATTATCCTAACAATGGTTTGATGTGTACATGGTATGTAACTCACCTTTATGTAACCTCCTTAACTCCCCAGCCTCATCCTTTTTTGGACTAAATATCTTCCTAAGCCCCTTGTTTTCGAAAACCCTACTTTTTTTCGTAATGTTAGGTAAGAAACCAAGTTTAACACCCATAGAAAACAACCAGTAAAAATATTGTTTTGTATAGTCCGAGTTATATTCACTAGTGAGCAAATTATACATTTATAGAAAATTTCGCATAAAACATGAGATGCTATGAAAAAAAAGACTGTCCTATTTCTTAGTTACGTGACTATAAGGGTTGACTTCAAGTATTGAGTACGGGCACGGCCAGATTGGGCGAGCGCACGCGCTTGAAATATAAAACTGGTTCTATTTTTCAAGCGCGCGCGCTCGACCCGTTACAGTCTAGTTTACAGGCGCTAGGTAATATTATTGTATGTTGGTTCATTGAGTGCTAGGAAAACTTCTCAATTTGACATTTTTATTAATATCGATAGGTTTAGCACACTTGCTACTAAAGGGCCAATATAATTGGTAAGATCATAAACCATACATACATATATATATATGTAAAATTTATATGTTAAAATACTTCAATATTATAATCAAAGTAGGCCTTAACAAATAAATATCACTATCGGCGCAGATAAAGTATGAGAAAACCACAACAATAAACCATTCGCAAACACCACCCCCAGTCCACTGAGCCAAGATTCGAACCTTTGCCTACTCGTCAACAAATATCGAGAGCTATCTGCTTATCACGCGCTCGCCAGTTTGTCCAAGAAGTCGCTCAGCCGCTCGCTCGCACACTTGTTAGTCTGACCGAACCCTAAAACAGGTTTAACCCAAAATGGTTTAATAGTAGGTGTAGCTTTGTCCTACTGCTTGTGTATATCCTAACGCTAAGTTAGCGTATACAATTTTGGGCTCAGAAAATAAATTATTTACAATCAGAGTTAGTTTTAACTGTTTTTAGTAGAAATGACTAAGTATGATTTAAGTTACACCGGCGATTTTGAGAGTATTCTGCAGGTTTAATTATATCCACGACCTAATTCAGTTCAACACCCCAAATCAATTTGGATCTGTTTAATTTAATGCTTCAGAGGTCTAAGTTTAAAGATGACTTGTAATTAATATTTTACGTAGAAAATAGGGAGATAAAAACAAACACAATTTAATTGAAATTCCAGTTCATTTGTTCAAAAACCAGATTGCTATATTCTGTTGAAAGTAATTTTATACATACTTAAATATTTAAATTATTATGTTTTGCTATTGCTATAGTTTTAGCCATTTCCAAAAATCGTTTTACTATAGGTTGTCAAGACCTTTAAAAGCTGTTTATTTTTTAAAATATATACAACTACGTATATTTTTATGTTTTTTATCTCAGCTAAGCACCAAGTGATGTCCCCTTAAGATTATTTTTAAATGTGTCTGAAACAAAATACATTTTATGATCACACTTTTTTTTTGTTTATAAATCAGTTAGTCTTCATTTGCATTATAATTGGGAATTTTATTTAATATTTTGAATGCTACACGAAACAAGATACTTGTGTGACATTAAACATTATGGAAACAACCAACACAAGACAGTATCCTACGTAACGTGCTACCACAATAGTTTTTTTTTCCTCTCCTTTGTCTTCCCCTTCCCTCCTGTAGCTTCAAACACGACATTACGGCAAGCCGCACTGCGTGAGAGCAATAAGCCAACCCTTCCCCAGCACCTCTTTTTTACTTCCCCTATCCTCAAACTACCAAACTACCCCATACACCCTTCTATAATTACTTCGGAAAGGAAATTTAAATCCAACACTTGGTGCCAATCGCAGGAAAGGCATTTTCATGCAAATCGAAGGTAGAAGGCTCAGAAATGCAGCTAATACCTAGGAAGAGGATTGAAGAGGCAGCGAAAACTAGAGTAATAAAAGAGACGCTGTAAAGTTTGTTAGAACGGTACACACCTACACAAAAGTTTGAAAGTACCATCATAAAAATAATACAGAATTAAAATAAGTTTCAAAATTTAATTCTATTGAGATGCAAAAAGTTGAGCCATTATGACATTCTAGATCTTTCAGAATGCTTTCACTGATTTGAAGTTTTCGTCTCGAAAATAATGAATTAAAATTAAAGATTATGTTAATTTATAATAGTCGATATTTTTGACAAATTATCTGGTATCTGCATGCTCAATTATTCTTACAAACAGTCAGCTATATTTTCCTCCATCAATCTCAACCCATCAAAATTTTCCATCCTCTCATTTGATCGCTGATATCACAATAAGTATTTTTAATTATTATCCATGACTACATTGACAATTTAGTTATATTTGTGGTAACGTAATCTATGGTGTCAGGTTCACGATGGGCTGGACATCCGATGACACGAATATCGTGGTTCATATTTTGGCAAGGTGTATTGGGGATGGTTTTCCAGGTGTTATTTATCTCAATGGTTTTCTTATCCTCTTTATACACTATTGGGGGTGCATTTTCTTAACTAATAACCTTCTCATAAGTAATCATGATAAGACGTAATATAACTTGCTCTATAAAATTATTAATTAAACCAAAAATGGCTAGGTCTATACATGAAAAGACAACTGCTGACTTTGAATCGAGAGTCCAGGGTTCAAATTTAGACCAGATGAATCAAGGCTAGTTTTCATTAAAACGATGTCCTTGACCTGGCACGACCTATATTGAATTCTAGGTTTGGCTTATTCTTCATTATTCTCAAGTTCCGACAGATTTTTACAGGGTGTGGGAGGCGTCTTACTACCCTTTGAGGCCATCCACTAATAGAATAGGGATGAGGAAGTTAGAATTTAGAAAATAAATATATAAATAATAATAATAATAATGGTTCGCCTAGGCTACATCGATCTGTAACTCATTTTACGAAAAGATAAGCTAGTAGTAATGTAGCGTTGCCCAGGGAATGCACGAACGTACTAATTGTACATCCTTTCCGTGGAGGCTCTTTCCATGTCCCAAATAGATGAGGTGATGATGATAGTGAATATGATGGGATGAAGCCAATGAAGATTTTAAAACTAGCTCAAGCCTAACGAACCAAACCCTGGTGAATATGGGAATTATTCCCCTCTCAATAAAAATCTCTCGTTACCAGCGGGGAATTGAGCCCGGACCTTTAGGTCAGCAGCAAGGGGTTTTAGACCACTATACCACGAGGCTGGTAAGAGTTTAGATGACTCACATTGACGCGAAGGGGGAGAGTTAAACCGTTTAGGGAAGAACCTCTTTCGTACATCTTAGTGTTATTTGAACCCCAATCTCCCCACCACCGTTAATCCTGTCTAAAGCGAGTGTGACGCGCTAGACCATGAGACCACCGACTCTGATAGTTCTACCTGTTGAATCCCTTCATATGTCCTTACTATTCATTCGTTGACGTACTTCACAAGGTCACATCCATTTGAACTGGAGCCAATATCAAGACAGTCCCAGGAAGATCATTGACTCCCGATGAAGAAAAGTGCTTTGTACACGTGTTCAAGACAAGGTCACATCCAAATGAACTTGAGCCAATATCAAAACAGTCCTGTGTTCAGTCCTGTGTTCACCCCATGACGCTCATTGGTCCTCATTAGAGAGAAGTGCTTTCTGCACGTGTTAAAGACAAGGTCATATCAAAATGAGCTAAGGCCAATCAATATCAAAACAGACTTGTGATCATCCCAGGAAGCTCAGGAGCCCTCAATGGAGAGAAGAGCTTTCTACACGTGTTAAAGACAAGGCCACATCTAAATGAACTTTTAGCCAATATCAAAACAGTCCTGTGTTCAGTCTTGTGTTCACCCCATGACGCTCATTGGTCCTCATTGGAGAGAAGTACTTTCTGCACGTGTTAAAGACAAGGTCACATCAAAATGAACTAAGGCCAATGTCAAGACAGACTTGTGATCATCCCAGGAAGCTCAGGAGCCCTCAATGGAGAGAAGAGCTTTCTACACGTGTTAAAGACAAGGCCACATCTAATTGAACTGGAGACAATATTAAAACAGTCTTATGTTCACCCTATGACGCTTAGTCCTCAACGGAGAGAAGTGCTTTTTACACGTGTTCAAGAATGTTTATGTATTATTGTAAGATAAGTGAAAGCATTGGTCTGTTGGTCAATGGTTTGGTGGCATGTAAGATAGTTACTCCGGTCTTCGAATGTGCTTTCCTAGCCTCACCCCTGACTAATTCTGGTGCAGTATTTAAATATCGGCTATTTTTATATTGTTTCCTTGGATTATATAGTATAATTGGATAATATAAAGCTGACACACACTAAATTCCAATATGTAAAATTACTGTAGTTTTTCATGACATTAAATTTTTTATAGTTAATATAGGTTTACTTATAGGTTTCCTAGATCTTTTTAGTACCACGTCTTACTACTCGTTAGGGTTATACGCCTATGTACTAATTGCACTAGTGGGTTAGGGATCAGGAAGGTTTAGTTTAGATGAAATGCACCCGCATTTTCGTGAAGGTAGAGTGGAATCCCATTTAGGGATAGCCACCCTCATTGCACCCGACTGGGATCGAACCCCGATCCCCCGTCTTCGGCAGTCTAGTCCAACAGGAGAGTGGCGCGTTAGACCACGCGGCCACCGAAGCGAGTTTCCTAACATTGATTTACGTGTTTTAAAAATTAATTTAGCAACTTTATATTGAAAAAGGGGTTAAAAATTATTTAAGCAATAATTGATTTTCATTAAGAATTGTTCTTTAACAGCACGTCTTGGACTACCCGCTATTTAATGGCAACAATAAGGTAAGTATAAGGAAGAGTAAATGTATCCACATTTTCGTGGAGGCAAAGTAGGAAGCCAGTTAGGAGTAGCCACCCTAAGCCCATTTGGTATTCCAGTCCAAGCTTCCTCCTCAAAGCTTAACCAGGCTAGATGTGCTTGACTTTCGGTCAAGGTGTCGACATATGTATTTTATGTAAGGAAGATAAGTCTAGAAATGGGCAAACGTTTTCTCATTAAATCAAAATAAACTAAAATTACAACATATATAAATATTTTTGATAGGCCTCTAATAAAAACAAATAATTTTTGGACAAACTTCAAAAATAAAATAAAAATACGCATTCTAAGTTCAATTTTAAAATAAGCACCTAACATACCTAGGAAACCATGAACCAATACTGTTTTTTTTTTTACTAAAGGAAGAGAGTAATAAGACTAGGGTGCAAATGGTCATTTATAAAACAAAAAAAAATCAAATAAAAGAGATAGAAAAGAACAAAAAACACACTTGAAAATCTACATACATAGCACCATCCCGGCAGCGGTTTCAAATTATACTCGGTAAATGTCAGTGGGTGGGGCGGTCGTTAGTTTGAAAGAGGTATATGGAGAGAGGGCTTGAAATAGGTTGGGAGCGAGTTTGTGGGGGGTCGGAGGGGGGGCAAGGGAGAAGGCAGAAATTGCCTACACATGGGGAATATCGTCCTTTACGCTCCTGTTTTAAGGATCCCCGCTCCCCTCTATTCGCTCTACAACGGGGGTCTGTGGTACAGCAGTTTAGCCGGGATAATGGGAACTGCACTGCAGATATATTGCGGTAATACAATTAGCAGACATAGGCGTAAAATAAAAAAAAGGGGAGAGGGGTATTATAAGGGAAAGGGATATTGTTGATCAATTTAGCATGAAGAAGCAGTTTTTGTATTCGAATTAGGGCCTCACGTTGATTCTCGAACTTCTACCTTAAAAGTGATATTCACTTGTTAAAATTCGAGGAACCTTATAAGCCACCTAGCTCGATTTTTAAAAACACAAGACATATATTGATTTTTTTTCAAACTAACTCTTGCACTATTACGTTGAGATAAATGAATTTTAGACAAGGCATTGAACTCTTTAACTTTAACGTGACGCATTGTTAGTTCAACAAATAAGCTAGAAGATCCTGCTCAGGCATTTTGTAATGTTATAATCCTATCAAGCCTTTTGGATAGTAATACAGCAATATAAATTTAATTTTGGCTGTTTGAAGCATATCTTAAAGACAACTGACCTCAGACTGATATAATTATAAAAAGGCTTATTATTATATTATTATTATTTTGTGTTCTGTCCCACGACAGGTCCATTCCTTTTGTTAGTGTACTTAGACCGCCAATGCACCCTGTCCTCTGCCTTTTCCTTCACCTCCCAGAATTTTCATCTTTCCTTCAACTCATCCAATATTTGAATCCTCCTAATTCCTAAGCTCATATTTCCCCTCAACCTTCCCTTCTATGACGTTATGTAGAAGGCAGTATCCGATTCAGTTTTCTTTGTACCGAAGAATCACATTCAAAATGGTTCTCTTTTCACCCACTCTTCTTGGGACTTTTCATTTGTCACCCTGTTTGTCCACCTGATATTTTCAAGTCTTTCACACAAATGCGGGTATATTACTTTATAAAATGCTTCCTTTCTCATCCCTACACCACTAGAATAACTATCATATAAGCGTATAGCTTAAACAGGTATTAAGACGTGGTAGTGAAAAAAAAATCCACTAGATTTCCGAGTGGTTTAAGACGTTGATGATAACCTGGGTACTAGGTGATAAAGAATTCTCTCGGTATAATAATTATACATGTTTCTAATACCTGTCAACAACATATTTTTCACATTATCTAACAAGATAATAAAACTAATTCTCATCCTAAATATTTTCAAGGTTAATAATCTAGCATATCGTGTTACTAATAACCAATTCCTTCATTGTGCTTTAGTAAAGAGAACCTAGTTGTCTCCCAAGGGATCAATGTCGTGTCGTGGAATGTTGTCAGGTTAAGCAAATCTTGTTAAAACTTTGCCAATAATAATAATAATGGCGTGTCTGGGCTATATCAATCTGTAGCTCTGTTTACGGAATGATTAGCGAGTAAGCTTACTAATCTACCATTGTTTAGGGTATGCCCAAATGTACACATAGTTGTAAATCTTTTCCATGGAGGCCCTTTCTATGTCCTGATGAGGTAAGGAGATGTTGAGCGTGAATATGGTGGGATGAAGCCGGTGAATATCTTAGCCTAACTTAAGTCCAACTAACCAATTCCTGGTGAACATAGGAATGATTCCTCTTTTGAGTAAAAATCCATGATACCAGCTGGGAATCGAGCCCGGGACCTATAGGTTAAAAGCCAGGATTTCTGACCATTATACCACCAGATCGGTTAACAGTACCAATGATATGTGCTCACCCAACCTTTTTCTCCATTTGCCCCATCACACATAGTATCTTTATTTTACACCTATTTTGATAACCGTGGTGTAGTGGTCAGTACACCTGGCTACGAGCCGCCTATAGGGAGCCTGGGTTCAGTTCCCAGTTGGTACCTTGAGTATTTTTCTCAAAAGGGTAATCACCTCAATGACCACCAGAGTTAGCTTAATTAGGCTTAAAGTGATTATACTGGTTCCACACCCTCGTATCCACTATCACCATAATCTCATCGGGACATCGAAAGAGCCTCAATGGAAAGGATGTACTATTAGTACATTCAACCGTCCCCTGAGCAACGGTACCTTAGTACTGACTAATCTTTCCACAAACATGGCTACCAGTGACGTAACCAAGACGCGCAATATTATTATAACCTCTCATAAAGTAATTTCGTTTACCCCTGGCCACAGACAAATAATATACCTTGACACTCAACTTCTAGGTTAAAATGGTTGCGATCCTTTTGGAAGCTTGAGTCATTCAACACTAGGATCGCTGCGGCTAGTTCTATCATCACCCAGCAGTGACACTAGTGAAGCCCAGTGTTGAAGGACTCAAGCTGGCAAAAGGAGCTTAGCAAAACCCCCGTAAGGTTGAGAGTCTGTTCCTTACTTGTCTGTGTCCTTGGTCTACGAATGTCTACCGAGTATTGTAAACACTTCACCGGTACCATTTAGACCAATTATGGTTCCCCTGGCAGCAATCCACGCCACACCATTGTAAGGGATAGTTAATCAGTCTTTTGTTGGTGTATTATTTCTAATCATAGCATTACTAACAATAACGTTTCCAGCACTCGTGTTTGTTAGTTGGTGAATGATTATTAAGAAAACGTGCGTTAGTTTTGAGGAGTCATAACTCTGAGCTTGATATGGTTCGTCAATTTTAATAATACATCAAATTTGGGTTTTGCATCCCAATCATTCTAAGTTCGGTGTATTTCCTCTTAGCTACATTAATAATCTTTATTCAGTAAAATAAGTATTTAATAAACAGACGCAGAAAGAAGGTTAAGATAAATTGGTCTGATTTGTTGGTGACGGGGAGATTGAGGGTTTGAATCCTGGCTGGATGTAGGGAGGCTAGCTACCAAATAGTGTCCACTTTCCATCGATTCAAGTTCTGTTACATTTCCTATGATGATTTGTGCTAGATACTATTCTTAAAAATCAATTGTATAAAGGGTTATATAAAACAAATTAGTAATAGATAGCAAACAAGATTAATGTAGCTAATACTAACCAATTCATAAAATAGCTAAGATTTTTATAACCGAGTCTTACTATCCGCTCACTCTATACGCTTATGTACTAATTAAGCTAATAGTTTTAGGGATTAGTGTGGTTATATTTAGATGACGTGTACCCGCATTTGCATGAAGGGATATTGAAAAACATTTTTAAAAACCACTCTCAGTACACACAACCGAGATTCTAGCCTCGAGCTTCACATATTCAACAGTCTAGTCTACTGCAAGAGTTGCGACTTAGAACATTTGGCCACTGAAGTGGGTAAAAACTAATATTTTAAATAAAGTTCTTGATATTTATGAACGCTCTGGCAGACTATACTTCCAATGATTCAAGGATTTCATTTTAAGGTTCTAAGTTTTAATTTAAAATGATTTGTATAGTAGCAACATACCTAAATGACCAATAAAACCATTAACTTCACGATATAATATCCATGTTCCTACTATATAATTTTAATTCGCGACTTAAAATTATTTATAAAACTTTAATCGATACAAGATTTCTATGAAATTAGACTGGATTATAAATAACATTGAAGTGTTGTACAAATCTATGCCGTACAGTGCATAAAATAAACACAATAGGGTTTGAAATGTCCTCAATTAAGCCCCTTGTAACATAAGTATCAAAAAACTTTGACTACCGCCCGTTTTATTTTATTTTTGTCGTTCTTTCAATGGAGTTTATATTGTTGAAGCATAATTTTTTATTAGTAAGTTTGCGTCTAGAATTAATATTAGCGTCAGCAATGTCCAATTTTTACTAGTTTGGTTCACAAATTTCCCCCACAATCTACACTTATAAAATATGTGATCACAATTTTGCGATTGCCTTGATAAAATCAAATATATAATTTAATTTAGGATATAGCTTATTCGATTCAAAATCAGACATTCAAAAGATTATTATTATTATTATTATTATTATTATTATTATTATTATTATTTAGCACCTCGTCTTACTACCCGTTCGGGTTATACGGTTAATTACTAATTACGCTAATAGATTAGGAATTGGGAAGGTTGAGTTTGGAGGAAGTCAATCCGAATTTGTGTAGAGGGAGAGTGGAAAATCATTTGAGGAAAAACCATCCCCAGTTCACCCGACCAAGATTCGAGCCTTAATCTCCCCGTCTTCGGCAGTCTAGCTCAACATGACTAGCGCGTTACCTAACTACGCAACCGAAGTGGGCTCTAAAGATTATTAATACACAGTAAATTAATGTATATAGTAGCACTTCTCACAGAAGGTGCACACAATTAGAATAATAAATGTTTTTCATTAACTACAATAATAAAAATAATTGTAAATCCACACTAAAATTTGAATTGAATAAATATATTTTTAAGTTTTACAGTAACCGAGCTTCAATACATCCTTATCCTAAACTTCCACCTCTCACTCCCCCCGCCCTATCACCCCCCCCACTCCCACACACACACACATATTCACTCACACACATGACGTTTTTGGTAAGCTCATAATTTAAAAACACATAATACTCAGATGTAATTTCATTTTATTTAATAGCAAATTAATCATACTTGAATAAATATTGCTTGTATAGGTTTAAATAGTCCCTATTATTGTTTACGCAATTGTTATATGAAGAAAAAAGTTGGAGCGGCTATGTGTAAAATCGATCAAGCTATTCTATTGATGTAAGAAAATCTTAGCATCTTTAGGATTAAATTAAATTGTTGTATTAATGAATAATAATAACAATGAATTATCAATTCACCCTCAATCCCTCATCCATAATGCACATTCGCGTCTGGATTTGTGTTATTAAATAACAGATTTTTATAATTACTAACATGAACAAGCTTGTTTTAAGCCTAAAGTTAAAGATGTTATAACTTTAACAGTTCTATTAAAAAAAATTTTTTTTATACAAATTTAAAGTTATGAAATATAAACTATATTTTTCAAACAGTTTCTAACCGAAATATTTGCTAAATAAAACAATTAAATTCAAATTAGTTTTATTAAATAAGTCCATGTTGTAAATTGCATCAAAAGTATTAAATTAAATTAAAGAATGTCATCACATATTAACTAAAGTTAAACATATTTTAGTCCTATGGTCAGTATTAATTTGTGAACGACTGTACTTAGACTTCGTGGTAAACTTTCGAAACTTTTTTTGGACGTCTAGCTTACACCAAAACCGGCTTAAGCATACAATATCTGTCATAGTTATCTCATGGCCTGGCTGTTCTCATGATATAAACATGTAGAAAGTAGCTGCTTGACTGAACTAAAGAGCTCCATTAAAATAAAATACCGTGTCGTATGCTCTGCCAAAACGTCTGCTATCCCAAAGGACTATGTCGTCATTTTGATTATGTAATAACTATCGTTGGCGTCGAAGATGAAACGACCACCTTGAAGCTATTTGTGGAAGTGAATATTATGAGAATTTTTTATTTTTATTAATTTACGAAATAAAACATATCAGACAATGTATTTTATGGATAGTTATGGTCGGTATCTGAATACATAAAATATTTATAAGCACTTCAAAAGTTTCAATAATGCATGATTAAAAAACTTTTTTCACCCTATTTTGATGAAAGTTTCCAAGGTTTTCTATACTAATAATTACATACGGTACATTCAAATACAAAGAGCTTATATATATATTTAATATTTAATTTTTATCATGATTTATTAAATTGTTTGTGTGACGATAGTTCTTTGTTTTTTTGCGCTCTATTATAGAGTTCTTATTGGGTGGTCTTTTTATATAGATTCTTTTTTATAGTTGTGGGGTAACTTTTAGAATCTTATATCAATTTAAGGAACCATCAAATATTGAGGATGTAGAAAAAATTATTTGGAGGATTATTTAAAAAGATTGTGCGATGAATACATAATAAATTGATATGTATTAATTTTAATAATAAGCTATGATTTATAGTCATCGTGTAAGTAATAATAAATTTAATTAGTAAATCATGTTGTCTGTAGTAGTATATTTCAATTACGTATTTAGTATTTTAACGCTATGTATTAATGTTAGTCCTTTACAGGAATTAGGTTGAGATCAATTAAATCATGCGGGATTGTTTAGATTTCATTTAGAAACACAAAATAATATATCTCAAACATAATTATGTGCTTCCAAATGCATGGGGGAAGGTCTAAACTACATAATGTACCATTACCAAACCTTTTACCTCCAAAAACTGTTTCATTTATCTAACTGAAATTAGGAGATTCATTTTATACATGACAAAAGGTTTCAAATGATTTACCACTAAAATAAACATATTTAGTATTATTATATTTGCCAACTAGAATGTAAAGGCATTAATAGTTTGACAATTTCTTGGTGATTTTAACGAAATAGAAAATAAAATCAGTTAAATAATAAAAAAACAGTTTTGGAATTACTAATATGTTAACTAATAAATGTTAAGGCCTAATAAATGGAAAATGAAATAGTACCTGAGAAATTTACGTCGGTTGGAGCAAATAATCCAAAACAGGAGAAATCGGAGTTCGAACACCAGTTCTTCGGATTGGTGCTCCGATCTTAAACAACAAAATAAAAAATAAAATTTTAATTTGTTGGCCTTTTATTAGAGTTTTAAAAAGGATTGTTAATGCCTTAACATTGCAGAAGAGAAGGTTGCAATTTAAAATAAAATAAAACAAACGTTGAAAAGAGAAGAAGCTATATATTTTATTAATAATTATATTATAAAAATAGGAGGCTACAAATAAAAAGTAGTTAAAAAAACTAAAAATAGATAAAATATTATTAATATTTTGGTTTGCTAACAAAAATGTGTATCAATTTCTCAGGTTTACAAATACTAAACTAGACATAAAAAAACTCTAGACGACCATCACCGAAATTTACCAAACTCTCTAAACAAAAAACAAAAATACCAACCAGGAAATATCAATAGAATTGACGATCATGTACTACTGTGTCAGGTCAATATAAAACTTACAAGTTTAAAAAAATAAAACGAGTAATAAATTCTAACAGACAATGATAGAAAAGTATTGCGCCAGATAAATACTTGGAAAGTAAGACAAGGACAAGAAACGGGCTCTACGTCGTAAATCACACTTGGTTCTTGGACTGGGCATTTATATCCCCCATGTTGCATTTTAATTAGCTCGTAAATCAAACCTCTCGTGACGTCACATGGGGCAAGACGTTAAACATTTTACTCTTTCTATCTCTCTCTAGTCTGGTCTGGTTTTGATATGTTTAGTAAGACTGTAATTAATATTAAAATTGCTATGATGAAAATAGATATTTAATTTTTTTACAAAGAAAGATATTACTAAGAATTTAAATTGAGATTTAATTTGAGATAATTTGATCTTAAATTCTGGCCATTTACGCGAAAGCTAAAAATAATAAAATAAAACCTAAGTATATCCTATTTAGGTGATTGTTGCCAGATGTAATTAAAGCTACATGTAATTAAAATGCTTTTTTTATTTTTTATTTTGCACAGCGTCTTACTACCCGTTCGGATTATATGCTTATGTACTAACAATGCAAATGGTTTTAGGGATTAGGGAGGTTATGTTAAAATAAAAGTACCCTCATTTGCGTGAAGGGAATGTAGAAAACAATTTTGGAAAATCAACCTCAGACCGAGATTCAAACCCCAATCTTCCAATCATCAGAAATCAAGTCTACTGTGAAAATAGCGTTTTAGACCATGCGGCCAACGAAGCGAGCTAAAGTTATTATGTTTACTTGTCTAATAATAACATTTGTATTTTGTTAAAATTATATTAATTTGAAACATTTAATTAATAAATAGTTGCTAATATAAATTTGATTGTCATTTCTAGCATATCACTTAACTGCTTCCCAAACTATTAAAATGTCTTATGTACGTGTATGTATTTTTTATTAAAAAAAAGTAAATTTTCTATGATAACTCAAATACTAATTATTATTTGAAAAGACTATTAACTATCCCATAAATTCAATTCCAATAATCATAAATATGGTTTGCGGTTATATCTAAGAAAGTAGAAGATTTAAAAATGTATTACATATAAATAACAATTCTTGACTTAATATGTTGATTTGATAGGGTAAAAGGGGAAATAGTGTTAAATTTTTAAAAAGTTTAAAAAAAATCTTTTAAATAAAACATACCTAATAAAGGTAGGTAGCCACCCTTGTCACTCATGGTTTAGGTGTAGCCTCATATACCAGTCTACATTCCTTTGAAGAACGACTGCAAAAAACTACAGTTTTAAATACCAAAGATGATGAAAATAATTTACTATATAATGATATATGTTGCAGTCCACACATAATTAGTTATATTTGCTGTAAATGTTGGTACCTTCTTTACAACAACGGATTAAAAAGATGTGTAGTGGTTCATATCTTACTCATTATCTTTGGAATTATAATTTGTGGTTTTTCTTTGTGAGGCGTTTGTGACTGTTGCATTATTGATCGAGTTTAAAAATGGTCGAGTTTGAAATAAACTGAGTGTAAATATTCCTTAAGTTTTTAATAATGTTCATATTTATATGGTAAGGAGTAATAAATGATAAAATTAAACTAGTCTTTTTTATTCTTTTGTTCCCTTCTCCTTATTTGAGCTTTTCTATGACGACATTTTTCGGTGCTCAAATCAGGAGAAGGGAATAAAAGAATAACAAAGAAGATTTAATTTTAAAATTCCTTAAGTCAGCTTGTTTCCAACACAATCGATTGATTTAGGTCGCATACGATTAGATTAATATTCCTTGAGCTAAGCTTTTGTGTGTAATAATCCCACTATGTGAGATGTCATAGGTTAAATTAGTTTCGGAAGCACCGTTCTGATACAGGTCCGTGTTTTTTTTTAAAAACGCACGAATTATTTCAAAAATAAGGAAAGTAACGCGAAATGTTTATTTATTTGCCGTCTAAAATAACCCAGTTAATTACACTAACTTAATAGGGGTGAGTAAAATATAATTTAGAGGAAATGTACCCACGTTTGATTGTGAAGGGAGTTTGGTAGAACACACGAGAAAGAAAACCTTCTCACACCCACCAGGAATTCGTAACAGCCAAGCCAAAACAAGACAAACCTGACGTAAAGCCCATGTGTGGGATATCAAACGATATACTTCATGACGTGTTGATCAAGATACTATATCTCGTGTTTATGTCTTAGTTACCGGGCGGAGCTAAAAACTTTCCTTTTTGTCCAAACGGTCCCAAAAACAACATTAATATGGCGTGTTCGCACGCCCTTATCATTAAAAGTAGTTTAACTACCTTCTTTATAGGCACCACGATGGGGTGAGGAGGGTATATATTACAAACAAAAGTCATGTAGAATTCTGGCATTGCATGATTAAACAATGTTATAAGGGTGAAACATGCATTTTAGGTAAAAAACAAAACAAGTAGAACAATTTGTTAAAAAAAATGTAGATTATAAATATGTTTTTCCTTCTAAAATTGTTCTACTTAAATTCACGTATCTATTTTTAACTGTGTCATGTTTTACTACCCATCTGACCTAGACAAATTTATCTACTCTAACGGAATAAGGGCGAGGAAGATTGAATTTATAGGATTTGTACCCACATTTGCGTGTGGAGGAAAATTGAGAGAACATGTATAAAAACCATCATAGTACACCCAGCCAGAATTCGAGTCAGACCTTCCAATCACCATAAAACCAGACGAGACGAGACTGACTCCTTTTTATGTTTGCCCATAGATGGGGGAGGAGGATCTATTATAGTGTATAGTGACTTACCCCGCACGGGTGTTTAACGGTCTAACACGTCGCTCTCGTGTTAGATCGGGGTTCTAATCCTGTCCGGGTATACCGAGTGTGATTTATCCTAAATTGTTTCCTATAGTTTCCCTCCACAAAAATGCGGGTACATTCCTCTAAAACATATCTTCCTCAATTCTATAATATTTTCGTAGTTAAGGTGGTGGTATAGGTGACACGTGTTAAGGTCAGTATTCTTTTAGTTTTTATATCAAAACATTTTGTAGGTCAAAATAGATTAAATATTGCTTCAATAAAAACAGAGTTTAAATTATCCACATGATGACCCCAATATTTTTGAATATATTCTATCAAGGGTATCCTGGAATATAATTACATTTTTATCTCTTTATTTAAAAAGTTTCTCATCTAATGCCGCTATGCAAATATTTAAGAATTGTTGATATCACTGTGTGTAGAAAATTAAATTTTATGTTTGTAATAAAGCAATACTTGATTTATTTAGGTCAAAAAAAGATTTTTTTTATAAAAACTTAGAAACACTGCTTTTAACTCGCATTTAATTCATTTCTACCCTTGTATACGTATAACCTGAACGGGTACAAGACGATGTAAAAAATATATATTTAAAAAATTGTGACTTACCACGTCAAATGTTTGAAAAACACCAAAATACTCAACTAAAAACTTGTAAGGCATTCATAAAAACTAGTATTAATTGCAAATAAATATATTTAAAACTGCATTTATTAAAACGAGAGCCCATTAACAAAGTATTTTGTATCGAATTCCAACATTCTCTCAATCAATCACACAAATTAAAGCCTTATTGGTCTCCAATTTTGTACATTATTCTGTAATAGGGGTAAAACAAAATTTTACATTCTGCGAGCAGCCACTATACGTAAAAATATGCAAGGAATCTCTAGAATGAAACAAATAAACAGTGTCTTTGTCACAATATTTTTATTTTTGCACCACATCTTACTACCTTTTCGGGTTGTACACCCACTATATATTTATTATATTGTATTGGGCTTATGTATCTACTTTTATTTTTTTAACTTTTGACTAATAACCCAGGAACTTTGAAACGACTTTCTAAGAACCAAAACCTTTTCTTATTCTAAATTTAAAACCGTTTAGCCTATGTAGAAGTTTAATGAAGTCTAATTTTGATTGCATAGATAGTTAGATTTATAATAAATTTTATCCGGTCAAATAAGCCAAGTTTTTGGTCTTAAATGTTGACAGAAACATATATTTTACTCCATTTTAATAGTAAAATCTTATTGTTTCATACTTTTTCAGAAATTTACAAAGTTATTGCATTAGAAGAATATTTATTTTATGATTATTTATATTTAAATAGCATTATTGTTTATTTAGTTCAAGCTCAGTACCATACAACCATAGCCAAAATAGAAATATAACCCGTGGTGTTAAGATATTGTAGTATTTTAAAACAACCGCATAATTAAACCTTATTATTACTTCATGAAATATTTTCCCCTCTGGTTTACTTTATTTATACCTAGTATAATATGTTTTTATTTATGCCCACTGAATAAACGTGTGCTTATAAATGTTAAAAGTTTTGTCAAATTAATTATTATTGTCGTTTTTACATTTATTATGTTGTCCGACTTAAAAACCAGAGGTATGGAGATGAGGCTGTGTTTACTACCAATTGAGCTAGGTGGACATTTATTGTCTAGGGAGGTAAGGGAGGAAAAAAGTGTAAGTATCTTTACGACAAATCTTAACATAACTATAAAATCTTATTCAAGCTACAATTCAAGTGTATAGGTCAACTAGATTTATTTACAGAAACCCAAATATGTTTATTAAAATTTGACAGTTCTTTTTAAAGTGTAATGCAGGTGATGAGAATTTTGAACCAAGCTATAACCAGTTAAAAAAAATACAAATTTTATTAAATAAATCATCCATAAATGTTTTCTTTTAGAAAAAATAATATATATTAATATTTATCATGTAAAACATTCATCAGATACTCAATTTGAACCAAAATGTTAGAGCCTTTCTCAAAATAATTAAAAAAATTTAAAAATCAATCGTCACGAAAATACTCTTAATTAAAGAGTTAGAATCAAGATAAAGGAAAGCACCATGAAGTATAAGCATATAACACTAAATATCAAGTTTGTACAAAATAAATAGAACCGTGTCGACAGATATACCGATATGGGGACAGCCAGGGTTTTTAAACCAACACTTTTTGTTTTTAGGGCACATCAAACATAAAGATTCATCATCATTTCAAGATCAAGAAACTCTCACGAGAAAGTAAACAAAAGCACACGTGGCTTTGTACATAATGAAACAAAATGGGATGGAAAACGTTTTAACATCCTTACAAGCCCCCCCACGCCCTTCCCCCATTTTCTACATCCATCACCTTTTCACGCCACGCGTTTGATGATGATGAGTTTATCACCACTTTCAAACATCACGCTGATAGCAGCACCTGTCATCGCCAGAGACCCCCTTTACCCCCCCATCAACACCCCCTTTCAACTCCTAATCCCGTTAATCTCCATTCATCAACTTGACAACGATGCTAGAACTTGATGGCGGAGGGATGCCCTCACATCTTGCAATGGAAGAATATAAAGCCCCCCCTCCCTCCTTCCTTCCTAACCTTAGCCTCCTTTAAGACGTAACCGAGCGCGTAACAAGGTTAATACCATCAGGACCCATGCCATGCAATATGCATGCACTTTAAGATCAATCTTCAATTAACTCAGAAACCCAATTACCTCCTAGCTTCCTTCCTTCATTAGCTTCTGCCTGGATGGAATATACTCCTCTGAACCAACCTTCTCGTTCCTTTTCTCGCGTCTTTTTAAGGATACAAGGAAACTAAGGCCTCGTTTTCAAGCGAGAGGCATCGGTTCTACGGCCACTACTGTTTCGAGGGTTGCGTTCTTAAGCGCGATGGGGACGGTTGCCCGTTTTTCGGAACATAGTGGTGATTTGGTAATCAAGACACTTAACAAATTTACAATTTGCTGGGCATATAATCAATAGGCCCGACTTACCATTTGGTCGTAGCTAAAAATCATTTTAAGAGGATTAAAATATCATATTTGTTTTACTTCGCTCTAGTAAAACTATTATTATTATTATTATTATTATTATTATTATTATTATTAGCACCACGTCTTACTACCCGTTCGGGTTATACGCACTTACGCTAATGTAAAATGGTAGGGTGATTGCGAGATGAAATGGAGGACCTACAGTTTAACGTGGAATCCGAACCACGGTGGAGGCCTGGCATTCCTCACATTCACAAGTTGTGATTAATACACGTCTTGTCAGAGGTGAAGGAATCTAGTAAAATTATATATATATATATATATTTAAATATGATATTTTAAAATATTTACGAGTGTGTTGAATAACATTATATTCATACGTGTTCCATTTTTATAACCATTGACACTACTAAATCCACTTATTCCACTATAACCTGTCTCACAGTTCACAGCAATTCCTCGTTTATTTAGTTACGACCCCTCTCCATTTCATCGCACCCTGAAAATGGAAGAAGATAGAGCTAAACAAAACTTATTTACTAAGTCTAGTGTAAAACTAAATACTTTACACTTCAGGTTTGATTTTATTTCAATATGAAGAATACTTTACATACAATTGTAAATGAGTGTACTAGGCCTATAATACCGTCAAATGTTGGTAGGAAAGGCCCTTTAGAAAATACAGAACTAATTTTTTGCAACCAAAATTGATTACATTTCACTATTTTATGAGTTTTTTTAATAAATATTCATGACATATTTAAAAAGTGACATGCGCTGATTACATGACCTAGCGTAAGAATACGTGAAAATAGATCTAGTAGCACTTGTAGCTGTCAGAAAGGCCCTTATTTTGATAATTATAATTACATAATCGTCCTAGTTTATGGTCAACAACATTGTGGTAATATTCTTAAGACGTTGACCAACCTACACTGAAACAACCTAGTTCGATTACAGATGGAAAAGATAGTTTAATAATCATGGTATTTTGTTTGTTAACATGCCTTTATGTTAATAATGACGTAACATGATTATTATTTTACAGGACAAATACAACAACCAGGCTCCAAGCTATTAACTTAACATTTATTGAAAGGTAAAGAAATTCAACTAGGCTTATGAAATTATACTTTTTTTTTAGCAATTTTAGGTCTCTAATTATGAAACCTTTTCTCAGCTCACATGGTTTGAAATCTACCGGATTACAAGTAATTAGTTAATTTCCTTTATGTGCAGTTCCAGAAGCTAAAAAACCCTCCCAATTGTGTGTTGATTGGTTGTGGAAACAAGAGCTATCAAAAAGTGAAAACTTAAAAAAATATATATCAAAAAACAAGATATATAGTATGCAAAATAAGGCTTATGGATAAAAAGTGAGTTGAATTAGTTTTTTATCAAATCCAAGTTTTAAACCAAATATTCATTTTACCTATGAATCCCAAATATCTAGTTTGAATTGGAAAATAATACATGAAACATCTGAGAAAAAAAATCTTCAGTTCTGAGACAAGGTTCACATTATTTCTTTAGTATATATAGAAAATATGAAGCGAACTAAATTATAAATTTTCTGTCATGATGTGACGTCACGTTCAGCAATATGGTAAATTAATGGAATGGGGTTTGGCTGCTGGGTTTGTCCTTCCAAAATGATGTGCTCTAAGCCTTTCGTAAGCAACCTAATAGATCTAAAAATTCATAATCAAAACATAATTTTTTTAATCTTGAATTTTGACTTTATTTTAAATCCTTTAGTCGTGACTTTTCATTAAAAATCTAGTGGCTTGAAGATTCTATGATTAGAGGTCCATACATGGTGTATATTTATGACAACCGAAGAATAAAGATGATAACCCAATTTTATGAAAAAAATGTGTTGACGGTGATTTTTGTTAGCTTATCTTTTGAACTGAAAGTACATTTATAGGTATTAAATATCTTGAGAATAGCTAATATTGACGAATATTTTACTTATTGTTTATAGCTATATTTCAGCCTGCCTACGGAATTTGCTGTGTGAATTGAGTAGCTCAGCAGCTTCACTCCCGGTCCCAAGCTCGGATGAAAGAGATTGGTTTCTGGGTGAAAATATATTAGATGGCTCAAAGAATCAAGGACTTGCCTCGGAACCAGACTGATCAGGTTATGACAGCCCTATCACGAAAATGGAATATAAGTTAGAAGACTAAGAACATTTTAAGGGTTGTACATCCAGGGAGAAGACCTAGAAAACAGAGGCGAATATGGCAAGACATCCTTTAGAGACCTTGGAATGGAAAAGGCCAAAGGCCTACAAAGAAGAAAGAAGAAGATTTAAGGTGGTCTAAAAGGGGACGTGAGAAAAGCTTTGGTTTTTGCAGATTTTATGGCAAAACAATTTTTTGGCCAAAATAATGAAAATATTGTTTCGGTAAAAAACATGTAATTCAACTCGCTTTTCTCGTTGAGGGCTCTGCCGCCAAACACCCAACGACCGTACTTGTGGATTTCGCCAAATCCGTAGCTGATGGTGCAATCCGTTTTTTGATAGGTCTTAACCCTTTAGCCACAAGAGACCTCCAAAGAAAGGTCCGCACCGGCTTTAAAGTTGCTCAGAATTTTTAAATTTTTTTTCGGGGATTAAAAATTAAAATTTTAAACTTTTTTGAACTCTCCCGTTGGCTACAGGTTAGAAGCTATAAGTTTGACAAATTTTAAGTTTCTAGCTCATCTGGAAGTGGGTAAACATTAATGTGAGTGAGTGAGTGAGTGAGTGAGTGAGTGAGTGAGTGAGATGAGTGAGTGAGTGAGTTAGCCATGTGGCTTTATACTAGTATAGTTTTCTCCATATGATGACCTCAAAATTTCTTGAATATTTGTCAAGTGTGTTCTGGAATTTAATTACAGCATTCTCTCTTCATTTAAAATGTTTGTTAGATAATGCCATCATGTTCATGACAGACCTCCAGGAACAATTGATATCACCATGCAAAGCAAATTAAACTATGTGTTTGTACTGGAGCAATATTTTATTTATTTTGGCCAAAAAAAAAAGTTTTCCTATAAAAAAAACGCAAAAACATTAGCATTTTCTCACATCCCCTAAGGATTTTATAGAAGTTTAAATAGTAAAAATAAAATCACATCTAAATCATTGAGGTTCTATCATATTTTTGCCAGTCCCCGACATATGTAAAATGATTTCACCAATCGACTCTGAAATATGTATAAGGCCCTTTTAGTGTGGGTCCGAAGAGCTACCACGTCATAAAACCCGCAAGAAAACAATTAAACCACTTGAGCCCACCCCAACTTCTTTAGTATCGTATAAACATGGCCAAAGAGCCCCATCGCCTGGCTAACAGATTACTCAAACGGAAGTCATAATAATCTGGCATGCAGTTGAAGATATGGTCGAAAGTGATATGTAGGTGAAGGAAGGATAAAGGGGTCTTTTTCTGAGTGAAGGATATCAGATGGGTTAGAGGGATGTGGGAAAAGGGTGAGAGAGAGAGAGAGAGAGTGGGGAGGGGGTTTCATAAGGTGGGTGGAGGAACGCCATTTAGAGGGCTGGCACCACGCCAGAAGCACGAGGCGCAATTTTTTTTTCTGGGAAATCTTTTAGAACTGTCAACGCCAGCAGGTCTACATGTCATCAAGAAGATCTAGAGGAGAAAAGGAGGGTGGGAGGAAACGCCTTTCCAACTCTGAGACGTTCCAATCGGATTACGATTGGTTTTATTTTTCAAACTATATATAGAGGTATATATATGTAAAATAGTCTTTTCACTATGACTTGGACCTTTTCTGCGAGTTGAAAACTTTGTAAAATGGACCCTAAATCTAATTATTCTACCTCACAAAAATGTGATTGTCATTCATTTTTATATGTGATGTAAATTCATATCAGGTGTCGGGATATCACACATTTCCAAAATGAATGTATACGTATGTATTTATTTGAGTAGCTTCTCAATTGTCAGAAAAGGTCAATACTACCATGGATGGACTATATGTTCCAAGTTAAGCTATATTTTACACACTTAACGCATTCACAAGCTATTAACCTCTTCACCTAGCTTAATTATAATTTAATGAAATGAAGGGGAAAATATTTATTCCGCCCTGGGTACCAAACTCGTGGCTTTTAGGTGATTAGGATAATAAATTATTTGTAATAACCCCAGTTTTATATGATGAAGGCTTTTTAATATCAAATTTTAATGGAGGTACTTCATGTAAATTTTTTTAAACAAACAACATGACTTGCAGACTAATTTGACATGTTACACAATGTTACGCCTACTAATATAATGCTCACTACACTTAACGATTTGCCGAATGGATAGCATAGCTAGCACAAATAGTAAATATCCTATACAGCATTACCATATAATCGAAAAAACAAAAACTTTACTAGACTTATGGTCAACTACTCTATCAACTTAGCTATGGAGATGGGTTCAAAAGAACTCTTAAAACTATAATAAAATCTCAACATTACTAGGCTCGTAAGCTTGTAATTAAATCTCTAAAGAGACCTCTGCGCAAAAGTAAGACCCCAGAACACAATGGTCTTACTATAAATTATATGTTTTCACCTCCTTCATCCTAAATCTCCTTTAATCCGAAATTCCCTCGGTAAAGTCTCAGAATAAAAGGGAAAAAAAAGAAAGGAAAAACCTCTCCCTCTCAAGTTTTACCCGTCCGTTGCAAACCCTCCATAAAAATGGCGGAATGTCGTTGATGACTCCGTAGGATGTGCTTTCACCCTTTTTTTTTCTAGACACCCCCCTCAACCCCTTCAAAAGCTATTTCCACCTCCACCCCCCCTTATCACTCTGGGTCCCTCCCAAAACACCTCTGAAAACTTTCACTGTCATTACTCTAACCCCTTACTCCTTGTAGCTATCCCCCTTTATTTCTTTCGTCCATCACTTCTTCAAACCCCACTTACGTCTACAATTCACTTTTTTTTATATACAAATGCGGGATTTCAATATATTAACAAATTTACTTTCAAAAAATATAAGTGTATAAACCAGTTTTATGTTCGTCTAGATAAATATAGAATTAAAAATATATTTAAAATATTGGAGGAAAGAAAATCATTGCAGATATAAGTTTTACTGCATGTATTATTGGTTTCTTTTATAGATCTGCTATCCAAAGCACTAATGAAATATTATGATCATTTACAATCCTTTATGTTGGAGATACGTTCCTTACAGTTTCTTACATTACTATTTTAAATTTATAGATCTACGTGGGCAAATTCTTTGTCAATTTGTCACTTTAACACTTCGTGATCATTTGTCACAACATATGCGACAATATGTATAGTTCAGATTAAATTTACTATTAGATGTCCTTTCAATGACGTAACAATAATAATAGCATTGGTGATTTGGCTAACATTTAGCTACGGAAAAATATTAACGTCTTCCAATATTTTAAAATATACAACTCCTTTGTTATGTGTCCCTTTATACCATAACAGGAAATCAGAATCACTTTTAAAGGGGTGACATCAATATACAAAATATTTTCGTCCCTGCATCTCCATTTGTCTTGACGATACCTCCCTAAGGTTTCCTGCCTACTTTAGAAACATGTTCTCTCTCTTGATATTTTATTATTACAGAGGTCATATTTTCAATTCTTCCATTTCAAAAAACCCCCTTCCTTTCAAACTCCACATTTCTCCTTGTTCTCATTTCCATAAAGCTTGGAGAGGGAACAGATTGCCTTAAGCCATGTGAATGCAATAGCGAACTTTCATTTCACTTCAACACGATCCAACCAATTTTAATAAATAATCTAACATGGGGATACATTTTCGTGTCAATGCATGGTATGACAGCAGCGTAAGTGTGTATATACATACATATGTATAAATAAATGAAATATCACCTTGAAAAAGGTAAGAAAAAAATGAATCTACATTAAGGATGTTCAGTGAGATGTACACATATTCTGGATCCATCAGATATTTAGGGGCCTATATCCTGTTATTTTTTTAATTGTCACTTTCTATTATTTAAATTATATTTAAATTGACCGAGATGGGGCTGCAAATTATTGCAATAAAATTTAAAAGATCTAAATAATAAGTCCACACTCTATTTTCTAGTCAAAATCTTACTCGTCAAAGTTATCAACTTTACATAAAAGTTTAGTTTTTTGTATTTAGTTTGAATCAAAACGTATATTTTCCCCGTTCACGCCACGGCTAGATGATAAAAACAACCTCTCTCCCGGCTCGTTATCAATTTTTTTTGCACCAAACCACTCTAGTAAGAACTGAATTTTATGTTTAACAAAATATAAACATTTAATTTACCGATATACTTATTATTATACGTCAATAATGGTTTCCATGGTGATGTAAACAAAGAATGATTGTACAAATGAGCCAATGCCCACACAGAAGGAAATATGGAAAGTTTGCCGTTAGGAAAATTGGGTTGTAATCTAGGCTACTATTTTTTTTTTCTTGAACCCTAAAGATCGAAATTAGTGTTCATTTGTCAAAATCGGCTAAGTCGTTTTCTCGAAATATTAATTACTGGAAATATGCTTTTCAAATTATATATGAAATGAATTCAAAGTAATTTCAAACAGTTCTTTTATTCTGAAATGAATAAAGGGAAGCTATTCTATTACTCATCTATATATCAAACAAAAAATGTGTTGTTTTTTTCACTCTGTCTAACGTGTCCGGGATATTTGCATCTTTAATTTTACTAATGAGGTAGTGATGAAGAAGGTAGAGGGGAGAGGTAGAGGGGAGAGGAAGAGGAGAGAGGAAGAGGGGAATTGTAGCCTGTCCGTATGTACATGGAGGAAGAGTTGGGAACATCTTTCAGTACACTCAGTTGGGAATGGAGCCCCAACCTCTTCGTCCCCGCAAATCCCAATAGAAGAGTTAGATGTATAATCCTCCTCCTCATCTATGCAGGATAAAATTGTGAGAGGCTGACTTTAAAATTTTTTTTTATCATCGTGCCTTACTACCTTTTCAGATTATACGCATATACAATAATTTACTCTGCTGGGGTAGGAATGAGGAAGGAAGCATTTTAGAGGTGATCTACCAGCATTTGCATGGAGGGAGAGTGGGAAGCCATTTAGGGAAAACCACCTGCACTATATCCGACCGAGATTAGATTCCCGATCTCCCCTTCATCATCATACCAATAATTAGTGACGCCTTAGACCATTGACCACTGAAGCATGTCATCAAATATTTAATACAATTAGATGCGGGAAATATTTCGTAATCTTCTTTTAAATTTCATCAACACCAAGAACACAAAAATTAAATTAATTTTATTAGGTGTTCTGTCATACGATAGATTCGTTCTCATTTAGTCAGTGAACTTAGACCGCCAACGCTCCATATCCTCTGCCTCCTCCTTAAGCTCCCAGAATGTTCTTATTTCCATCAAGTAATCTAATGAAACATTCGATATATTATTATTATTATTATTATTATTATTATTAGCACCACGTCTTACTACCCGTTCGGGTTATACGAACTTACGCTAATGTGTAATGGTAGGGTGATTGTAAGATGAAATGGAGGACCTACAGTTTAACGTAGAATCCTAACCACGGTGGAGGCCTGGCATTCCTCACATTCACAAGTTGTGATTAATACACATCTTGTCAGAGGTTAAGGAAGGGTTTGGCAATCAGATAAATCTGTAGCGGGACCGAGGATTGAACCCCGGACCCTCAGCACAGAAGTCTGACACCTTACCCCTAGACCACCAGGTCACCTAACATTCGATATAAGCTACAAACACGTTATTCCGTATCTCAATAATCCAAAACTACGTTTTTTCTAAATACCCTTTTGTCTTTAAAAACAAAACTCTGCGAGTATTAACTGAAAATATCCCATCACAATCATATCCTGCAAAATACAGTAAAGTGACGCTATAGTTACTATTAAAAGGTAGACGCTATAATCAAATATTAATCAACAACAAAATTAGATTTTTTTAACAAGTTGTAAGTCTTATATTGTCTTTGTTAATAACAAAAAATACCATCTTATTCCTCATTTGTATCATGCTTTAAGTAAATATTTTATTTATTCGATATATTATTTTGTATGTATAATCTCTTACATCCCTAACAGTGTTACATTCTCAAAATTACGGATTATCCACCCGGATTGTATATGGTCCCATCAAATTCAGACTATTTTTTAAGTTATAATATGTTTTCATGATTAAAATAATAGGTTTAGCAGAATATTTAAAAAATAAATAATTATATTAAAGCATAGGGCCTATGTATATTAATAAATGATTCAAAAGGGCTCATATAGTTAAACTGTTTTTCTTTGGGCACTTTGGTCAAATAATAACCTTGGTAGAGTCTAATGAAATCTAATTAGTTTTAATTTCACTTACTGCTTGTTACATTAAGTCCAGCACTACCACAAAGCACAGAACAATTGAATAATATAACTTAGTGCTTTATCATTTTCTTGATCGTTCAGTACGTCGATTTAAGACATCTAATAATTGAAATATTTACTACCTTATACGCATCTTTGATCTCCCAATAATATTGTAAAATAAAAATACTTCGATCCAACAAATATGGTAGGAATGGATAGATAGGAACTTAGGTTCGAGCAAGAATGAAAAAAGAAAAGAAAATAGAGGTGGAAAATAAGAGAGAAAAAAAACCCACGCGTGTGAAAAAAAAAACACGTTGGAGTTGAAGTGGAATCATCACCAAAAGGGAAATAAATTGTTGGTGAAAACGTTTCTGGCCGACTTCTTATCGCGAGTTCCATTTCCTTTCTGCACATTTCTATCGCTAGGGTTTTTTTTTTTTTTTGGCTGAGAGGGGTGTGACAGGGGTTGTGACCTCCCCCCACCTTCTTACCGCCACAAAGAATTCCGCTGTAGCTTCCAATCGAAATCAACCTCCTCTTCCTTCAGAACCCTTTCGCCCACCCGTGCCACCCTCTTTTCCGTCGTCAATAACAGTGGAGGCAATCGGAAACGAGGCCATCCAGTGCAGACAATCCGAGCCTCTTTTAGCACTCGCGGGGAAGAACCGGGGACCCTTCATAGTTAGTGTATTTGACAAGATTGAGCTCTGAACTCCCTTGTTCGAACCTTTATATCTCATAACCTATAAATATTCAATTACCATCAATATAGAGATTGGATTTAAATGCCCTTTTTACCTTCTCATATAAAGAGAGTATAGTGATCGTGAAAAAAAATCGATGTCGAGATTATAACAAATGTCTACGTTTTATGTGAACATGGACCCAAAAAAGTGAATTTTACAATTCTTTCTGTCAGTCTGTCCCTGGACACCGATCAAAAAGGGTTTGATGTAAGTATTTTGTTCAAAATTGATATTAAGATATTCCAGATCAACAACAAAAGAGTTTTTTTTTACCCTACCCCTTTTAATTAAAGGTAGTTTAATTATGAGTAATTTTTTTGTTTTTCAAATTTTTCTATAATGGCTATAAGCGATTTTGTTTCAAATGTATATCTAAGATTCTTTGACATGACAAATAGCACTATATAATTGATCTTTGAACAAATATTCGTTGAAGTAGTTTATTGATCGCCAATTTTTTTTAACTTGAAATATTTTACAAATGGCTTTAAATATTTGGTTCCAAATGTGTATTTTGGGATTGTTTGACAAGACAAATAACAGCATTATTATAATTGTTTTAGACATAAACTCATTTATGTGTAGTTTACTTATGACTGTTTTCTTTAATTTGAATATATTTTTTATTACATATTATATCTAAAGTAAATTAATTCAAGGTTAGTTTACTTACAATATATATTTTTTTAAATTTGAATGTTTTGGTAGTTGACTTTTAAGATTTAATTCAAAATGAGAATCTGTGAATAACTTTTCATGATGAATAATATTTATTTTTTATTTTTACAAACAAAAAATAATTTTAGGATAGTTTATAAATAATTTATTTATAAAAATTTGAATTTTGTTAAATATATTTGAACAATTTGTTTTAAAATTTAGAGATAAAGAGTGATTATTGTGATTAGCAAGATGATGTGTTGGTTTTTATGAGTAAAACTTGTCTAAGGGTAGTTTACTACAGATCTGTATATTTTTTTTAATTCTTTAAAGCTATAATATACAGTATGGGAAATTTTATATGATTGTATCCAACCATTTATTTATTTGTGTTAGTATTTTTGCACAGCAGTAACATTTTCCTAATTTTCACTTTCAAATCAGTCATTTTAACCTAAAAATAATTTAAAACAAAAAAGTGTCATATTAAATAAGGAATTTATTGGTAACAAATTTGTTATATTTATATTATATTAAAACTAAACTTAATAGTAAGTCAAATGCAAACTATTCTTTACATGGGAAAATTAAGTAGAAAGATTCTCATGCTTTGATTTTATTGACTAAAACTAGCATGAAGTCGAGGGTTAATATTATTAAAAAATCTCATTAAAGTTATAAGGTGCACTATCATTATACTATCCATTTAATTTGATATCAAAAGTAAGTGCCATAGGATAATGAGCCGTACTTTTTAATTACATCGCTTTGAATTGCATCAATTTGCCACAAAGTACACATGTTAGAAATTTTGTTCTAGAATTATTCTATTATTTTTGTCTTCTTTGAAAGTAGAATAACCATACACGGGCTTTCCTTTTCTACTTTTTTTCTCTTTGTATCCCTCGTACAAAAAGTCAAAAATTACGCGGCGCTTCGAGTTCCCAGGGCAGATAATGGCAAACAATTTTATGCATGAAGGAGAATAGCTTCTGGAATGGTAACAGCTATCTAGTACGGTTCATTCCAGACCCAGTTTCCTCCAGTACTTCCAACAATACGAGAGAGATAGAGAATATAAAGAGCATGGAACCCAAATAGAAATACGGAGGATAGTCTGTTCACATAAAATCTTAATACTATAGTCTTTGAAGATCATGTTATATTTAGTGTTCTTTTTAAAACAAGTATATGCGTAGTAACATAATATTTTATTATAAAATATGATTATTTAAAACTAGGCTTTATGCTAAATAAACATAAAATGTTATCGAAAGAGTCCAAAGATCTTAAAAAAATAGTGACTTTACATAAAAACAAAAGTTAAGGATTTAATGAAATAAGACAGCATAAGCTATTATTATTATTATTATTATTAGCACCGCGTCTTACTACCCGTACGGGTTATACGCACTTACGCTAATGTGTAATGGTAGGGTGATTGGGAGTTGAAATGGAGGACCTACAGTTTAACGTGGAATCCGAACCACGGTGGAGGCCTGGCATTCCTCACATTCACAAGTTGTGATTAATACACGTCTTGTCAGAGGTGAAGGAAGGGTTTGGTAATCAGATAAATCTGTGCCGGGACCGAGGACATAAGCTATTATTTTCATTTTCTAAAAGAAATATTCTATCGGTAAAGCCTAAATTTAACGGTAAAAACATAATTTTAATCGGCCTATTATTTTGAAGAACTTGACACAACAATAATAATTAGACTCTACTGTTAACCTAACATGAAATAAAAACAGTACGATTCACTAATCTACAGTATTAAGTTAACTTCATCAGTTCACCTAAACTTATCATTTGCTTGGTTATTATAATAGAGCTAACTATAATTTCCTCGTAATTTTCGGAGCATGTAGAAATAATACATAAAATACTTGAGAAAATAAATGAAATTATACTACTATAAAGCCACATGGCTGACTCACTCACTTCACATTAATGTTTACCCACTTCCAGATGAGCTAGAAACTTGAAATTTGGCAAACTTATATTTTCTAGCCTGTAACTGACGGGAAAATTCCAAAAAGTTAAAAATTTTAATCTTTAACCCTATAAAAAAAATCAAAATTTCGGGGCAACTTTAAAGTCGGTGTGAACCTTTCTTTGGAGGTCTCTTGTGGCAAAATGGTAAGACCTATCAAAAAACGGCTCTGGAATTACATTAGTTTACATCCACTTGCAAAGAAAACTAACTGGGGATTCGGGGGTGGAACCCCCAACGAGCAAATCGAGTGGCTTGTATAAGATCGAAAGAGCAACGATAAACATTAAATTGAAAAGTAGAATCTTAGCTTAAGGACACACGACACTTAAAACACAAATTCTACTACGTGATAAGCGTATAGTCCGAATGGGTAATGAAACGTGGTGACAAAAAGAAAAAGAAAAGGCTACGTATGCACTGAATGTAAATTATTAATAGTATCCTCTTTCATGCTTAGAATAATGCATAAATGTGACCAACCAACTGATAAAAGATCAGTAGTAAAGAAAAGGTTAGCAAAAATTTAGAAATAAATGGTAATTTTACCATCTTAAGACCTAGACTCTGAATTCAAAATGATAATAATGAACTTATGTATTAAACAAATTTTTTTAATTTATATTTTCAAGCCAGTTTCGATCCCTTATATTATGAAATTAGGAATCACTTAATCTTCACCACATCATCTCAACGTGAAACCAATTGTCTTCTCGATCAAGTAGCCTTACCCTCTTATGAATCACGTACCTTTCTTCCATTTCTTCCTTCCGGAATTCAAAGTCAGCATTTTTATCTTTATCGGGGAAACACCTTTCTCACATTCCATCCAGAGCTTCATGGCTACTCCACCAGGAGTCGGCAGGCAATGCAGCGTAATTCTGGGGCCTCCTCCCACACCCCCAACCCCCTCTACTTCTTTTGGCAGTTCCGGAGCAGTTCTTTGTTAGTTCCTTTTGCGCAAAGGGGCTCTAGGTTTGTGGGAGCAAGACGAGATGAAGGGGGGAGGGGTCGATGAAGAGAAGGTTCGGAGCAAATAATGCAGAGCATCCAGGAAACGTACCGGAACTAGAATGGCCACCCTGGGAAATGTTAACTTTGCCCCATTCGTTTCGATTCCAACGGTCGCTGATCCGCTTTTCCTTTCTCTTCCTTCAATCTCTCTCTCTTTCTCTCTCTTAAATTCCTGCTGCTCCTATATAGTGAGGCCGTCGCGGGTCTAAATGGGAATTCTAACTCTGGAAGGATTAATTAAACAGCTTCAGACTGGTTTAATTTCTTTGAAAACGGACAAATAAGCTTATGTTTACTATAAACTGGCACTATGTCAAATTTTAAGAGACAGTATTAATATCAAAATCATGGATACCTTCAACTTTCATCCTCCCTAGGAAATATCTTTATTTTATTATATTACAGGAAATGTACGACCTGACCAACAACATATTAGGGACAAAACTAATTCATATAAATTGACAGTGGAGCTTTCCATTTTAATATGATGGATTGGCAGCCAAGGGGATCGGATATTATTCTCGCTTCATAATTGATTCAAATTATAAGGTAAATACATCTATAACTAGCTATAGAAAAAACTGCATGGCGTGAGCCCGCAAGTGAGTTATACCGACCTAGCGGCTGCCGTCGTTAGCGACGATGGTGCCAACATTTACGGATAAAGGGTGTCAAGTGATCAGCACAATGAATCCTCCAGCCATTAATTAATCTCAGTGTTTTAGACTGGAACTGCTATTTATTTATTCAAGTAGCTTCTCATGTCTCCTCGCGAGACAGTTTGATCCCATCACAGACTCACTGCTTCACAGAAAAAAAAATTAAATCACCGGGGAACAAACCCAGGAATTCTGACTACTAGACAACAAAGGTAACTATAACCAGCATAATATTAATTCTTTACCTGTACCGGGACCAGCATGTGAAGGAAATGTACGGAAACAAATATGAGAATAAGTCACAAATATAAAAATAAAATACGAAAAATCAAAGAAAGCACACAATTGAAAAATTCTGAAAACCAAGGAACTTTTTACTGTACTCCACAGAAAATGACAAACGATTGATGATCGTCACCTCTTGAAGAGAAAAGTTGTATCCTGCGACCACGACTCACGACCTAACTAATGCGGTCGCGGCCGCGGCCGCAATTCACGAGTTGCCGCCACGTTGAGGGAATTGGTTCTTAATCAATCTTTGGGATTTTTAGGTAAGGTCAAGGGGCTGCTAATGACCAACAAAACACTTGTTTGGATCGTCCTAATGTAAGCTGTATGTTTATTTCCTTGGAAAAAAAATCCGAGGCTATAATCAGGCCATGGCCCTGGCTGTAGTAAGTATATTTTGAACAGTTTCTTTTCAGAATTTGTAATTTTAACTTTTTAGTTGCTGACACAATATATATTTTTTATTTCACTTTATTTCAGTATTTTTCAGAATTTTCTAAAATAAGTTTTTCTCCATTTTAAAATTATAGTTCAAAATGGTAAAGAGGGCAGAGTGAAAAGCCTGCATGCTATGACCAAACATCTTAAGTCTTGTTATTTTGTTTTCCAATTTTTAATTATTTGAAATATTACTTATTATGAAGTTAATATACTTAAGTATCCATAATAACCATAAAAAGTTATATTTATGAGCGATTCAAAATTTTCAAGAATATTGTCTACACATTCAGAAGGAAAACAGACAATACTAGTTGGTCCAAATATTCAATAAAAAATGTGTTTATGAACGCTCCACTTAATATATTCCCATTTTAACATATCGCTCTCATTAAAGTCTGGTGATATAACTTCTGGATGTTTTGACTTCCCTTCGTTTGCATGTAAAAATAATATATGTGTTCATTTTGTTGATAAACTTATATTAAGTCAGCACTAGAAGACTGGATTCCATGCAGTCAGTTCAAGGAATATTCTAATTAAAATTGCACATTCTATTCTCCTTTGGTCCCCACTTACGAGTAACGAATGTCAGTAAAAAAAAGTGAAAAGGGTATTTTGTTGTGATGACCAATGGCGTCACTTTAATTATTGTTTGTGCAAGCGGAGTTTGTCCAAAATGTACCAGTGAATTATTTGAATAACTCAGTAGAACACTCATTGGTCAACTATCAATAGAAATACATTTACCATGTAAGGTGTGTTGAGAAGAGTGTACGTGTAATCGGTCAAATGGGGAGCTATTGGCTGAGAACATATAATAGGTCCACTTTTAATAATCTCTGCTTAACCTATTAAAGCTCCATGACACAACTCTGATAGTAACCTCAAGATAAATCTACTACAGTTTTACTTAAAAACACTGTTTTTAAATAGCTTTTAGGAATATGAACGGTGTTTTTCTTTTGTTTACAAACCTGTATTCATTCAAGTTTATTTTTTACAGTTAAATCATATTATTTACAAAAATAGGGATTTAACCTAATATTTAATTAATCATTAATTTAAAGTCGATATAATGTTTTTTAATAATAAAATAGGTGATTTTTTAACATAATTTTTTCCAGCCTGTGATCACTATTCGCTTTACTCTGACAAAGTAAATAATTTGAAATATTTTGCGATTGATAGAACACATTTTTTTTTGCAGATTTCTTATAAATAAATCACGCTATTTATTGTAAAGTAATAAAATACTTATCTACAAAATTCCACGTGCAAATTCATAGCATACTAATTATAATCTGTCACTCTAATTATTGGCAGTCACTGTACAATAAATTCGTTTCGCCTTATATTTCCCTGCTCAGAGAATCTAGCGCCTTGAGCCACGCAAACCCCGCTACGGGTAACATGGGCCTACGATATTTACACACAAACTTAGAGAAGACCCATTCTATACGACGTATAGAATATCTGTACACCTCCCTTTACGTCTTCATCCCAGTTGATCTGCTATGGTATCGTTATTATAACGATGTCATTCCTCTCTAGAATGTGTAGATTAGAGCCCTTTCATATGGAAACGGGGGCAAACATTGTCGTGTAGTTTCTTACTCTTTTGTCTCCATGGTCGTTGTTTCTCCCCCCCCCCATCCCCCTTTTCCCGGAGAAAATGGCTGCCATTTAGATCTGCTATGGCTCCCATAAGGCACTGAAACGAGTCACATTGTACGTCGGGACGCGAAGGATATGCGTGCATCCTAACGACGTCTTTATCTACTACCAGTTTGAAGAACGTCACGTTTTTTACTTACTTTAAATGAAGAAAAAAATAAATCTGGTCAGATTGCATAAGAAAAATGTACGTAAACAAATTTTGGAGTTTATACAATTATATTATCCTATTTCTCAAGTGAGATAAGTTAACTAGCACATCTGTATTTCAATGTAAGAATGAGACACATTAATTAAGGTAGAAGTGAACGTGAATTAAGGTATTTATCTTTGAAGTTTTTGTAAAAAAATAACACATTTTTGGCCAAAATAAATAAAGTATTGCTTCAGTGGAAACGTTTAGTTTAATTTTTCTACAACTAGTAATCCCAACAGTTCTAACAAAAATCCTGGAATTTAATTAAAACTTTTTAAATGGAGACAAAAGTCATGTTCAAATTCCACGATGCCCGTGGAAAATATTCAAGAACTATTGAAATTACTATAATATGTAGAAAATTAATTTAAATGCATCTACTGAGGCAATGTTTGATTTATTTTGGCCAAAAACGTTATTGTTATAAAACTGTAAAGATACATAAGCCCCCTACTTTTAAACCACTTTTCTTTCCACCACATCTTCAAGCCACATAATAAGCTAAATGTGTTTTATATAAATACAAAACATTATATATATATATATGAAAAGGCCCCTCTTAGGGATATACTTGTTGGACTGTTTCCATACCATGGTCTCTAAATTAAAATTTAAAGTATAATAATTTTTTTAGCAGAGGTTGTACGCAAATGTATTAATTACACAAATTGAGTTGGGAATTAAGAAAGTTGGATTTACAGTAAGTGTACCCACATTTGCATGGAGGGAGAGGGAAAACCATTTTGGAAAAAATACCTAAGAAAATCCAACAAAGATTCAAAACTCGATCTCTCTGTCATCGGCCGTCTAGTCTAACACTAGAGTAGCAAGTTAGAAAACCATGCTGCCACCGAAGTGGATAAATGCTTGTAAACCATTCAGGAAGTTATACATGTGCATGTGTGTGTTTATATGATTTTTTTTTCAATCGCCTTTATTTACACTCAATATAATCCCTAAGGGAACTGCAATTCTTTTGGAGAAAATAATTTTCTTCCTTTTCTATCGGTTAGATGTTGCCAAATCTTTTCACTTTCAGTTATGTCGAAAGGTGGTGTGCTGGGGTAAGAAGGGGCTACTGGCAACATCGACGAACATATGTCACAAAATGTGTTGTGTATTTGAGAGAAGATTGACCACACTAAAATAAGTGAATGACAACACTATGCAGGTCCCTCAGAGATGATATCCAATGTAGTTCTACTTTCCTTATTTATTTACCATATTTGAACAATGTGTAGAGCTATCTGTTTAACATATAATTTTTATGTGAGTAAACAGATTGTGAATAATTTTTAAATATTGTATTAATAATAGTCTACATGAGTAGAAGGAAAGTTTGAGGGAAAGAAGAGCTTACGAAGAAGGATGATTCAAATATTATATTACTTGAAGGAAAGAAGAAAATTCTGGGAGCTCAAGAGAAGGAGGCAGAGGACAGAGCGCATTGGCTGTCTAAGTTCACTGACAAAAGGAATGGACATGTCGTAAGACAGAACACATAATAATAATAATAAAACATGAGTATGAGAGATTCATGGAGATCACGTGGTTGAGTGTAAGAAAAGAGTAAGTAAAGATCCCGCTTAATGATCCATTTGTTAAACTGTATCAAATTAGATATAAAAATGTATCTCTCTCTGTGTTGGTGAATATATTATATGTTACTATCCCGACTGTTAATTTTTTATTTCTATTGGAATACAGCCCAATCAAAATCTAATCACCCTGAATACGTTTTTCTAGTATATTATCTTTTGTTTTCTGTAAATATTAATCATTTAAGTGACCATGTATTTATTATTCACAGGCATATCCAAATAATGTCGAAAACCTTAAGAAATCTCCTTTACACACATTTGAAATGTACCAAAATTATAATGAATAGACTTAACTTGGACAATATTATTCAGATAGGAGGAAACAGTTGTGATAGTTACAAGTTTTCCTAAAACATTTTTCATTTATTTATACGTAAGCTCAAGTGGTATGCAACTGTAACTTTTGATATAAGCCATGTTACTACTTATAAAGTAATAAAATAATACAAATACTAACCCACTTCAGTAACCGCATTGTCTAGCGCGCTACTCTCGTGTTAAACTAGACTGCTGATAACGGGGAAATCGGGGCTCAATCAAGGTCAGGTGCACTGAAGGAAAGCTTTTCCTATACGGTTTTCCACTACCCCTCCAAGCAAATGCGGGTGCACTTCCTCATAATTAAGCCATCCTAATCCCTAACCGAATAGTGTAATTAGTACATAGGCGTATAACCCGAACGGTTAGTAGGACGCGGAGTTTAAAAATAAAACTAATATTATTTCAAATTTTTTCGATGGGCGCCGTGAGATCAACCAGGGGTGTCACGAAATTTTGGGGGGGAAAATGCTAAGAACATGTAAAAAAAAGAAATAAAGCATAAATATAATCATAAAATAATGAAAATAAAGAAATGGAAAAAAGTTTTGTGTTTTATTGTTTTTCTGAATTTCATTGTCACTTCATCCAATGCGAGTCATATTATACTGAATTAGAAATAGACCACTAAGTCTTGAGGATGAATTGCATGTTGCATTGTCAACCATTAAATCAGATGTCAAATTTTTATAATCTAACCATCAATCGCAAGCCTTATATTAATAATATTTTTTTCAAACTGATGACTGTATTATTCATTTTGAATGGTATTATACATATTTAGTGAGCTCATATTGTGATTGCTAGTATGCTAGTTTATTTATTTCCAAAACTATTAATCTATAACTGTATATAACACTTTGTATTTTATTCAATTTTTAATCTATATCTTTCAATTAAATCAGTAAGGGAGTAAATAATTTTTAACAATTTTTTAATAATTACAAAATTAAAACACTAAATTTATTAATTTCAACGAAATTATTTTTTAAAATACCACAGTTCATAAACGAAGGTGTGAGACATAGAGATTGCCTTACTCAAACAATTCAAGTTTTTTTTAAATATCTCACAACAGAACATTTTAAGATAATCGAGGATAATTTTAGTGGTTTTAAGGCTTCAAAATGGCCATTCTCATAATAATAATCATCTCAGCAGCATGCAGATATATCCCTTCAAATAGGCGGAACCTTTTGCTAATAAAATAACTCTTTAATTATTTTCATTGTTTACCTAAGACCCCCCACTTCGATTGTTGAATGGTCAAAAGCTTCACTCTCGTAATAGACTGGAATACATATGACGGAGAGATTGGTGCCCAGCTTGCGGTCGGGTGTGTTGATGGTGTTCTCCTACTAAATGGTTTGTCACTGTTCCTCCACGCAAATGCGTGTACACTTAATCTAAATTTAGCCCTCATCAGTAGCACATTAATGTACATAGGCCAAAAGCCAGAACGAATAATGAGACACGGCTCTAGACAAAAATGACAACAAAGCTAGTGAGCTTCTCTGTCTGGGAATGGTCAACATTTTACTTGCCGTTCCCTAGATCGACCTTGAAGCAGGTGACCTCGGTCGACTACCGAACGTTTTTAGTCCAGCCAGTACGACGACATGAAAGGGTCCACTTATCTTTAACGTTATCTCCTCAAATTCTGAACTTAACAGCCGGTGGGTGGAGGTATTCATGTCACGAGGCAGGCCCTTGTCAATATATCGTGGGAACAAATTCAAATCAAAGACTCCGAGAATGGCTGGAGTTTCCAAAACTTTTCAGGAATCTCTTTTACAGCTGTTACCACAGTGAAACCCCCTCTTATTTTTTATTCCAATGGTATGCCAAGGACGTACGTCATCGAGTTTTTTTGACATACTATATTTCATTGACCTAGAGATCAACCGTTGATTCTAGATGAAATTTCGTTAAGTGGCATTCTCTTAAGCAGTCCAATTTTCAAACAAAGGTTTTTTTATTAAAAAAAACAAACAAACATTTTGCGGTCCACATTGATCACATTTTACAATATTATTAGTATTATTTTATAAGTACTAATAATTTCTATATAAAAAGTAACAGTTGCAGAGCACACTACTTGACGTATGAATACGTGAAAAAAAGTTTTAGTGTGTGAAAACTTGACTTTAATAATGAACGAAAAATCTTCACTGAACCGTAAGTGTAGAACTTGTATTTTTTCAAAAATTGCCATTCACCCGCATAGTTTAACATACGGGATGAATGTTAGGTTCATCAAGCAAGACTTGCGGGCGACCTGGAGGCTGGGACTCGAATCTCTGTTGAGTGCTCTAAGAATTTTTTTCTTAAATTGTTTCTCATTCTAACTCAACGTGAATTCTGGTATACTTACTTTAAATCGTAAATTAGTCACACCCACGCAATTAGCTTATTTAAAAAGCGTATATCCCCGACGGGTAGTAAGACGTACCGTGGTGATGTAGGGGGACTGGGAAGGGAGGAAGTTAGGAGCAATTGCTTAGAAAGGGTATTTTTCTGTTCAGTGGAATATTTAGCGTGTACTTTATAATCACAAAGATTATTTCAGTAAGTTATTTGGACTAATCTATTTTTAAAATTTCACCTAGTATTTTACACACCCGATCAAACACTCAAACCACTGAAGAATCGGTGACAGGTCCAATGAAAATCTTTAACAATATTTTTAGTCATAAGAAGATAAAAGTTCAGGCATTTAAGGTAGGGTTATTAAAGAAAATTCAAGTATCTTTTTTTTATATTACTAAAGTGCACTTTCTAAACTAACTGATTATATCAAAATTACTTATAAGATAACTTAGATCTAAAAATGACACAACAATCAGCCCCCAAACGTTAATTCACTACTGCGAAAGGGGAAACCCACATTTCGCCAAAGATAAATTTTACGGCCATGCCAGGAATTGAACCTGGGACCCTTAATTCGATAGACAGACACGCTACCAGCTAAGCTAAGGTGTTGGACAACTTTAAGTATTCCTACGATTTAACCTTCTCACAGGTAATTTTCATTCGACACTTTATAAAAGACCGGTTGTAGATATTTACTACCGTTATTTGTAAACGCATTCGTCTTGCTGTCCAACAAGTTAGTGGGTAGTATAGGATTCTAGTATCAAGGAAAATTTAGAAAATACAAAGAAATTTTTTTTTATCAATATTGATTTTTTAGCACCGCGTTTTTTTTAGCACTACACCCAATATCATTGCTGAGGGAACTACAGGTCTTATAGAGAAAAACTTTATCTTCGCTTTCTCTCAGTTAACTGTTACCAAATCTCCTCACTTTCAGTTACGTTTGAAGGTGGTGTGGTGGGGTAAGAAGGAGCTACTGGCAACCTCAAATAACCAACGTTATGGTACATGTCTTATATTTGAGGGGAGATTGGCCATACGTAAATGAAAGAAGGGCTAAGATGTTTCTCAATAGTAAACATGCAGTTCCCTCAGCGGTGATATCACGTGTACCCGTTCGGGTCATCCGCTTATGTACTAATTACAGTTGACCTTGGTGTCCTTGGAGTAAACTCCTCGCCTCAGGACCTGATGTTCGTGGGTTCAGACCAAGCCGAGGTCGAAGGATTTTTCTTGAGAGATACAAATCCGTGGCACATTTTTCTTCAAAGGGGGAATTAAAGCCGTCGGTCTCATGTCGATTGTGGCACGTAAAAAAACCTAGGAAACTATGCAAAGAAAATCTTTTCTGGTAAAATTAGTAGGCCTTTTGCTCTCGCTCATAAAGATTCTCATGTGCTGATATAATCAGTCAGTTCAGAAAGATCACGTTAAATAACACAAACAAATAAATTAAATTAATACTAATTACGCCAATGGTTTCAGCAAACAAGAATTTTACATTTTTTTAGAGGAAGTGTAACCGAATTTGTGTGGAGAGCTAGAGTGTAAAACAACTTTAGAAAAAACACCCTCAGTACACCCGACCAAGAACCGAACCTCGATCTCCCAATCATCAGCAGTATAGTCTACTGAAAGAGTAGATCCTCAAACCGTGCGGCCACCGAAGTGGTATAATTTTATTTTAGATATAGTAATATGAAAATTGACAGATCACATAACGTGACGTATACAAATATTAAAATGATTTTAGTAATTTTAATTCATATTAATAAATGTATATTTACTATAATTAAAACTGTATAGGCCTTTAGGTGGGAGAGCTAAGTGTGAAGTATTTGGTTTAGCTTTAGTATTAGTTTTATTTTATAGCATAATGTCCTTAAAGGATTATTTTATTAAATCTTTGCTCTGTGTCTTTTGACCTGTTCGGATTATCTACGTTTAACCCTACCAATGGGTTAAAGATAAGGACCCTAAAATTCACGTGGAGGAAGAGTTTTAAAACATTTAGGGGAAAACACCCTCAATGCCCCCGGCCAGGATTTGAACCCAAACCAGAACCGAAGAGGTTGACTCCTTATCCCGCGTGATGCCGGTAGAGTGAATTCAGCTATTTCAAAATTTGTGTGCTGATATATCAGTTGGCTCTTAAAGTACATCTTAAAAGAGGTACATCTAGTGATATTAAAAAAAAAGTTACAGTTGATCTTCGACTTTGGTCTCTATGTTTCATGATCAACCTCTTTTGAATTACTTTTAGACCAGGGTGCACATGGGGGGTAAGGGGATGGTAAGCAGCTTATCTGCCCCTTCCCTATCTAACTCCTTTAAGATCGTAAATAATTTTAATAAAACCCGTTTTAGTGTCTGAATGGTTTTAAGGCTTCACTCTCGTGTTGGACTAGCCTATTTAAAACGGTGAGATCTGGGTTCAAATACCAGTAGGTTCTACTGGGGGTAGTTTTTTTGTAAATTGCTTCCCAATCTTCTATAATGGAAATGCTGTCGCACTTCATCAAAATATAGCCTTCCTAAGCACTAAAACCACTAGAGTAATTAGTACACAAGAGTATAACCCGAACGGATAGTAAAACGTGGTGCTAAAAATTTAATTACCATAATATAATTATATATCGCCTTAACAGGTATTAAGACCTGCCGATAAAAATAAAGCTCAAAACTTACTAGGTACAAATCACTGAAAATATTACAAGCTTAAATTTTAAGACCAGACGGTTTTAGATTTCCTATATTTAAATTGCCATGCACCTTTAAAGTTCCCCAAAAATTTACAGCTAGAAAAAAAGTGTATAAATGATATATTTCATACTTTATATAGCTCATCATAGGAAAAAATTCGTATTTGGTCCTTTTATAGGACTTGTATCCTAATCCAGATATTAAAAAATAAAATACACGAGCCTAAAACATATTTAATAATAAATCAATTACATTATTTATCGAAAGCGTCGTAGGCCTATATCAATTCAGAATATAAAAAAAGAGACATTCTACGACCATAAAATTGTATTTTTATCGCCAATTCATTATTTTATAGCTAAAGTATCACTTGGCTACCATAACATTCCAAAAAATATACATTTTTTAAATTTTTTTACCAATTTCCTATTGTCACTTTATAAAATTCAAACTAAGCGTGAAAAAATTAGGGAGATATTTAACTAAAGTGAATAAATAATCTACTCTTGGACCACCCAGAGCTAATTTATAAATATATTTTAAAGATAAAATTTACATTTTTTTCACTCTTAGTTAGGGTACTTCAATCAAATTCAAAGCTCATGGTTCTCGGTAAAATTTTGTATCGGTACTTCTTCCCAGAAATAGGTGAAGGGGCGGTGTATTTAAGTATGGTACTTAATCGCAACCCTTTTTTTTCACGGGCAATATTTCTTGATTTATCTTTTTTTTTGAATAGCCCTCCACCACCCCCAACGCCGTTATTTTACCCTTCCTCCCAAACACACACGCACCCTCTGGCTCCAGATACTCGTGCACATCTCTTCATCCACGTATCCCCTCCCTCCCCTTTTCCAACAACACATATATTCCTTCTATCTCTGTCTCTTTTTAACAGGAAATATGTGCAATACTTGCCATGACCGTGATATTTATTACACAATTCCTACTTCCCCCAACGCTATGGGTACCAAGATTAAAACACATAACTTAACGTGTTTTTTTTGTTTGGCTTTTTTTTTTTGTAGAAAGAGAAAAAATCCTGTGTGTGTGGTCTTTCTAAA
>CABFWO010000039.1:412970-434293 GCA_902155825.1 Timema genevievae
GTGGGGGGAGGGTGGGGGTGGAGGAGGGTTATTATGATGGCCGAAAAAAAAAAGGGAGTTGGGTAGGAGGAGGGGGATTAAGACAAATGAAAAGGGTTGGTTGGTAAGTGCTACAAAACAAAAAAAAAAGGAACTTTCTTATTTTTTTTTCATTCCCTTTTCTTTGGTTCGAAAGGAGAAAGTAAGTAAAATCGGTATGGGTGTAGAATCTTAGGGGTGGTAAGAGTATGATAAAGTTTCGTAATAAAGGGTAATCGCTTTGAGAAAACTACGGCTGTACGGCCCATGGCTCTGAGCAGGAATATCTTTCTTCACGTTCAAATTAAAGGCAATTTTTTTGCCTTTAGGTGGATGATTTTTGACTATGATTTTTTTTACTCGATGAATTTGGGAAAATCATCTAATTGAATTTATTCTCTATAATAAGCTTGCGATATTAATTTTTGAAATTCTGATATATAGGCACTCAGTGGATACACAAACAAAAACATCTGATATACTGGTGACAAGGAGTTAAGTGTTCGAATTCTGGCTGGGTGAACTATGGTGGATTTTCTTCACACAAACAAATGCGATTACATTTAATATAAACTCTATATTTCTCATCCCAGTAAATATGCCGATATCACGGCTGAGACAGAGGTCACGAAAAAAATATTAGTGATGTAAATTAAAAAAAAGTTCCTTTTTATTGACAATTTAACTTACTACAAGCCAAATGCAAATAAGTTTTATATCGATTAATCTACATAATCTTTTACTTTACATGAAGAAAAGAATAAAAGGTATTTGAAAACAAGGTGCTTATAAACATATTTGGTCCAAAAAGATGTGTGGATACTGGGGAGTAGAGTATGTTACAAAATGATTAGTTATATACCCTGAACTCATCACAAGACATTGTCAGGATAATCAAGTCTTATATATTACGGTAGGCAGGACATGAGTGGGAATGGGAGAATCTAGAACCTTGTTCAGAGTATTGTCCAGCAAACTCAATGGAAAGAGACCATTGGGAAGATGCAGATGGAAGGATAACATTAGAATGGACCTGAAATAGATAGGGTGTAATGAGGTGGACTGGATAGAACTAGCTCAAGATAGTGATAGGTGGCGTAGGTTTGTAAGTTCGGCAATGAACTTTTGAGTTACTAATGCTATAGAGTAAGGAAGGAATTTAAGAAAGACCAAAATGCGGAT
The DNA here is from genome assembly GCA_902155825.1 of Timema genevievae. Lineage (NCBI taxonomy): Eukaryota > Metazoa > Arthropoda > Insecta > Phasmatodea > Timematidae > Timema > Timema genevievae. The sequence goes on from CABFWO010000039.1 coordinate 414,171, forward strand.
CTTTCAGAGCAATTTGAAGTTGGTCCTTCTCTACACACGCGAGGAATTAAAAAACAAACAAATACATACATTCCATACATACATACATACATTCCATACATACATACATACATACATACATACATACATACATTCCATACATACATACATACATACATTCCATACATACATACATACATTCCATACATACATACATACATACATTCCATACATACATACATTCCATACATACATACATTCCATACATACATACATTCCATAAATACATACATTCCATAAATACATACATTCCATAAATACATACATTCCATAAATACATACATTCCATAAATACATACATTCCATAAATACATACATTCCATAAATACATACATTCCATAAATACATACATTCCATAAATACATACATTCCATAAATACATACATTCCATAAATACATACATTCCATAAATACATACATTCCATAAATACATACATTCCATAAATACATACATTCCATAAATACATACATTCCATAAATACATACATTCCATAAATACATACATTCCATAAATACATACATTCCATAAATACATACATTCCATAAATACATACATTCCATAAATACATACATTCCATAAATACATACATTCCATAAATACATACATTCCATAAATACATACATTCCATAAATACATACATTCCATAAATACATACATTCCATAAATACATACATTCCATAAATACATACATTCCATAAATACATACATTCCATAAATACATACATTCCATAAATACATACATTCCATAAATACATACATTCCATAAATACATACATTCCATAAATACATACATTCCATAAATACATACATTCCATAAATACATACATTCCATAAATACATACATTCCATAAATACATACATTCCATAAATACATACATTCCATAAATACATACATTCCATAAATACATACATTCCATAAATACATACATTCCATAAATACATACATTCCATAAATACATACATTCCATAAATACATACATTCCATAAATACATACATTCCATAAATACATACATTCCATAAATACATACATTCCATAAATACATACATTCCATAAATACATACATTCCATAAATACATACATTCCATAAATACATACATTCCATAAATACATACATTCCATAAATACATACATACATACATACATACATACATACATACATACATACATACATACATACATACATACATTCCATACATACATACATACATTCCATACATACATTCCATACATACATACATTCCATACATACATACATTCCATACATACATACATTCCATACATACATACATTCCATACATACATACATTCCATAAATACATACATTCCATAAATACATACATTCCATAAATACATACATTCCATACATACATACATTCCATACATACATACATACATACACCGCAAAGATCAACTGACAAACGCACATGGCAGACTTCTTTTACGTTCTTTAACTTCGAGAGTAAGTTCAATCGATGTAAAATTTTATATATGTTACAGGAAAAGTAGATTCTCCAGTAAGAGTTGACTTTACTGACCCAGATACATCAGAAGTTCATCAACAGATGTTTACTGAAAATATTGGGCCTGTGGTGAACAAACGTTGTATCAAACTAAGTTTTGTGTGGGACCATAATCTTATTCAAAAGGAGTTCAGACGGCGTAAATGGTAATGACTTGGTCCACACTCTCCGGAGAGACTAGGACTACATCACAAGAGAAGCTCTAGGACTAGATAGTGCAAGCACACTGACGATAGTGCAGCCAAAGGTTGACTTGGTGGAGGATTGTTGATGAAGAAGGCATTAAATCAGGAAAGTCGTTTGAAGAAGTTAAAATTGTGGCTGAGAATAGAGTTGTACAGCGAAGCTTTTTAGTCTCTATGTTACACATCAGGAGTTAAATGAAATTTAATTATAATTATTATTTACTACACCCTATTAAGTGTTCATACGATCCATGAAGTCAGTCTCGTAACAGACTGAATTGGCAGTCATGGGCAGACCAACATTTTTATTTCAGCCGGTGGGTGTATTTACACATTTAGTTTTTGCACTATAGTATTTCCACTTTACCAAAAAAAGTAGGTTCACTTGCTCTAAACAAACTTATGATTACTACCCATTTAAATTAAGCCGCTAATAATCATAGAGATAGGAATAATAGTTTTAAAAATTTGTAATTTTATGAGATTATATACAGAGCTAACCTGATAGAATATAATTGAGACTTGTGTGAATGTTAATTACAACAGTATTCCTTGGTCGAGGGATGATCAAAACACAACCCAGGTCATTTGGACAAGAGTTAGGCCCAGATAAATCTGGTCACTGACGATATTTTTTTTTGTACAGCTATGTATACATACGCACTCACTATTTGATTTAGAATAAACAGAGCTGTCATAATTAACTAAAATTTAGGTTATTACACACCCATCCAAAGTTAACAAATAAATACAATTTTGGCTTAGATATAGGTTTTTCTTTTTTTTTAATAAGAAAATATGTTAATTAGTCTAATAGGGAAGGAATGAAGAAGGAAGAATTTTAGAGGTAATCTACCCGCAATTGCGTGAAAGGAAAGTGATAAACCATTTAGGAAAATAAAACCACTAGACTCGACAGGGATTTGAACCCCGATCTCCCCATCTTCAGCAGGCCAGTCTTACACGAGAGGGTTTAAATATTGTTGTTCTATATATAATAACCTTGAATAAATCGTAGCTCTGTACAGCAACAAAAACGCACCAAAAGGATGTGAACTATTGGTTTCGCAAATTATGCCTATTATTATAATAATTGTATTCTTATCTATTCCGAAACCTTAGATCAGTCTGTGGCATGTCTGAATACTGAGATATGGGTCCCAGTTTCGATTCCTGGCATGGCCGAAAATTTATCATTGATGAAAATATGTGTTTACCCTTCACATTGATAAATTAGTGGTCAAGTACTGGATGTTGTGGTTGTCTTAGTTTTAAGATAGATTATAAGGCACATGAATCTTAGACAGGCCTAGCCAGCTAGTATTGGACAAATATTTGACGAAGCAGGCTGTAAACAGTGACGGATGATGATGATGATGTACCTATAAACATCATTGATGATCTCTCTCAAGTAACCCAATCGAATATTGATTAGATTTTAAAATGAAGGTAAAATGGGGTGTGGTTGCATTGAAGCTTGTTTTACAGATATTATCATTATGATTCTCTATGCAGGTTAGCGTCGCTATATTTTTTTCTAATTTACCTTTCTCATCCCAATACTTTATATTAAATCATTACTGTCCTTGTGTTGAAAATGCTACGAAGTAAAACTTCATCAATTCAAAAAAGCATTGTGTACTTTGTTCTTGAAGTAACCGTGCTTTTCCTCAGAATTCGAGTCGTATAGCCTAATATAAAGTTACATCAAATTAAGAACCTAGAATGATTATAATAATGAATTAAGTTAAAAAACCTATATCATTAAAAACACATTAAAAATCAATGTTACTCATGTCTTTCTTGATATAAATTTTTCAATTACATTTTAAAGCAAAATAATACATACTTCTCATACAATATCAATTCATGTTACACTTTTATTCATACGGGTAAAGGTTCCAGACAAAACAATTCGTCACACGCATGACCAAACACATTTTTCCCACGCAGGGGGAAAGTTTACATGCAACATGAACCCCAGATACATGAGTAGGCCTAGCACGTATTGAGCTAGCGATAGTCGACTGGAGTTCTCTACCAAGACCAATTTTTTCTTAGGATAGAAAATTCTTAGCCCGACATACAGCTAGAATTTTTGGTCTTGGGAGGCCTCGAATGAATATCGGCTACTTTATGATTTTAAGTTCATACAGACGTCAATTTGTCGTTTGATTTGTGTTCACACGAAACACACTTTTTTGCGGTGTATAATTTCTATTTTGTTTTGTAGAATTTGAGTGAAAATTGGTATTTCTAAAATATAAAGATAATATCCATCAAAAGTGACAGCTATAGGCAGATAATTTATGACGTATTAACACGAAAATGAACTTTTATAGCCATCAGATAACAACATTTTCGTAGGAAGAACTTTTTTTTTAACAAGTTTAATGACTTTTCTACAAACCAGTTATACATATTTTATATTTATTTCTAGATATTCAAAGCTGGCGAAAACTTTCTTGGGAATGTGAATCCTGCCACGTTTAATATTTATTCTGTCTGTATATTACTTCATAGACACATCCCAACTAAACAAAATTTTATTTATACTCATTTATTAATAGTTCCACATCTAGTTCTGGAGCACTCAGATTTACAAAACAATCATAAACAAAAGACTCACAGCTGACTGTCGTCACGATAAATAAACGTTCGTGTGGCCTATCCCTGCTGTGATTTTATAGAAACCTTTGGACACTTTTACTACTGTCCAGTTTCTATAGTAGAATTTTGGCGAGAATGAACTTTTAAAATTAATAAAACACAAACACATTTTTTATTTGCTAACATCTAACAATGATAATATTTTACTATTTTATTAGTGTTATTTTATACCTAGGCCTATTAATAAAATTACGTCTGCATATCATATGATTTGACATGCAAGTAGATCTATACAAACTATACAAAGGCCTGTGACAGTTGAAAACTCGGGATTCGAATCCCGGTTGAGTGTACTGAAGGTTGTTTTTCCTTTAATTGTTTTCCATTCTCCCTCCACACAAATGCGGGTACACTTCCTCTTAATTCAACCGTACTCGTCGCTAGCTCATTAACACAGTTAGTACATATGCTTCAAACCTGAATAGGTCGTAGGTAGGACGCGATGCTAAAAAAAATATGAATAATGTCCCAGCTACAAAACTATTGATTTTTTTTTTACATGTTAACCGTATCATAGAACACAATAATTTTCTAAGGAATGAAGGACAGAGACCAAAAATACCACAATTAATACCAGTTAGGCTAGCCGCATGAAGGGAAAAATGGTATCTGTCTCTTTGAATGGTATGCAAGTTCCGACCACACGGTCTTCGGGGCATAATTTGTATTTTTAATCAGGAAATTATGTTTCTCATCCTTTATAAAAAAAACTGGTGCATTTTATCATAATTTAACAAAACTCTTATACAGGGGCAGTAGTAACTTTGGACATCATCGAAAGGATACATTTATCCCTACAGCATAAATAAACTGGGCCAAAATTTTGAAAAAAGTAAGTGTCATCTAATTGTAATTAACTTCATAGCCTATACCCATAGCAATTTTTTTAGAGAAATAATATTATATAATCTATTTAGGATCCCTTTCAATGGCCGAATGGTCAAAGGCATTACTCTAGTTTTAGACTGGCGTGCTGGTGACAGGGAGATCAGGGTTTGAATCCCGGTCGGATTTACTGAGCGGGAGTTTTTTCCTAAATGTTTTACCCCCTCTTCTTACACGCAAATGCGGGCAGATTACTTCTAAAATGCGGTCTTCCTCAAGTCCTTTTCCTTTAGAGTAACTATTATACATGCGTATAATTTAAACAAGTATTGAGAAGCGAGGATAATAAAAAAGTTATTTAGTTATTAAACACAATGCCATCAATTGTTTTTAGGTTGATTAAATTTGGTGCTTAAACGATATAACAGAGCATTGAGATACACTTACATAAACTGACAAATTTATAAAAGAAGTATGACACTATAAAATGGAAACCTTGACATTTGGATTGAGCGACAAATGCTCTACCAACTTATCTATTCATATTATTAACCATTCCTGCTTGTCATTTTAAAATATGATAGCTCGCAGTTTATTTAAAAGCTACGGACGTTTGTCATTTTATTATATTACAATCCGCAAGCCTGGCAAAGCTCCACCAATCACCAGTGATCCCCACGCATGAAGCCATGATTCCAGCCGTTGAATACCTAAGTTTCATACAATGTACACTTGCTAGACTCAAAATACATATGAGCTCATTTGGAGCCAAGACTCCGGTTTTGACAGCTTTACGACAATTATTTGTACCACACTGCATCAAAGTATGAAATGTATTCTGTCCCGGCGGGGCGGTTAGTTATGAACTTATGGCCGTTCCAGAACACGGTTATTATGATGCAAATGTGTTGGCTGACCTGAGAGACTCAAACTCTAAAGCGATGGCATGTTTGCCACGAATCAATAAGTCGCCCGGAAACAAGTAGCAAGTAGTATCGTAACTATTTGACAGCCTTAGTTAAAAAAAAGAAATCAAATGCAAATTAATGTAAGTTTTTCGTTACACGATAAATTTTTATTTACTTATTAGTAAGGATAACATAACCCGTATCGGTGGGCATGCAGTTTAAATGTCAAGCTTATTTGGTCTCCTTTTCTAGTGACTAGAAGTTCGAGGTTTGAGTCCAAGCTTGGGTGTACTGAAGGTGTTTTTGTTTGCTTTAGATTACCACTCCATATAAGCTTAAAATGCAGGTATATTTTATTTAAAATATACCCTAATCAACCCTAACTTACTATCGTAGCTAGCATATATAATAGGTTATACATATAAAAGCCACTTTGGTGGCTACGTTGTCCAAAGCGTCACTCTCGTAGTAGACTTTGACTTCCAATGACGGGGAAATAGTGGTTCAAATCTCGGTTGGGTGTACTGAGAGTGGTTTTTACTAAATAGTTTTATACTCTCACTCCACGCAAATGTGGACAAACTTCCTATAAATTCAAACTTCCTTATCCTTAATACATTAGCCTAATTAGTACATGGGTGTACAAGGCGAATGAGTAATAAAACGCGGTAACAAGAAACAATATGACATAAAGGCATATATATATCACACTATGCTTAAAGCAATGAGTGAAGGATACCCCTGAGCAAGGAATGAATCCTGGATAGCTCAATGGTAGAACAATGACGTGCGGAGTCAATGGTCTTAGGCTTAATACCATGTCCAGGTGTCATTTTTTCAATTTACGATTATGATATATGTATAAATTATGTGTAATATCCGAATGGCTGGTGAGCTGGAGTGGATAAAAACACAAAACATTACTATAGAGTAGCAATAAATTTGAAAAATAATATGCACACCAAGCCCTAAATTTTTTTGGTCAACAGAATTTTCCTGTTTTAATAGCCTATGAGGCTTTGAGGTATTAAAATAAACAAAATAGGTTAAAATTGAAGCTAGTTTATTTCTGCTCTCTTATAACTAGTCGTGTTAAAAAACAACAACATAACAATCGCAGGAAAGTATAAAATGAGCATGTACTAACTTGACATGGTTGTAGAACATGCACTTGTGGGCCCGTCTAACCCTCTATTCCACCCATCACAAGAAAACACACAGCCCGCTTTGGTGGCCACGTGGTCTAACGTGCTACCCTCAAAGTAGACTAGACTGCCTATGACAAGGGAACCAAGGTTTGAATCTCGTTCGGGTGTAGTGAGACTGTTTAAAAAAATAGATTTCCACTCTCCCTTTACGCAAATGCGGGTATACGTCCTCTAAATGTAAACTTCCTTATTACTAAAACCATTAGCGTAATTAATAGATGAGCATATAGCCCGAACGGCTAGAACCACGTGGTGCAAACAGACACACATAACTTGGGATAGGTTATTCAGCTTGAATCAAACGTCATATCATTTTGGGGCTTTCTGTGCTATATTTTAAAAAACAGTGGAATTAAAACCAGTGAAACATTAAAATATAATATATATTTCCATATATATATATCATTGTGTATATATATTAAGTATTATACATATACTATTGTTTATATACATATACTTTTGTGTATATACATATTAATATAATATATGCATATATTATTGAGTATATATATTAATAATATATATATATATATAGAGAGAGAGAGAGAAAGAGAGAGAAAAATAATTATTGTTAAGTAAAAAACTACGAAAAAACTATGGCGCCAAATCGCAATCGATCTATACCAACCGGCTGCCGTCAGTTGGTGATAGTGACAACATTTGCGGCTAGATGGCGTCATGGGGTCAGCACAACGAAACTTATGGCCATTTATCTTAATTTTCTAGAACGGAGATGCTACTTTTTCGTTCAAGTTCTCACGAAGCTGAGTTGACCACGTTCCAGACCCACTGCTTCACAGGGAAAATCTGTTAACAGCAGGGATCGAATCCAAGACTTTTGGATCTAAAGCCAGGAACTATTGACCACTAGACCACAAAGGTGGTTGAAATTAACCCCAATTAAAACATTTTCAAATGAAGAATGCAGAAAATCATATTTCGTATTATCATCTTGTATCTAACTTCCCAACTAATCAGCTGTGAAATGGTTTAATAAGTCTGAATTAAAACACAAAAATAAATGTTACGTCACAGTAATAAAAACTATTTCATATTGTGTATTATAGCTTCGAAGATAAAATTTCAAAAATAGGTTTTGAGTAAACTACCCTTAATATATATTCCTCACTGAAACAAATATATCAATTTATTAATCCCAATCCTCTTTGTATATGCATTTTAAACCAAATTGTTCAAATACATTTAACAGAATACAAATTTTCAAATAAAATTATTTGTTTACTGCTCTAAAATTATTTGTTATTTATAATAATAAAAACGTATTCTTATTTATCATGAAAAACTATTCCCAGTTTTACATTTTAAATTCAATCTTCAATGTCAATTTTTAAAAAATTCAAAGTTTCTAAAGCTTATCATGAGTAAATTACCATTAAATTAAATTATTTTAAATAAATAAAGATGTATTAATATTGATAGTGTAAAATAGTCCCCCGATATCAGTTTTGAACCGAATTGTTAGAGCTATTTAAAAAAATCTAAATTTACAAAATCAATTATTTATTAATTATTTATAATTATTATTTATCAATTATTAATTAATCAATCAATTATAACTATTTATAATACAAGCAATTTAACAGATACCCCTTTTGAACAAAATCGCTAAAGCTATGTTTTAAATGTAATCTGTAATGTTTCCACCATTAACAAATATACAGCTTTATTTGTCATGTTCATGTCAAACATTAGCCAAATATACATTTTAAGCAAAATCGTTACACCTATTTCCAAAATAATTAAAATTTTCCAAAATCACTCGTCACTAAATGACCCTTTATTGTATTTTTACCTAAAACCAAGTATTTAGGGTTATTTGTCATGTAAAAACTGCCAAGATAATCATTTAGAACCCAATCGTTTGTACCATTTTTTAAAAATATTTCAACTTTTTAAAAGACCGGTTTTCAGTAAACTACCCATAAATGAGTTTTCACCCCAAAAAATATTATACATTGTTATTTATCATAGCACACAGAATCAAGATATACATTTTGAACAATTTTGTTTGCATAATTTTTTAAATCGCTCGAATTTTCAAAATCATCCCATCAGTAAAATACTCTTTAACGATTTTTTTTAACAAAAAACAATTAAACAGTAACTTACTCTCTCTCATTTAAAAAAATCCTAGATATTTATTTTAAACCATATAGTTAAGGCCCTTTTCGTAATATTTGGAATTCAAAAAAATTATTAATCAGTAAACTACCCTTAATTTGAGGGCTAGGTCAAAATAGTAGAAAGTCACAAGGTATAGCCATACAAAATCTAAATATAAATTTTTAACACAATCAATTTAACAGTTTATGATCCATAAACAAGGACAGAGGCAGACAGAATGGTAAAATCCACTGGGATTCGTGTTCGTAGAAATATAAAGATTTGTCATAATCTAAATGTTGATTTTTTTCACGATCACAAAATTTTCTCTTGATATGAGAAGGTAAAACCGTTTGGACATATACTATCGCGGATAAAAGTAATTTAAGTAACAGCTTTAGAGGTCTCTAGTGGCTAAACGATAAGAACTATCAAAAGACGGATTGCACCGCTACGCATTTGGCGAGATCCACAAATTTGGTCCTAATACTTTTTGTCTTATCTCTATCGGTTATACCTTAGATAGATATAAATTTTGTTATTTTAGGTAAATTTTCTACATTTTCCACAATTTTTCTAATTATTTGACACACTTATGGGACAGCTATAATCATAAAATTTGGCAGGCATATTGGCACATCTAATTGCCATAAGTGTGCCAAATTTGATGATTCTAGCCGCTCTATAAGTATGTAGAAACTAAAATAATGTGTGAAAAATACAATACCGGTAACTTTAAGTTGTTACGTTCGAAATAACGCTGGAATTACATTAGTCTACATCAACTTGCAAATAAAACTCACGGGGTGTTCGGGGGCGGAGCCCCCAACGAGCAAAGCGAGTATTTTATATGTAGATAAATATTAGTTTTTATAGCTGCACCACATCTTACTACCCAACCTGGCTAGTTGAATAGTTTAACTTACGTATTAGGGATAAGGAAGGTATAATTTATAGAAAGTGTAACCACATTTTAGGCAAGAAATATTGCGAAACCAATTGTGAAGCACAACCGGCTGAAATCCAAACACGACATCTTTGTCATCAGCAAAATAGACAAGACAAGACAAGACTAATATTTTCGTTTGAGTGGCTATAAAAACAATTATTAGAAATCCTGATAATTTATCTATTTTTAAAGTATAAATATTTACTAATTAGGTTTATTAAAATAAATTTATTAATGAAACATTCAACCCAAAAGCTCAGTTACCAAAGCACACCTACTAATATGAAGGTACCAAGTTTATATTCCTGTGAAAGACAAATATATAAATTTTAGGTGGGATTTTTTCCTCTCACTTTGTAATCATATTCACAATAAGTTATCTATCGGCTGTGATCAGCATGTTAGTCTAGAGTAAATTTATAATTATTCGAGAAACAAACTAGGTCAAACTTTTATTGCCTGTTCAGACATTAAATGAGTAATTAAATCTTAATGATAAACATAAATATAATGTTTTAATGAGCTGTTCTTGCTTACACTTAAATATAAAATAAAATAATCATAAATGTAGAATAAAAAGATAGTTATTGCAGTTTAAAGTAATTAAGCTATAGTTAAACCCCTAATAACCATGTAATTAACAACCATTAATTCATATCTCTTTAGGTATAATTAAAAAAAGTCTGTTGCAATTGTTTTTATGAAGATGTTTATAGGAATTTAACAGGCACGGAATACTGTGTGAATGAGCCCCCCCAAAGTTCATTGTGACCTTCAGCCCCTGTTCCCCCATACCACCAAGGTCCCCCCTTCCCATAATGCCTTGCGCGCGATAGTCTGTAGTCGTGCCGCATNGGGGGATGTGTGATTAATGAGAGGTTAGAGAGAAAAAAAAGGGGGGAGTTTGTTGGATAGCTACAGAAACACGTGTCTAGCGGGTCTTCAAGTCAGTAACTATGTTGACGTTTTCATCCACAAGTTCAATGGCGACTGTTTAATTTAAGGTGCGGCAGAAGAGAGCGCGAGTAATTTTACAGTTTTTATAGAATATAAATTTGTTGGCAAAAATAAATCAAATATTTCTCCAGTAGCAACATAGAGTTTAGTTTTCTTCACATGCTAATATCAACAGATCTTGAATATCTGTCAAGGGTGTTCTGGAATTTTGTCAAAACTTTTTCTCTTTATTTAAAAAGTTTTGACAAGATTCCAGGACACCCTTGGCAGATATTCAAGATCTGTTGATATTAGCATGTGCAGAAAACTAAACTATGTTGCTACTGGAGAAATATTTGATTTATTTTTGCCAAAAAATTTCTATTCTATAAAAACTGTAAAAATACTTGCGCTCCCTTCTGCCGCACCTTAAGGCTACCCAAAATAAGACTTATTTTAAGGACTTTTCTTGTCTCCGATTTTGTCCCATATTTGTTGGATAAATTAATTAAATTTGAAATTTAAATGAATTAAATAAAAAATTGTTTTAATCAAGTCAGTTTATAATAGGTTTAAACTAACGCATAGATAGTCCCAAGGTTTCACGCAGCAAACTTATATTAGACTAGATTGCCGGTGTGGAAGAAATAGAAGTTAAAAACCGGTCGAGTGTCCTAAGGTGACTTTTTCCTATAGGATATACATAAATTATACACAATAAAATTGGATCAGCCTAATCCTCATCTCTTTTTTTTTTAATAAAAGCTAGTTTCTTTCGTGTAGCTACTTTGAATCTCAACCGTTCTCTTTAACTTCACTGTATAGTTGAAAACACTTCATGTTAAGACCCTACATAATTGACAATCCTATCTTTAAAAAAAAATTGCATTCAAAATAAATATATAAAACACAATTTATTATTACTATTATTAATCACTTAATTCAGAAGCGGCCCCGTGGTGTAGGGGTCCTGGGTTTGATTCCCGGCAGGTTCCTTGGGTATCTTTCCCGAAAGATTAACTACCACAACAGTCCCCAGGGTTTGGTTGGTTAGGCTTAAGTTAGGTTTAAGTGTTTCCACTGGTTCTCCACCCTCATACTCACTCACAATCACCCTCATCTCATCGGGACATAGAAAGAACCTCCACTAAAAGGATGTACGATTAGTACTTTCGGGCATCCCCTGAGCAAAGGTATCCTAGCAGTGGATAATTTTTCCACAAATTGGGCCACGAATGATGCAACCCAGACGCGCAATATTATTAATTAGATAAGGATGCAAAAACTAAATCCATTAGTAAACCTTATAGGTTATGTTTCCTATCAATATGATTATCTGGAAAATCAAACAGTAGATAGGAGAGGATATTATGTTGGTTAGCTTTACAAGAGACTTGATCGACAATCATCTCCTAATTGTGCCAATGAAAATGAAGTTGTGAGACACATGTTTCTATCTAATCTCTGATCACGCCACTCTAACCGGCTCTAAGACTAAGATCTGGCAACATTGTAGAGTACATCGTAGCCAAGGACAAGTATTGCTACCTCATTCTGTCTTATTTACTTAACTTTTAGACGTTCAAAGCTATAGGTGATTTTACTAATCACTTCTAAGCATTTGTTAAATGAAATAATATGTGTAGTTTGTGTAGTTTGTAGAGTAACAAAATTGTTACTAAAAAAATGGTTCTCTTTGTTCTTTTTTTTTCTGTCTCACTAATATTCAAACAACTTTTATCAAATTCAATTTTAAATATTTTCACTTTAAATAAAATTGCACATTTTTTAATGATTTGAGTACTCGAATTTGGATTTGAGATTCTAAAGAAAATTTAAGCTTTGTATTAGAGAACTATAGGATTCAACCCATAGTTAGATATAATAAATCTCTACATTTCAGAGGCCTAATTAAGGTGGCCAATACCCTTCTTCAGCTCCCCAAAATGATTTTAAGTGTAGGTCTAACTGATCACAAAAGTCATAAAAAAAATTTGTTTAAATGTAAATGTTCTCACTATTAGTGATTTAATATTACTTTATAATATGTCATACATAACAACTAGACTAGAGGCAATAATTTAACACACTGTTTACACGAACAGATCTAATATAAAGTGATTCACTTAAAACCCTGAATACTCTTGATTAGTGGGCAAGTGCTGTAAACCGAGCCAAAGTGGTGGATTATATATCTTAATTTTCTTGGGAATAGACATTTGAAGGACCTTTTAGAAAATAAAAGCATATTATATTCGCGGTCAACATGGATATTATTTGTATATTTTATTAGTATTATTTTATAGATATATATAAAATCAATCAAAGATGACAACCGCAGATCACATGACTTAGCGTATGAATAAGTGAAAGTATATTTAGTAGCCTTTTTTTTATAGCTGTCAGATTTGTCCATACCTATGAAAGATTTATAAAAAATTTGACACATTTTTAAATTGGATTTAAATTGTAATTTTAAATTAAGAAATCTATACCGGGTAGGTGGGGACACTTGAAATAAGGCATCAGACTCACCTTGTGAGGTTTATTGGTTACAGGGAGATCAAGAGTTAGATTTTTGGTGAGGTAGGCTGAGATTTTTTCCTCTCTCCATCCCCGTAGTTTTTAGTATAACTACTCTAAATTTTACCTTCATCCTCCCTGCTCCACTATCGTAAATATCCTCATGGTTAGTATCGATCTGTAAGAAGCAGTTTATGTAGTATATTCCTTTTGTTGGTTGTGAGAGGAAATTATTTTAAAATGTGTAGTAAGATTTTTTTGTTTGGGTTTTTAACTCTAAATTATATATCCTAGTAAAGTAATTTATATTTTTATTCAAAAGATAAAATAAAATTGGGGTCACAGCGGCAAAATATAATCAAAAATCTCTCGAAAATTTGAGCTGATTTTAGACTGAACCTCTCGACATTTTTTAATTTCTCTTTTGGAAGGAGAATTTTGTATCTCAAGTTAAGTAGGTTGAGTTATTTGAGGGTTGGTTGAATGGGCGTGCCATTGAAAAAAGAAACAGTACAATTTATTTCCTTCAAAATTGTGATATTTTAACCTAGTCCTCGTTTATTAATCAACGTATTCCTTAAATGGTTGTATTTTTTATATTTTTTACAGTAGCATTTATTTTATATGTTTTTTTTAACTTTTTCTCATCTAGAATTTATGTTCAATTAAAAAAAAAGAAAGTGAAAACGCTAATTTAACAATGTTTATATAGGCCTGATCTAAAATAAACTATTGTGATTTTATATATAAACTCACATAAAATAAATTTGTAAAATTATAGTTTTTAATCTAAATATTTTTGAGGTTTTCTTGGATAACGTAGTACCCAAGATATGAGTTGTAAAGCAGACTTGGAAAACTTATTCAAGTTGGACATAACACCGCTCAGAATTTCGAAATAAAACCGGACTTTAAGACCCCATTTTCTTCCCAAGTAATATATATATATATATATCGTGTAAATAAAGAGACGTAAAGGTAAAGTGTGGAACAAAAATAGAGAAAGAAGGGTATAGCGAGAGAGATGTGTGTCAAGAGTTTTGCAAGTTACACAAGCGATGTTATGCAGACTAGAACTAAAGCATAGAATATGAAAGCAGCTCTTTCGGCATGTTTGTGTATATGACAAGGGAAAATGGCAACATCCCCTAGCCTTTATACCCCATTGTCAGGCATCTAGAGGGTTGTTTTCACCCCGCTACTACACCCGAGGTTCACCCCACCCTCCTTCCATACTATTTTACTGCATTGCACTACAGCATGAGGTGTGGGGAGGGGGAGGTTGGAGGAGGAGAATAGACCAAAAAGGAATACACATTTCACGTGGTTATTTTGGCATTGGTTTTAAAACGTGCCTTTTTTCATGTCACTACTGTATTTTATTTTTAATAATAGTATAATATAGGTAATAGGTATATTACGTCTAATGCGGGCTATTGCCAGCTCACCCTGGGTGGCTAAGGAAGATGATGATGATGATGATGATGATAATTCGGATAAATGCCTCAGGTAAGTATGAAAAAGAATGGATAAAACACATTACTTCGCAAAACTAAAGGTACAAACTTCTTTTGTTGCCTTTTTTTTGTTCCAAAACTTTATATTTGAGGAAAATCCTACTTTGGATTATCCGATTATAATTAATTAAAAAGGGCTCGATTATGATAATAGGTTAAACGAATACAAATCTATTGGGTTTGATTTATTGAAATTTGGAAAATGTATAATATTTACATACATACATAGATACATATATTCATAGATAGATACATACATACATACATACATACATAGATACATATATTCATAGATACATACATACATACATAGATACATACATACATTCCATAAATACATACATACATTCCATACATACATACATACATACATACACCGCAAAGATCAACTGACAAACGCACATGGCAGACTTCTTTTACGTTCTTTAACTTCGAGAGTAAGTCCAATCGATGTAAAATTTTATATATGTTACAGGAAAAGTAGATTCTCCAGTAAGAGTTGACTTTACCTAGGCCGAGTTGACTCTTACTGCTCTTTTTTAGTAAAAGTTGATTAAAAGCGAAAAGTGATGAATTTCGATCAACATTTATTAGTCAGGGTTGACCGTACCTAGGGAAAGTATACTCTTACTACCTTGAGTTAGTAAAAGTTGACTTTTTGCAAGGAAATGGTCTACTACCTAATAAAAAACAAATAAAAAAGCAAAACCTTTATGATACAAAGAGAGATATAAATATTTATTATTTATTACAGCAAGGTAAAGATTTGTGACACTTTGAGTTGCAGAGCTAACCTAAACAAACCTAACCTAACCTAACCTAGCCTAACCTAACCTAACCTAACCTAACCTAACCTAACCTAGAAAACAACAGTAAGCAAATAGAGCTGGGATATTCAAAACAAAGATGTGCGCGCGAAGTCGCATGTGGAGAGCAACATCGCGGAATCAACTTTTACTAAACCACAGCAGGCATAGTTAACTCTTCCTAGGAAAGGTTGATCTGTTTATTTTCTTTCAACTTTTACTGATACTTTTAGTAAGAGTCGACTTTACCTAGGCCGAGTCAACACTCCCTAACAATCTACTTTTCCTGTGGCATATACACTCACATTTGTGTTGAAGAATGGGAAATAACCTTACTCCATTTACCCTAGCAACACTCCGGAGCCACCCCACTGAATTAATTCCCTCTCTTTCCCCACTCACTCACCCTATCCACACACATAACATATCACCCACCTTACCTCATAGACTACGTAAAGTTGGTTCATCAAACATTCAAAACTTACGTGGTCCATTCCCTGGAATCTTCAGCATCACAGCTCAGCGATGAAGGTATTGATTCGAAGCTGTGTGGTTATTTTGTGCCAGTGACTCGTGACACAATGTTACTGGAGCTGTAGCTCGGAGAGTTATTTGCATGCTATTCATGTGTTAGTGACTAGTGACACAATGTGACTGGAGCTGTAGCTCGAATAGTTATTTGCATGCTATTCATGTGTCGGGACACGGCGTGACTGGAGCTGTAGCTCGGAGAGTTACTTGCATGATATTCGTGTGTGACTAGTGACACAATGTGACTGGAGCTGTAGCTCGGAGAGTTACTTGCATGATATTCATGTGTTAATGACTCGTGACACGGCGTGATTGGGGTAGATTGCTTGATACGCGTTTATTAATTAGTTGAGACACAGCGTGACTGGTCTAGGTTTTTTGATATTCGTTTGATAGTGATTCGTGACTGGAGTTTATTACTTGATATACGTGTGTTGATGAGCTAGGACATGATGTGACTGGAGTTGATTACTTAATATTCTTGTGATGATTAGACAAAACATGATCTGACTGGAGTTGATTGATTGATATTCGTTGTTAATTAGTCGAGACATGGCATGATTGTTGATATTCGTTTGATAGTGAGCTGTGATCGGAGTTGATTAATTAGTATTCGTGTGTTGGTGAGTCAAGACATGGTGTGACTGGAGTTGATTACCTGATATTCGTGTGTGGATGAGTTGGGACATAGTGTGACTGGAGTTAATTGCTTGATATTTGTTTGTTAATTAGTTGAGACACGGCGTGACTGGAGTAGATACTTTGTTATTCGTTTGATAGTGAGTTGTGACATAATGGCGATTGAAGCTGATTAATTGATATTCGAGTGCTAGTGAGGCGTGATATGGCGTGACTGGAATTTATTGTTTGATATTTGTTTGCTAGTGAATAGGTATATGGCGTGGCCTGACTGGAATGTATTGCTTGATATTTGTTTGCTAGTGAGTCATGACACGGCGTGACTAGAATTAATTTGTTCTTGTCTATCAACGCGAATCAATTATTTGAAAGCTCTAGCTTGTATTATACTTCCTATATTTTATACAATCATTTATAACAACAATTGTAGCTTATTTTTATATCATTTAGCAAATAGTATTATTACTTTAAAATGGAATAGCCCACCATTAATTTAACATAATTTTTTCGGCAAGTTATGTGAGTCTAATTAACTAACAAGTATATATTTTTAAGTGATAAAATTACACGCACAAACTTCTGAGAATAAATATCTTAAGCCCTTAAAACTTAAGAGTTTGAGAACCAAAACAAGATCATATACCAATAAGATAAATACTTAAGAATACCAATACAAGCTTATGTTTGACTTTGTGAATTCCTCAGTGTGGCCTTTATTTTAAGTTTCTGGGTTAAGCCAACTATTAGTTTAAATATACCCTTAAAATATAATTTTGTATTCAATGTTTAAAATGAAAATATTAACATTTAAAATCTATCAATAAAAATAAATAGTACATAAGTGTCAGACCACTAAATATTTTTACAGTGAGCATGCAATGTCACGCAATTACATGAATTGCTACCAAATCCTTTTAATGAAGAGTGTTTAAGATAAAGGGTCTGCGTTTGTTTTAACCCCTATTAAGATTATCCGGTTCTGTTTATAATCTCAGTTAATCCTATAAAGCTAATAAGAGGTTACTATTTTTCATTGGTAGATACTATTAAATCATGGTGGGATGATACAATTTTTCAATATTTAAATCAATAATTAAATGTCTCAAAGTAATATTTTAAGCTCCCCTCGATTAATAAGCTAACATGTAAGTGAATATTAAAGTGACTAAATGAAAATATTATTTGAGTCAAATAGGCCATATTTACCCCCCCCCCTCCTCCACCCAAGTTCAAGCTATATTTTATTTTTTCATCATCCTTCAAGGCCATACGCATTTCCCATCGTTATAAACGGAACGTTATACGCTTATAATGTATAGGATCTTATTTTAGCACTTTTTTTTACCACCCGTTCGGCTTATACGCTTATGTACTAGCTACGCTCATGGTTTTATGGATGAGAGAGGTTATATTAAAAGGAAGTGTACCCACATTTAAGTGGAGGGAGGGTGGAAATCCATTTTGGAAAACCACCCTTAATACACCTGACCGAGATTCGAACCTCGATCTCCACGTCATCGACAGCCTAGTCTACTGCGAGAGTAGCACGTTGCAGCATGCGGTCATCGAAGCGGGTATTGGAAAATTAATTTACAAATTAACAAAAGATAACTTGGTATTTTGGTAATATCTGTTAAAATGTCACCATCTATGATAACAGTTTCTGAACTTTTTCAAGACAAAAACCATAAAATACTAATCTTAAATAAAAAAAAGCCTTATGTTTTAATTATAGTATGCAATACGTTCAACTTGGATACGTTGGGTGCAATCTTCATTTCTCCTGTATTGGGCTTATTGGAGTTATACTGAACATTTCACAAGACCAGTGTATTTCTAATTTCGGCTACAGGCCTATATAAAAATACCTTACTTTTTTGTAATAGCTTTACTTAATGAAAATATTAGTTACCTTGCTGTTTCTAACGACGTGCTTAGGAAGGAGGAGGAGTCAAATATTAGATGACTTTAAGGAAAGAAGAACATTCTGGGAGCTGAAGGAGGAGGAGACAGAGGACAGGGCGTATTGGCGGTCTAAGTTCATTGACAAAAGGAATGGACATGTCGTAAGACTGAACGCCTAGTAAAAATAATAATAATAATAATTTTAACATATAAACCATTATATTATATTC
The DNA here is from genome assembly GCA_902155825.1 of Timema genevievae. Lineage (NCBI taxonomy): Eukaryota > Metazoa > Arthropoda > Insecta > Phasmatodea > Timematidae > Timema > Timema genevievae. The sequence continues at coordinate 433,689 of CABFWO010000039.1, forward strand.
TGCAACTTTAAACCTTACATTATTTTAAAATATTATTTTGCTAATGAAAATTAGTGCTGACTTTGTTCAGTTATACTTAATTATTTTTCTAGGTAAGCATTTGTTTATAATCTATGAAAAGGTGTGGTAATCAAAAATACAATTAAATAATATATACTAGATGCTTAGATAGATTAGACTTAAAAATATTTCTTAAATGAGTTTTTGTTAAATTAGTACTTAAATAATTACTTGAATAGAACACCACCAAAGGCAACCCTAACAGAAAAAAATGTTACCCTTGTAAATTGCACTTCTAGGCATTACTTTCATCCCTTACAACATTTCTACACCCCAATAACCTCTTCCAAAACACAACACCGGCATCTTAAACCCTCGTTAACACCCTTAAAATGGATCTTTACGACCGACCTTCTCACCCTGCACTCTGGTGGGGGGTGGATGGTGTTGGTGAGGGTGTTTCTATATGGGAGGAGTTGTTGAGGGGGTAGAAAAATTACCCATATATCTAAGAATACATATATTCACCATCCTTTGTGCTAAGCAGAAACTGTTTTTTTTTTGTGACCTCCCTCTTTCGCGTTACCAATCAGGATCCAGGGAAG
>CABFWO010000039.1:434807-449807 GCA_902155825.1 Timema genevievae
CCAATCCTCCGCCTTCTAGAAATGTATTAGTTCATTGTGTCGTTAGTTAGTCTTTGATTTCACTTACAAGAGATGGAGACCGAAAACAATATATTGGCCCCAAACCTTAGAATAGAATATCGTGGATTGTCTTACAGAGGATTCTATGTAAAGTATTTCCTCTCTGCGATGTTCTTGCTAAGTCTCTTAGACACGTAACCAATATTTACGAGTCAAGAAATGGCGTCCGCTGGACAGAGAAAACACGAATTGCCGTGAGGCAGGAGTGCCAACTAATGAAGTTTTATTTTACCGGGAAGTAAGGCTGGAGTTTTTTTTTACGTCGTAGTCTTACGGAAATTAAAAGGGATCTAATTTAGGCGATACTTTACACTAATTTATTGGCTTGGAAGGGTTCTAATCATCTTACGACACACGTTCGGTATTTTCTCATTGGTTTAAAAATTATATTGCTTACAAGGGTATTTGATTAACTCATGGATTATATGATATTTACGATTTTAAACCCAGAATTATTATACAGATAATTCAGCTGTCTGAAAAAACTATGTACATTTTCAGTAAAACCTAAACTAAATAAAATTTAGTATAATTGATTACTTTATAATTATATAAACTTCTAGAAAGGGCTTGGTTAATCTTATAAGAACTATAAGCCCTATTCTAGCATCTCAGAAAGAGACAGCAAATAAGTTTTTCTTCTATTAGAAACTATGAACATTTTTACTGCTAGAAAAATAAACAATACTCTTTTTACATCTTAATTTCCAACAAACATTTAAGCCTATGAAACCAACCTTTAAAATATTTTATATTTGTTTTATCAAATAATGCATGTCTAGCTTGGACCTAAGGAAGTGCTAAAAATAAAACAATTATAATTGCAAGAAATACTTTATATCTAAAGACGTATACATACTTTCTTAAGCTTAGTGTTGCCAAGCAAGTAAGAAATTGAATGGATATAGGTGATTATTGCACTGACTTAAAGCGTTGAGATCCTCCAATAAATTGCAGCATTTTCTCGACAGCCACCAGTTATCTTCAGATAAAAGAAATACTATAACAGCCATACTAACCGGATTTTCATGGTGTACACAATATAACCGACCGACATTTTGTAGATTAGGTCTACTGGCTGTCTGATGGCATGAATAGAAAAAAAGTAGCACTTGTGAAGAGCGGAGGCATTCATTCAAATGGTTTCAAACGCACCACTACCATTTATTTGGTAACCTTTGAAAGGATTAAAGAAGAGGCTTTACCGGTTTTTGTAGCTTCTGATTAAAATAAATGTGTGTTGTGTTTTCTCGTTAGCGCTTTAACACCAATGAATCGACTTTTTCAACATTCACGTTACAGTTGTTTTATAGCACCATAGCACCACGTCTAGCTATCCGTTTCAAGTTGTACACTTTTTTATTAATTAGGATAATGGTTTAGGTATGCAGATGGTTATATTTATATGACGTGTACCCGCATTTGCATGTAGGGTGAGTGGAAAACTATTTTGGAAAATCACCCCAGTACATTTGACCGATATTTAAACCTCGTTCTCCCTGTCATTGGCAGTTTAGTTTACTATGAGAATAGTGCCTTAGACCATGCAACCACCTAAGTGGGCTACAGTTAAATATTAGCTTATACATTGTGAATACTTAAGATCAGCTCTTTTTTTTTATCGCTAGGCGTCTTACTAGTAGCTAATTTTTTCAGCGTGTACTAAAATTAATATACTTTAGAATATATTTGACAACTGTACATATATTAATTTTAAGATAAATTGTTTAAGATAATTACATTATTTTTTGTAATTGGAAAATAACAAATTAAAAAATGTGTTTTGTGCACACGGTGAGTTTATCATTTCCTTGAATTCTGTCAATATAGCTTACTTAATCTATGGCATTATGAACTCGAAATTCACTGCTACACTTAAAAAAATACGCCCCCTATTCCTATTTTGAGCGAGTTCTATCTAGTCCACCTCATTACACCTTATCTCTTTCAGGTTTATACTGATATTATTATCATACCTGCGTCTAGGTCTTCCCAATGGTCTCTTCCCATTAGGTTATCCAATCAGTACCCTGAACATGGTTCTAGATACTCCCTTACAAGCTGCATGTCCTGCCCACCGTAATCTACGAGACTTTATCATCCTGACAAAGTCTTGTGGTGAGTACAGGATATGTATCTCGTCATTATGCAACCTCCTCCACTCCCCAGTGACCACATCCCTTTTTGGGCTAAATATCTTCCTAAGCATCTTGTTTTCGAACACCCTTATTTATTTTCGTCATGAAAGGTAAGAGACCACATTTTTCTCCCATAGAGAACAACCGGTAAAATTATTTTTGTATTTTCTGAGTTTTACATTCCTGTAATAACTTAAAATAACATTTTTTCTATTAGACACAAATTTTAAATAAAGTATTGTTTTGTTGGTTTGATGATCACTAAATAATATTGATCTAAATCTAATTACTTGTATTAAATTGTTATAAATTCAATACTAAGGTTAGATAAATTGTACCCAGTAATTTTAGTAATCCCCTTAAATAGTTTATAAGCTTAGAATGAATTATTCATATTTTTATCATTCATTTCCAAATATCGATTAAAAATTTATTTTCGTAAAAGTGATTTTTAATTTGGGTTCTATTTACTTCCTTTCAAATACATTTTCTCAAACCAAATACATTATGTGACGATTATTATTATCTTTTTAATTTTCTTTTACAATTTTTTAAACAAACATAACGGTAATTGGATTGGGGGGTGGGATAGGAACGTGATATAAGGCCTTTTTTTTTTCAATTTTCATAACAAAAAACCTATTTTCGATTAAATAAAAAACTATTACTTCAGTAGATATGTTTAGTTTAATTCTCTACACATTTTAATCCAAACAGTTCTTGAATATTTTTATTGATGCAGTCAAATCTGAACATAAACTTTTTAAAATAAAAATAAATAAAGTAATGTTCAAATTACACTGTAACCGGTAAACATATTTAAGAGCTGTTGAATTAATATGTGTAGAAATATTATACTAAAACGTATCTACTGAAGCAAAATGTTATTAATTTAAAAAAAGTTGATAGAACTGTAAATAAATATGGAGTATAGCTCACGTTTCCTTTGATTTGACCGTCATTTCCTCATTCGTCATTAACTTCAAGATACACGTAATATTCTACTTTAACAACAAAATGTATATCATCCAGACTCTCTACAGCTAGGCTCAACGGTGACGTCACCTCATCCAACTTTGGAGAAATACATATATACGTTTTGTTGTTATCATTTGCGTCTACAAGTCAAATGACACACCTTTATTCATCCTCATCCTTCCAGAACTTCAGCTAACTAATTACAAGTGCGAGTACGTAGAGCTATATCTGCTCGCAAGCGCAAGCGTGTGTGTGAGTGTGTGTATGTGTCCAAACCAACCCCTCCCGTATTAAATTATGAGAGGAAATCTGCAAGAGACGGGTAACTGGCTAGGGTTTTCAGCCCCTATGGCAGAAATAACCACAACTTGCCTCGCTCCCACCTCCGCCCACCCCAACCACCCATTCCCCATTCCTACTTTGCTACTTACTCTCTCCCACCCCCCTCCCTCTTTCCTTTTAGTTACCAGCGATAGCCAAGTTGCGGATAGTACAGTAATACACACAAAACAACCCTTTGAACATTCAAAAGTACAGTCCTCAGCTTCAAATGTCGGATAATTTATATTCAACAATTACCTTCTGACAAAGACAAAAAGTATTTAGAAAAATTTTCTTCAAATTTTAAGATTGTAAAATGTTCAGCACCGAATAAAAAAATTATCTAAAGAATTAAGTGGATATGGAATTATGAAGTTTTGATTCAATTCCTACTCGATTCACAAATTTACTTCAACAAAATATTATTAGATTTGTTTTCACCCAATTAAATGATTAGCATCTTTAAACATCAAATAATAGTTTAACTATTTTACTAATTTATAGCGTTTAAATCAATTTAAATTAGTTGAAAAATGCCACCTGAACACGGAAATTGAATTCGGAGCCTTTTGCTTAGCGCGCCAATGCTCTTCTACTGAAACACCCAGGATTCGACCCTTGTTCAGGGTCATTCTGCACTCTTAATAAAGGCTGAGTATGTGATGGACGTGTCCAAGTACCATTTTTTTAAACTAATTTTAATTAATTGATACGTGTTTTCATCAATACCGACATTCCCATAACCACAATGACTTTCAACTTGTTTGTTGATGTTCATTAGTTTAATACTTAAATGAAATTCTTAAAAGCAAATTAAATCAATATATTTTTAAAATGATATTTTCTGATTCTAAAATTGCCAAGTATCCTTAAATGTATTTTCTTATTAATCCAAACTATGAAATATCTGACATATAATACACAAACGATCTTAAGGGTGTTTTAATTTATAAAATTTTAATAGAAATATATATATATATAAAACTAGCGGACCCGACAGACGTTGTCCTGCCCGAACGTTGGCTTTTCGTTTGGGTGACATAATTGATTTCGATAATAAAACAAATACTATGGGATCATCACAATTACAAATTCACAATGAACTACGATTAGTGAGTAACACAAATATTACAAATTCAGTGTTTGTCAAGACAACATACAAAATAAAACATCTTTTCATTTTTGGCATTTCGCCCACAACTCCACAAATATCAGCTGTATCGAAAAAAAAACATAACTATGAATTATTCTCAGAAGTTCAATTATTCATGAACTTTTCAGAAGGTTTTAACGGTCAATTATTGATGAACTTATGATTTTTTTAAACGGTCAATTATTAATATTATATTCATTATTATAAATATTGGGGGGTGGTGGTGGGGGAGTGGGGAGGGGTGAAATTTTGAGGTTACATGTTCTGATATGCAAAAAATCTAATAAAAAAATTCCCCAAAAAATCCCTAAAAAATAAAAAAATCCTAGAACCCGATTGCAGAGCCACCTACAGGGTCCAATTGTGAATCTAAACCATCCACGGACCAACTCAAGCACACACAAAAAATTTGATCAAAATCGGTCCAGTCGTTTAGGAGGAGTTCAGTGACATACACACGTACAGAAGAATTATATATATTAAGATAAATGTTAGAAAAATCTAAATGTTTACGAAATAAATAAATATTACAAGGGCTATACAGAGATAAAAAATATATAGGCACCATCTTGAGGGTTTTTAAGAAGAACCGTGTATTATAATTCTCTTTTGCAATCAAGGAAAGCCATAGCAAGTGAAATATTTCGAGTGATTTGAGGTTAATTTTTGAAATAAGAAGTCTCATTTGTGAGGAACTGAGGTGTAGTAGATGTGGGGTAAAAATAGCTACTAAACTGTATTCACAAACAATTAAACTTATAGTTACTCTAAGTTACTTATATTCCATTTCTCAATATTTTTAGCATAATTAATACGCCAAGTAAATGAAAGCTAACTAGGAAAAATTTAGTTTTTGTTTGTTAAGTTGCAAATTTAAGATGTTTATAATCATATATGTCTCTTTCACCTAAACATTAGATGATATAATTTACATATGATTCACAGCACAAACCACTTACATGCTCTTCTAAACGACCCAATGCTATTAGTGGTTGCCCATAAATGGACAACAGCATAGATAGATCGTAGTAACGAGACCAAAATGTAATTACATCGTGATGTATTCAGCCACAGTAAAACAAAAACCACAAGATAACATCATCCCTTCCCTGGCTGATTCATCTAACAGGTAGGCTATATCGTGTTAGTTGAAGTTCATTGCAGCTATTTCATGGACAAATTTTATTTTTGTGCATCGTGTCTTATATACCCAACCCAGATATCCATATGATTACACTGATGGGGTGAGGAGTAAGGTTGATTTTAGAGGAAATGTATAATATTCTCTTAGATTATTATTATTATTTATTATTATTATTATTAGCACCGCGTCTTACTACCCGTTCGGGTTATACGCACTTACGCTAATGTGCAATGGTAGGGTGATTGTGAGATGAAATGGAGGACTTACAGTTTAACGTGGAATCCGAACCACGGTGGAAGCCTGGCATTTCTCAAATTCACATGTTGTGACTAATACACGTCTTGTCAGAGGTGAAGGAAGGGTTTGGCAATCAGATAAATCTGTGCCGGGACAGAGGATTGAACCCCGGACCCTCAGCACAGAAGTCTGACACCTTACCCCTAGACCACTAGGTCACCATTTTCCTAGAGATAAAGGGAAAAACCATTAAGAAACAACCACCCTCAGTACACATGGCCCAGATTTAAACGCTCCCATCGCCAGAAAGCCAGATAAGATGAAATGCCTTAGCCCGCGTGACCACCATTGAGGATATAATTAATAAACTAAGAAATACTTTATAGCTGAAACTCGTGACTGTAGTAAGTTAGTAATTTTTTTAGCACTCTGTCTTACTACCCGTTTGGCTTATACGCTTATGTAGCTAATAATAACGCCAATGGATTTAGGGATTAGGGAGATTATATTTAGAGGAAGTGTACCCGAATTTGCTTGGAGAGAGAGAGAGTGAAAAACTATTTTGTAAAAGCCACCTTCAACATACCAGACCGAGATTCGAACCCCAATCTCTCCGTCATCGGCAGTCTAGTCTACTGCGAGAGTAGCGCGTTTGACCATGCGGCTACCAAAGCGTTTTTTTTTAAAGTGATACGTTTTCCAGAAGGGTTACTAAACTACTTCATATAAGAGTTAATGAGAATGGCAGTTTATAGGAAATACACACACGTTAAGGTGTTCTCCTTGGTCGGCGAGAAGGTATCAATCGCTGTCAGAGATGATATGTCTGTGTAGTTTACTGGAAATATTTCTCTAATATGTCCAAGCTTATACTACGTTACGCCCTTCACATACCGAGACTTCTCCCTTAACGCGAAGAGTGGATGAGATAAAAAAAAATAATTGTAAAATCACATGCTATGATAAAACACCTGGGTGCAATCTGCCCAGATTTCAAAACCTTTTACAATTTAATCTTAAAAGATGTATTGGCACAATATTCCAAAGCTTAGGTGTTATATTACATACCCAGGCCAAAAGCACCAACACATTCAAGACCAGACATAAAATAGCATTAAATAATAAAATATTAGAAGTGACGCATATTTCGCAAAAAATATATTTGTAGTAACAATGATCATTCTATGCATACTTCGAAGCCCTTCATCCCCCCCCTCCCCCAACCCCCCAATCACTCTTCATCTCTTTATTAGAAACAAGAAATAAGGTTTGGCAACATGTAATGCAGATTTTTATATAACCTACCAGCCTCATCGGACTGTTTAAACCACGTGTGTTGGCAACCATTAGTTGCAATATAAGCCCATTAGCCCAACATTTTGCTGAGTGCGCTAGTATTAGGTCTAATCAAAATCCCCTTCCTCCCAACTCATACCCACAAACACACACACATACACACACATACATACATACATACAAACACGCACGTACGTAGCCCATTAAATTGCTAATGGGCGTATACAAAACTGCATACTGTTGGCGTATCTCTGCCGTCCGTTATGGGTAGAATAGCCACTGGTATTAGCATCATAAGCTGAAAATACAGTACTACACTACCGCTCCCTATCATGGCTGGAGGCTTGTTTATTTATGAGAAATTGCGATGCGCACGTAGTCTGAGGGGAGCGGGGAGGGATACGCCACAGGAGAGAGGGGTTTTTTGGGAAAGGGATGGAAGGATGCAAAGTCCCATGTTCCAAGGGAGCTGTGTTGTATGGAGTTCGAGGGGGGGTGGATAGGGTAGAGGATTAGAGATGTTTTTTTGGTATGGTTGTTAGGGAAAATGTGTAATTAGAAGGGAAATTTATGTGATGAGGTCGTAATATAAATTTACAGTGGGTGGGCGACAGGTGTATAATATTTTGTGATGGAGGGGGAGGAAAACTGTTTTTATTTTACCTTGATGCAATGTATTTTTATAATAGCTTCTCGATGATTAAATACACCTGCCTTTATAGTATCCAATCTGTTTTGATTACGATGGCTCTCTCGTTGTTACTAATTAGGTTCTTCACAGTCTTGCTAGATGCGTTCAAAGTCACGATTTACCTGGAATATAATTTGTTTTTAAAATAGCTATACCGGAGCGTTCGTTGCGTAAAAATAACTACATATATATTTTTTTTTGCATGAATCACTTCCTACCACCCTTCGGGGTCACATATTAAACTAATCGTATGGGAAAGGTACAATTTAGAGGAAAAGTAAATTACCTTAACTAGACTGTAGAGAAATAAAGAGTGCGAGAGAAAGTCCAAATATAGTTTTTGAAAGATAAACTAGATCAAGAATTTGATGAAAAATTTTGATTCAATATTTATTTATTTAAAATTTGCAACTGGATATAAATAACGAAAACTTTTTTATTTCTAGAGAAATATACCATATACCATACAAATCAATGCAAGAAAGTGTCGAATTTGTTCAGATTCTGATGTAGTCCCTTAGATGTATTTCACTGCAGCAAGATGTACCGAATACAATTTATTCTCAGTAGAATATAAAACAATTCTTACCATTATTATTATTATTATTATTACTCGTATTTTTAAATTAAATCAATGTAAAAAATGGTCTAAAAAGTCAGTTTCGCAATATATTGAATTGTTCACAAATGCAAGGATAAAAATTAGAGTCTCGGCTGGTTGCCCCAGGGGTCGGCTATCCTCATATTATGATTTATGATCGTGGATATTCCATACTCTTTCCAAGAAGGCGCATTATTTTACATACATTTTCTCACACCTATCCCATTAGTTAAGCCAGCAGCAATATATCTGGTGTTGAAAGTAATAATAAAAATAGCGTATAATCCGAACGGGTAGTAAATGTAGTGTTAAAAAAAAGAAGAAAATAATAATTGGCCTAATAATTAAGAGCAAACTAATTTCAGAGGCTGAGTGGTCTGAAATGGAGCTACAATCGTAGTTGGGTGTGCTGAGAACTGTTTAGTTTATAAAATTATTGCCTATAGTTCATCTAGGAAAATTCTGTTACATTTCATAAGAAAAACCTTTACCTTTATACACCTTACTATTAAGTTTTTATTGTGTTGGTTATATCAATCGGACTTGATTAAGTTACGGAACAATTTAGTATGGAATTTCAAAGTTCCTTTGTTTTTTGTTCAGTGTAAAAGAATAATTGATGTATACAGCCTCTAAGATGCTAAACAAAAATGCATCGTCTAACTTAACCTAGGGACGAACATTTGTCTTTAAAGATCCAGGGCTTGTCAAGATTTGTAGTGGCGGTGACAGGACAAACTACTTTTCCTTTACAAATAATTTAGTAAATATAATAAATAATAAAGCAAGGAAATGAGCCTTGTAATCAGCATTCTCGATACCTGCTTCAGTGGCCGCATAATATAAGGCATCACTCTCGTGTTAGATGAGACTATCACTGACAGGGAGATCAGGGTTCGAATCCCGGTTGCGTATACTAAAAGTGTTTCTTTTATTATACCTCCACGAAAATGCGAACACATTTAATCTAGATTAAACCTTCCTTATCCCTAACTTATTAGAGTAATTAGTACATAAAATGCGTACATAATTAATAGGTAGTAAGACGCGGTGAAAAACAAGGCACCAAACTAACTTCTACCCGCCGCAAGCACACATAAACACGTACATTGAACCTTTTACTGGACCATTCTCTGTAACTTTATCGCTCTTAAAACGCCGCCTTCATTCTTACCCCCTCACACCGCCACAACCCCTTCCTCAAAACACTCCATCCCTCCTTGTCTTACACGGGTACTCGAGCTCACGGGCTTAGGTTGGGTAAAGATCCCCGCGATATCATATCGAGAACTAGTTCGAGGGTAATTTAAGATTCCTTACTTGAGGGACTAGTTTTATTTTACTACCGCGTCTTACTACCTGATCGGGCTATACGCATATATATATGATAACTACTCTAATTGGGTAAGGACGAAGAAGGAAGGATTTTAGAGGTAATCCACATTAATCTTAGTGGAAAGAGAATTTAAAGAAAACCAACCCTAGTAGACCCAACCAGGATTTGAACCCCGATATCCCTGTCATCAGAATTCTAGTATATCGCGAGATTAGCACGTTAGAGATTGCGGCCACCAAGGCAGGTTACAGCCTGTTAAAATCTAACAACGTCATTATTGCTAAGCTGACCTGTTTTAGCATGAGCCATAACAATTGAAATATAACAGTAGTTACTCAAATTTTGGCATATGTTTTAACTCTGACTTAATAAAAAAATACCCTGATTTTGGTTGGAAGAACAGTAGAGAAAATTCAAACATATTTCTTTATGGCTAGCATTGATAACATTTGATTATATTTGTGTTATTTTATAGGTATTAATAATGTCTATCAAAAGATAACATGACTTGGTTTATGAGTATATTAAAATGTTTTGTGTTACTTTAGTATCAAACATCTACTATGCTCCGTGCTCTCTTCTAAAAACATAATATACTTATTTAATACATACAGTATTATTTTATTACGTCTAACGTGAGGTTCTTTTGAAACGTAATATGTCCAATTGCTGGTTTGAAACAAACCCTTGTTTATTTGGATTAAGGAGATTGGAATATGACTCATGCTAGGATTGTTTTGTTGTAGAAATGGTTGTCAATTTAACACTATAAATAAAAGTCATTTCGGTCTAAAACTATTTGCTATTGTATTATCATTTATACCTACCTATTTGATCGCTTCCAAAAAACTTTGAATATTAACAGATCATTTTATTAAACATTAAATAATGGTGATAATGTTACGCAAAATAAACACCTGCTACCCTCCATAATTGTCTCTCAAATTTAATTAAAAATTTTAAATGCAGATACATTCAAATAACTTTATAAGATACAACGACCCTTCCTTTCCCCCCTAAGAAAACATTCTCTTTTCATAGAAACTATCCAACTTCTTCCATCCCTCAAGGTTTAAATCTCCCCCCTTTTGCTTCTCCCGCATATCTTCAGAATATTCTATAGACCACCACATTCCTTATTAATTACATTCCTTAATGAAGGCGGGGGCATAATGGTGGTCTCCCCCGCCCCTCTTCCCCCTTCAATCCCCAACTCTTTAACCGCTCTCCGACTTCATTACAATAACTGCCTCATGGGTTAAGTTGCCCATGGATGCCTCAAGTAAAACTCGTGAGGATTCATTTCACAAGGACAAAATGAAATTCTAAAAAGTGTGTCTTACACAATTTAAGAACTTTAGTTAGTCACGTTACTTTTTAATAGGCAATCCCATTTTGAAAATAATGCTTGGCAATTTTTGTATAAAAGTAATACTACTAATAAGGATTATAAAAAAAACTAAATTGAAGATAAAACTTGAAGCTTATTGATATTAAAAAAAACATCTTCTCGATTAAAAATAAGCTTTAAATATAGATATATGGCAAACGTTATAGTATATTGCCAAATGTGACAAACTAAGTTAATAAACTATACATACATTTATAATTTCCAGAAATTAGGGGATACTATATAATTAGCTCAATTTTTTGTACAGAAACATTTTAAAAATAGCTCACGCCAGTGGACACGTGGGTAAATACGTCCGATTTGTTTTGACTTCCCTACTATGTGACATAAAAGTTGAGTTTCAAATTCCAGTTGAATGTACCGAGAATTATTTCCTTAAAATTGTTTACAATGTTTCTTTAGAGAAAATGCAGGTATACTTGATCTATATTCGGCCTTACTTATATATAATCTATTTGCGAAAACATTTGGCCATTTCAGATAGGTAGACTAGTAAAAAGCGGAGAACGAAAGATAAATTATTAGAAAAATAATTTTATTTAGTACCGCGTCTTACTATCCGTTCGGGTTATAAGCTTTGAATAATTTCAATATAGAAATATTGTTTATATAATATTTTAGCAACCAGTGCTGTACCGTGGAGTGTCGCTAGGGTTTGTTAAAACTGTACCTGTGATATATTTTCACCCACTCAACCCCCCGTTTAATAAATCGTACGTAACTTCTGCTCTACACGATTCACGTGGAAATGTATGTTCTACTGAGTGATGAGAGCATATACAATTTAAACAAACTTATAATACCCTGGCACAACTTTAAGACAGGTATCAACATCAACTCGCAATACCCACACAATCCTGATTCAAGGGCATTTCGCACAAGGGAACGATGGTGAATGGAAGTTATGTTTACCATTACTTGCATTGTTTTTTAATTACTTTATATAGACAGCTCTACCATAACATGTTTAGAATATACATTATTAACTAAAAACACATTAGTATACACACTTGACTTATTTACTCTTAGGACCTCCGTTTGATAGTTTGATCCTTTAGTAACCAGTCTACAGTCCAACTTTCATAGATAATGCCTTATCTGGCAGCTGTAAAAGTTAATAGATTTACTTTCACGTACCCATACATTAATTCATTTAATTTGCAGCTGTCACTTTTGAGAGATACTATCATCCTATATATTATTTCTGTTGGCAACATCCTTTTTTCTCAACTAATACAAAGCCTACAGCGATTAATAAAGTATCAGTGGATAGAATTTTTTACAGACTTCTCACATAGCATACTCAGTTTACGTTAAAACATAATGTTTGTTTAAAATTCAAGTTAAAAGAAAAATCTAACAATATTTTTGTATCAATTACCGAAAATAACTCTCTTTGCTATTTTGTGTATACACTTCGCTGAGTATTTAATTTCAACAACCCTAAAAAAGAATAGATCAATTTTTTGGGGGGGGAGGAGTGGGAAGGTTGAATGTGCGAAAGCTTCGCAAGGGTTTACTGGTACCTATAAAATAATCGGCCTCGTGGTATAGTGTCCAGAACACCTGGTTGCTAGCCTAGAGTATCCAGGCTAGATTCTCGGCTGGTACAGTTTTTTTTTTCCGTAAGAAGAAGAATTCCCATGGTCACCAGGGTTTGGTAAACTAGGCTTAAGTGGGGTTAGGATCTTCATTGTCTCCGTGCCCTCATATTCACTATTGTCATCCTCTAATTTAATCGGGACATGGAAAAAGCCTCCACGAAAAGAATGTACGATTAGTACATCCGGGCTTACCCTGGGCAACGGTTCATTAGTACCGGTTAATCTTTCCATAAGCTGAGCAACAGATTTATGTAGCCTAGAAACGCCTTTATTATTAATATATATAAAGATAACACTAACAAAATAGTAACATGTTATCAATTTTGGCCACAAATATATTTGTTTATATTTTTTAAAGGATCTTCAAATTAAAATTGGACTGTAATAAAAACTTACGTAAATTTCCATACGAATGAATAATGGGAGCATGTGTGCGGCTAAGAGATTTTTTGATATATTTTAAAATTATATTTTCATCCAAAATAATAAAAAAAAACGCTTCAGTGTCCGCATGGTTTAAGGCTCTACTTTCACAGTAGACTAGACTGTCGATGACGGGGAGATAAAGGTTAAAATCTCGGTCGGGTGTAATGAGGGTGGTTTTTACAAAATGGTTGTCCACTCTCCCTCCACGTAAATGAGGGTACACCTCCCCTAAATATAGCCTTCTGAATCCCCAAAACAATGAGTATAATTAGTACATAAGCGTATAGCCCTAACGGTTGGTAAGACGCGGTGCTAAAGAACCAAAACCAAAAAACTTACATGCTTTTCTTAAGAAGGTTAAGTCAAATGTTGCTAGGCCTATAACATTTGTCATAACAAGCTAAGACTGGCTGAAGGTTTGAAAACTCTACAATGATTTGTTCAAACAGTGAGTGCCAACTTATACACAAACACACACATACATACGAACAAAAAAAATTCCCCAACCCTTTCCCACCCGTTCCACCGCGCTTATTTCATTACGTATTCGGTGGCGTACTATGCTCCAACCGGAGTGTATGCTCGTGCTGTAGTAATGTATATCGGGCCGTATTATGGGGCTGGCTTATTTCCCTAAAGGCTCAAAACTGCCTTTTACACACACTGCTACTAGGACGACTTGACTGCTGCTATACAGCAGACAGAGAAAGAAAGGGATAGAGATAGAGAGAGAGAACAGGCGCAAATAAATGGAAATGGCATTGCAGTATAAACAACATTTCTGGTTGTCATGGTTATCTCGCTATGTCTTTTCATGATTCAGAGGACAGAAACGGACCAAGTCCCTAGATTCTAAAAAAAAACACCAAAAAACTTGCCGTATTAAGAGCAGCACATTTACATGGAGTTCAATCTATTCAAGGGAGCCCTTTCGATGGGTAAGAGGTTCATGTGAAATAAGTGCCCTTTTGTGGGTTTTTTTTCAACTTAATCAAGTTGACTTTTTTCTAATCGCACATAGCCTTTGTGAACAGTTTTTTTTACAACAGATAGGACAATTTTGGGTTCAATCTTATGGCAGACTTTTAAAAGAGCTGAAGATGAGGGCTACTAAATCACAGTATTTGAATCCCTTGAATTTTTTTTATTGTGTTAACATTTTAACATGTTAAAGCACGTCTTAATTTTTTTTCCACATTTGATCCCCGTTTTACTACCGACCAAGCTATCCACAAATTCACCCTAAATATATAGGGATGAGGAAGGTAGAATCTAAAATAATTATATCCCAATTTGCTTGTATGAAGAGTAGGAAACACTTTAGGGCGAATAAACCCATCTCATTACACCCGGCTGGAACTAAAACCCTGAACTTTCTGTCATTTGAAAATAGAACAAAGCTAGTCTGACGCTTTGGTCAACATTACCACCGATAAGTGTGATTCTTATGTCTATTAATGTACACTTTGTGATTTTTATTTTTTATTCTAATACACTTAAGATAAAGTATGCTCAAATATTATTATCTTTAAGTCCATGGCATTAGTGCACAGTCTAGCCATACCAACCGAGTAGCCGCCATCTGTTGGAAATGATAGTGACAA
>CABFWO010000039.1:454807-505314 GCA_902155825.1 Timema genevievae
GGGGGGGCGTCATTAAAACTAAACACCACACGTACACATACAAATATATATTAAAGGCAAATTCATGCATGGTACACGATCATACCGTTAATAAATGTAAAAACCAATAACTCGTACGCTACTGTAGCGAGTTTATGCCTTTTCACCCGATTCTGCACCAGTGGGTTGAAAAATTTCTGGACAAAATAAAAAAATAAATTGAACCAATAGGTACGGTTATACCTTGATTTTCATATGAATAGATATTCAAAGAATCTTTTTTAAAGTGCAAATATATTCTTTGTGGTTAAAATTGATAACATTCTGTTATATTATTAGTGTTATTTTAAGTGTATTGATAATTTCAAAAGTGAAGGCTAAATATTACATAATATGACGTATTACTACGTTAAAGTAGATCTAGTAACTTTTTCAAAGTGTCAGATATAACTCTTCATAAGAAAACTGGGCTCTTATTTAGTTTAATACACATAGTAATTTTAACAGATCTTGAGTATTTGTCATGGCCATCGCGTAATTTGACAAGTACTTTTTCCTTTTATATATAAAGTCTTTCTTCATATGCCCCACTAAGCTCTTGACCAATATTTACGAACTGTTTAGATTATTGTAAGCCTATGTATCAAATTAAAATAAATGTTTTTAGTTATATTATATTTATTTTGACCAAAAAGGTTTTTTTTAATAAAAACTGCAAAAACACTTACCTTTTCTCGCGTTTCATACATATCCACCTTAAGCTTGATTATGTTTTATACTGTAAATAAATTTTCTTGTCTTGTTTTGCACTTTTAAACAATATATTAACATGTTTTGGAGAATATTAAATGAAGCATTTAGTTTCACACTCAAATGGGTTGACGTGAGAACGAACAAAGGCGTCAGTCGCGTCTTGTTTGGCTAGTCATTAATGGAAATGTCAGGAGACTAATCCCGGCTAGTTCCCTGTGGTAGGTTTGCTCACATCACAGTGTTTTCCCAACCACTTGCCAACATAGTGTATGTGCATTTCCTCTAGACTATACTTCGAATCCCTTTCTCTTAGATTAAGCCGTTAATGGCCCTTATGTTGCGTGCTACAATTAAAAAATCTCAACATATAATATGAAACCTAAAGTCTGTTCAGCGTAGGTATTGTTTTCTGAAAGGCCTTTATCCCTACCAGAAATATATTATATAGTAGGATATTGATAGGAAAAAAGACCTTTCAGAGAATAATTCTTACCGTGAATGGAGTTTATATTCAACCTCAACGCTAGAATGTAAATATTTTTATAATTTGAAGAATGGGTTTAAGAACTCAAAAATTCACTGCAGCACTTAAAGGTACGGCACTTATCCCTATAATGAGCTAGTTATATCTAGTCCACTTTATAGCATCCTATCCCTATCTTGAATTAGTTTAATCCAGTCCACCGAATTACACCCTATCACTCTCAGGTCCATTATAATGCTATCCTTCCATCTGCATCTAGGTCTTCCCAATAGTCTATTCCCTTCTATTTATATATATTTAAAACGTGAAGTGAGGCACACCTTTATAATTATTTCAAATTATTTTTAAGAGAAGCAGAAATTTCATGAAACGACAATTCCTCTAGTTCTACCAAATAATTTTAATTTTCTTTCATTAAAATAAAAACATTTATTCCAAGATTATCATATCAAAGATTGCGAATTTTAAATAGCAAAGCTGCAGTTTATTATATAACGATTCCCACAGTTAAACAAAACCAATTGAAATTTTATCTTTTTTAGTTACAAGCTTATATATTGAAGGTGATATGATGGATAATTTTTTATATTTTAGAAATCTAAAGCTTACATTTTCTCAAATCTAAAGTTTATAGTTGATCGCTGTAGTTACGAAATTGATGCTTATTGCGTCAACGTGCCAGTTAGTAAGTTTTATTTTTATAAAGTGTCTGTTATTGAAACTAATGTGCCCTAGAACTGTAGCAAGGTTATTTGACCGCTAATTTATAGAGACTGGAAATAACATCTAAGATCTTATTTTTGTTATGATACCAATAAATTATTACTGTCACAGAAAGGTCATGTAACTTTTCTTTTTTAAATAGTTCGTGTTGGATTATTATTTATTATCACCATATCATTTATCAATCCTCTACTCGTGAAATGAATTACACAGATCCCCGACGACCAACCGACCAACCAGCATTCCATAGGTTTACAGTCGTTAGCCAATCCCATTCCGACCTCACCCTACCTTCATCTGCATACTATTGTCATACATTATGCCCTCCTCTTTCCCTCTTCTGAAACAATCCCTGGAGGGTGTAGGGGTGGGAAGGGAGGTTATTTAAATGAGGTGGGGAATAGCAAGGATGGAAAATAGGGGCGTCAGAATACACTACTTCCATGAATTGCATGCTGCAGCAGGGACTGAAAAAGGAGTGGTGTTATGCAGGGGTTATAGAACTTTGGGAGGGATGAGGGGGGGAAATGGCTGCTTCTGAAACTTATTTATAATTCATCTGATTTAATAGGACCTGTGCCAACGGATCGATGCCATATTTTACTAAAATTTCTAGAGTTTCATCAGTTCAACAGCGTGACACGTGGAACGAGATGTGAATCTTGTCAAGAGGAAAGAAACATAGCATAAAATTATACAGGATACCAGTGGCGGATCTAGAAGGGGGCTTGGGTGCGATCACCCCAGCCTTCTCTTGCATGAAAAATAATCAAAAAAATATTGAAACCAATGAAGAAAGGTATTGGTTTTAGATTTAAATCTTTCCAGTAATTTTACTACTAAGCATAATATGATAGCCAAGTATTATTTTACTATAATATATATTTTTTCTATTAATACTAACATATTTAGGCCTATGCACATAGTTATTATTTTTATTTTGACGGTGACTCTTTTTTTCGTGTGTTTTGTATTAAAATTACGAATTTGTTAGTCATAGTTGTATTTTTCCTTACAAGTTATATTATTATTATAATTAATTAAAATTTAAAATGTGTAATTGAAGGAGGCTTATGAAAGCCAATCCCCTTATTTCTAAAGGTAGTTATCTCCATCGTAATGGGGATTAGATCCTTTTTAATCTCCCCATAAAAATAATACCAACTACTCCCTCCTAAATATTTAGCCAAAATATTAAAGGATACAAGGGAAAAAAAGGGTAAAGTCTAATTTTAACTCAAATTGATTTAGTTGCTCCATCTGTTAAACAAATATGAGACCTTTCAAATACACGTTAGATAATGGTTAAAAGATTTCTCTGTCATATTTAAATTATTAACAAATAAATAGTACGTTGCTCCGCACAGAATTTCTCTCACTTTTATCTTAAAATAAATATAGCTCGCGAGATTCGTGAAACGAAATAGTAGGGTTATACATTGTTATAGAAATACTACACCAAATATCATAAATGAAATAATATACACTGCTAATTACTTACTCTATGGCACTAGGAGCTCTGTTACAGACAAATTGAGAAAAGAAAAATATCTTTGTCCACCAGAGAGAATAAGAATCAAATTCATTTTCAAAGACCTGAATTAAAAAGTCTATACATTTTATTATAGCTCAGAAATTATTGGTTTTATAAAAATGTATTTCAAAAAAAAGATTTCTATCTTTAATAATACAAATTTACAATGATAAAATATTTCGTATCTCAAATAGTTGCAGAGAAATGATGAAAATTGGAAAATTTATCCTATGTAAAGTAAACCTACCCTCAAAGTATTTTTCATGAGAAAACGAGAATCTCCATCTTGTTAATAATGTTAAAGTTTCTAGATATGACATTTAATCAAAATCGTTAGAGAAAATTTCGAGAAAATCGATTCTTTTCTCTTTTTGCCCATTAGTAAACTACCCCTAAATTTAGGGTTAGACGTAGAATTTTAAAATAACACTTGGGGGTTGGGGGGGACCTTACGAACACTCCAGATACCAAGTTATAGCTCAATCTGTAAAATAGTTTCGGCTCTAGCCCAAGGTACATACAGACGGCATAGTTAAAAAAAAAACAATTCTATTGGTTTCAGGGGATCATGAAAGGTCAAATTTATCAAAATCTCGAGTTAATTTTTTTTGACGATCACAATACCTTCTTTCCAAGGTGTCGAGAGAAAGTAAAAAGTATTTTCTCTGGTCCTTACGGGATTTAAGATATACAAGTTGCTGTCCTGAAAATTGGGTGTAATATGACCTACCTTTACCCTGTATCCTTTAATAACTAAGGTATTGTGAATTTTTTTCAGAAATATATTTTTCCCCACCACGTCATGCTACCCTTCCAGGCTATCTGAATCTTTAGTTACATTAATTCGAGTTGTATTTGTAGAAATATGGAGGTAGGACTACTAAGAGTCAAATTTAGATGATATTACCTAGTATTAGCGACCATCTTGAGTGAAAGTGGTTTATAATCACACTGATTAGGATCTATTAAGATAAAATCTAATTTTCATAGGAATAAACTTATCTGGCTGCTAGAAAAGTTACTAGATCTCCTTTTAAGCACTCGAACGTCGAGGAATGTTATCTGTAGCTGTCACATTTGATAAATATTAAATACACCTTTTAAATAACACCAATAAAATAGTAAAACGTGGTCTATTATGGCCACAAAAAATGTGCGTATTTTCTGAATGGTCCGTCCTATGAAATTATTGCTCTGTTTAGTCAAATGGTAACAAAATACGAAATAACATAGAAAACCATTTTTAATACAAGACATTATGATTTATTAAACACCACTCCCATATTTTAAAATTATGATTATTGCTATTATTTCTAAGTATATGACTATGAGTTGAACTATTATTATTATTATTATTATTATTATTATTATTATTATTATTATTAGCAGCAGCACCGCGTCTTACTATCCGTTTGGGTTGTACGCACTTACGCTAATGTGTAATGGTAGGGTGATTGTGAGATGAAATAGAGGACCTACAATTTAACGTGGAATCCGAACCACGGTGGAGGCCTGGCATTCCTCACACTCACAAGTTGTGATTAATACACGTCTTGTCAGAGGTGAAAGGAAGGGTTTGGCAATCAGATAAATCTGTACCGGGACCGAGGATTGAACGCCGGACCCTCAGCACAGAGGTCCGACACCTTACCCCTAGACCGCCAGGTAACCTATGAGTTGAACTGTTGATTATAATTTTTTTTAATCAACTCTTACAACTAAAACAAAACCAAACAATTTAGCTTAAGATTTTGTATCCTGTTTAGTTTAGTTTCCACTAAGCTTTTTTTTCTACTCTCTAACGCCAATAAATCAAGTCTAACAGAAAATAATGAAAAGAATGCATTATTATTCAGGGGATATGAACCAACATTCACCTGTAGAAAGTCTTTGAAGGAAACCCTATTCTATAAAACAAGACAATCCTATTGCAATCGATAAAGTTATTTTCATTATATTTGAGTTAGTATTTAAAATGGGTTTTCTAAACATACAGATTATGTCAGAACACGATTGATAATAGAGTTATCATAGAACACTACACATAATTAGCCAATCCTAGCGTCTAGATATTTAATTATTGGACTGAAATAAGTAGCTCGCAACAAATAGACCTCGTCAGCACAAACCTAAATTAAAACAAACCCTTCTGGATATGTGACCGCACATTCTAGACACTTACCCCCATAATTATCAGTACCACTCGTTTCAGTGTCGAGAACCTCGAGCCTAACTAATCAATTGGGAGCCCACCAGCTCAACCATAATCTCTGCTGGCAATGCCTAGGATCTAAACAGGTACCCCTATACTAGTCATAGGCCTCCCAAACCACTAAGTCATAAGGATGTTCAGAACCCGTTTAGAGGTCGAGGCCCTAAACCCAACTATTCGGAGTTTTTTTTAGCGTATGACATTACTGACCGGGAGAGATATGAAAACCAGTTCCATCGCCTGTATGTAGATTATTCACCGCTCTGATGGTACAGAGCGTTGACCAGGGTACACATATGGAGGTTGTCCACACGTTGCACCCGCAATGAGATGATGTGGTGATAGTGAATATGGAGGTGTGAACCAGAAAAATACACAAAGTACCAGCCGGGAATCAAGCCCAGGACACCTAGATTCATAGCCAAGTGCACTAACCCCTACACCACGAGGATCGATACAAATCAAAGTAAAACCCGCAAGTGCAACCTTAAATTATTTCTGTTGCCAACTAGTTTCGAGCTAGAACCCCTTAAGCCTACATCGCAGTATCCCAAACCGTTCAGCCATAGGGAAGAATCCCTTGCTGAATTCAGTCCCAGCTCTTACACCCGCCTGCATGTGGGCCGAAATAAAGAGAGAGAGATAGAGAGTATAGATGGGAGGTTGTCCCTCGCTCCCTGATTTCACCCTCCAACCCTCTCTGACCTCGCCAAAACGCCCCCGCCTCAAACACAGCCTGGGCCGGTAGAGAGCTAACCTGGTGGCGTTATTGATCCGACCAGCTTTTCCTGAACTTCTCCCCTAAAACATAGCACACACGCACGCACGCGCGCGCGCGAGGGAGAGAGAGTCAGCACACACCGCATTCCCGACACTCCCGCTAGAGTGGAGGATTCTCACCATGATTCCGAGAGCAGGGTGTCCACATTCCAACCAACATTCTAAAACGCTTCTTTTTAGCTTATAAACTGGCCGAGGTCGTAGAGATCTATTCCCCTGTAAAACAACACTAAAAAAAAAAGATAACCTTCCCCATGTGGAAGTTTGAGCAATCATTTGACAGAAAAGTACCGGATTCCATCAATCGTTTTATCTAGGGGTTTGCAAGCCATAACTCTAATTTTGTTAGGAAGCCCGTTTTGGCAGGCCTTATTTCCTACCAGAATCCTAATGTATAGTAGTATTTTGGTGAGATAAAAGGCCTTTAAGAGCGGGCTTCCTATCAAAATCAGGATACACCTGATAGGCCCAAGAGGGTCCCATAGACGTCCAAAAGACCTGCATGGTTGAGCGAGACGTTGATTTCGGTGGTCTTTATAGATACTATCATTCAGTGCCATGTAGAATAATGTAACCGCACACATATTTGTAAGCCTTTTAGATATCTACATAGTTTGTAAATCGGTATTTAATAGTTAATACTTGTTTCTTGTTTATTTCGTGAAATGTGATAACGCATAGTGCGAATACATGATTTATTATATCCAACTGCCACCCTTCCGGAAGCATCAGAACATACAATTGAGATTCAGCATAAGTCCCCTCTGAAAGTCTCGTCAGCTATCTTAGCCTTACGGTGGCCTCCTCAGTTGGCAAGAAAGTATAAATCACTAATAGGCCACCACGGTTTTCTGGAACTAGTCCTCTATTCTATTTAAGCTTATATTCCCTTTCACCCTTCATCTATAACACACCCTTTGTCATGCAAATTAGAATGAGGGGAAAGAAAACTTCGAAACTTCTTATCTCAAGGTAGAGAGGAACGCTCACTGCTAGTTCTCAAACATCTTGAAAATTTCAATTGAACAAAGTGTTCGGGATTAGATTCCCAGAATGACTGAAAATTTAATCATCAGGTAGAATAATGGAGGTTTACCTTTTCATTATGATGATTTAACAGCTGGGGGTAAGCTGTATGTTGTGTCTGTTCTAGATTAAAGTTTCTTTTTAGGTCGTGTGCAGGTGTATTCAATTGTGTAAAGAAGTACACGGTAATTACTCAAATAAAATAAAATTAAATACCGAGTTTAAGAACCCATCCCCCTCCGCTGATAGCACAAAGATTAGGTAGGGAATACAGCTAAAACCAAGCGTCACACCATAGTGTCGTTTTATGTATTTTAATTTATAGAACAGTGACATTAATTAGAATAGTAAAACCGTTTAGAAACTATTAAAAATTAAACTTAATTATTTTAAAAATAAAAATTATTTAACTGTTCCTGATTTCACTGTTATCAAATGACCCGTGCAGAAAACTATACTTGGATACCTTTTATAATTTATACTTCGATACCTTTTATGATTGTTGTATGATATTATATATAATTTCTCGATTAGTTGTATGTAACACGGTCTCTTTAAGAGTCCTTGGCTCGTTTCTTGAAGAGGGCAGAAAAAAGCATAGCCGTGAAGGGTTCCCTTTTGCAGAGTGGTCAATTAATAGTCCAGGAACCGTTTATTAGGAGTGTTATACAAATGAGGCTAAGTTAAAGCACTTAAACAAAGCACACATATACCAACTACACCAATTGTACTATGTAATAGTGAGACCTAAATAATTGTTTATATTTATGGCTTCCAAACAAAGTTGGGGTGTTACTAAAGTATGTCCGAATAATATAGTTTTCTTTTGAATAATAAGATTATACTGTGGCATTTTTATGGGAATGGCAGTTCCTGAGTAAAAGTAAAAAATAAGAAATCACTTTGCAATCCTACATTACCTTAATTTTTTTCATGATCTTATTAAAAAAACTTTATTTTTAGAGGAAAGCTATATAAATATGTATAAACCAATTTAGTTTGACCCAAGAAGAGCAATATCTCGCTTGTAACTTTGCTTAAATTGAGCTGATATCACATTTTTATGACATTTTGTTGTTGTTACTACACATAAAATGTAAGGTTTATAACTCTATAGTGATATGTTGATACCTTTTATCTTCATTTTGGCTTCGACCAAATTTGGAAATAACAAAACATCTTATTAAATTACGCGTCTCGGCGTTCCGGTAGGCGGAAGAAAGCATGCCTTTATGACCTTGCCCGTAACACAAGGCTAATAAATCTACTACCACTACTATTATTGATAGCTCTTAACATTATTATGTATATACTAAGTCTTACCAACGCATCTAGCATTCCCGAATATTTACACTTATGTAATAGAAATAAGGAAGGTAGAATTAAGATAAAATGTATTCATATTTGCGAAGAGTCAGAAATTATTTTGGAAAAAAACCGCTCACAACACATCCATCCGGTATTCGAGCTCTGATCATTATCACCAACAAACTAGTTAAATGATCCTGACATTTAGTACATGTACTCACAGATTCGAGTCAATGTGTGACTATCTTAACAAGCTTCATGGTGACCTGGCGGTCTAGGGGTAAGGTGTCGGACTTCTGTGCTGGAGGTCCGGGGTTCAATCCTCGGTCCCGGCACAGATTTATCTGATTGCCAAACCCCTCCTTCACCTCTGACAAGATGTGTATTAATCACAACTTGTGAATGTGAGGAATGTCAGGCCTCCACCGTGGTTCGGATCCCACGTTAAACTGTAGGTCCTCCATTTCATCTCACAATCACCCTACCATTACACATTAGCGTAAGTGCGTATAACCCAAACGGGTAGTAAGACGCGGTGCTAATAATAATAATAATAATAATAATAATAATAATAATAATAATAATAACAAGCTTCATCTCGCTCGCATTGTGAAAATCAGAAACAATGAACATTAAATCCACATCTTTTTTACATAACATAAAATCTCCTATATTGTTAACACGCGACAGAAGTTCACATTGCGTGGAATTAAGATAATACAATCCTACATACCAATGATAAAGTGATAAATACACACACACACACTAACACGTGTGGACGTACTATATACCCTATCTACAAACATCCAACTATGAATGAATTCACATAACAATGGCAAGGGAAACTTGAATGAACAGTACCTGTAATATTGAACGACCATTTCAAGTTCAGGGCTAAGAGACACGCCAAATATACAATACAATTTTAATAGGGAGAGCCTTATCTGATAGCTAGAAACGTTACTAGATCTACTTTCAACTATTTTACGTCAAGTTATGACTTCTGTCATTTTTAAACAAACCTGTAATATCGACGCCTATAAATGAATGATCTTAAAATAGTCAAATGTTTTCAATTTTGGTCACATAGAATGTGTTTGTATTTTAAAAGTGCCCTTTCTATGAAAATTGAGCCGTACAAAAACATAAGAGGCCTATGGACATAAATAAATTTTCCTGTTAGTTTGGATTATTACTATTACTATTATAATTAGGTGCTCTGTCTTACAATCTAATCCTTTTGTCAGTGAACTTAGACCGCTAATGCACATTGTCCTCTTCCTTCTGCTTCAGCTCCCAGAATTTTCTTTTCTCCTTCAAGTCATCCGATATTTGAGTCCTTTCTTTTTAATCTCCCATTTCCCTCAACCTTTCCTTCTATGACGTAGTGCAGAATACATGCCCAATCCAAATTGTTTTGCACCGAAGTACATCCAAAATGGTTCTCTTTTCACCCCCTCTTCTTAAGACATCTTCATTTGTCACCCTGTATATCCACCTAATCTTCTCACGTCTTCTCCTGCACCACATTTCATAGCTCTCAAAGTATTTTTCCCCTCCATCTTCCTAAGAGTCCAAAGTTTCTGTTCCATATAGTGCGATGCTCCAAATCTAGCATTTCATTAAGTTCTTCTTCAGTTACAAACTCAACTTGCTGGTCAGCAGTAACCTCTTTTTGTTCAAAGCTTCCATGGTCATGGCGATCCTCGACCTAATTTCCTTGGTGCTGTAGGAATTCTTTGTCAGCAGACTTCCCAGTTACTTAACTCTTGAATTGCTCTGTTTTCCAACTACTGGTTTACAATTTTGATTTTGAGCAGCTCTTCTTTTTTTAAAAATCACCATCAATTTTGACTTCCCAATGTTGATCTCCATGCCATATCTTCTCCCTTCCTCCATCAGCCAGTGCATCATTTTTTGCAACTCCTCCTTTATTTCTGAACAGCAATGCTAGGTCATCTTCGTATTGTATCGTTTGATGACGTGTGCTATTGTCACGCTACTCCTGGGCTTCTCTGACCAGTCACTCTCCATACAAGTTGAACAGACTGGGTAACAAACAGCATACCTGCCTCACTCCTCTTCCTATCTCTACGGTGTTGGTCTCTCCATCATTCAGCCTCACCTTCACTCGCTATCTAAGGTACAGGTTTGCAATCAGCCTTTTGTCCCTCCAGTTGATGCCGATCTTGTTGAGTATTTCTATCAGTTTCATTCTATCGAACGCCTTTTACTAGCCAATGAAAACCAATGTAGACTTCTTCTTTGACTTCCATCACTCTTTCTGAAATGATTCTCAGCATCCCGATGGCATCTTTGGTTCTGTTTCATTGTTTGTATATTCACAACTATTGCTCTAAAACCCTTTCGTCAACATTCTTTACAATTATTAGGGTCATAGAGAGTAATATTCTACTAATTTGTATGTTTCTGATAATGATAATGTTTATTTGGTAAGGAGTAATAATAATTGATGGTAAGGTTATATCTTCTTGTTCATTAGTTTTACTCTCTTATCCTTATTTTATATATGTTTTAGTTTTTTCTTCTATGTTGACGACATTTTTTCGGTGATTTTTCACCATCTTTAAGTCTTATCTGTACTAAAGATGAACCGTAAAATTTCACAAACTTTCCAACTGTATGAAGTAAAATCAATCATCTTTAATAGAAATAAGACTTGAAGATGATGAAAAATCACCAAAACATGTCTTCGTCATAGAAGGAAAACTAATACGTATATAAAATAAGGAGAAGGGACTAAAAATAATAAAAAATAAGGTATAACTTTACAATAAATTAATATATATGTTGTAGGCCTATATATTTTAAAGTTTTAAAAGTTCGATTCCGGGAAGTATTTTAACTTTAATATTGACTAAATAATCAAACCTAAGTTACGTATTCATGAGATGCTGGCTAGGTGGTCGTATTAGTATTATTTGTTTTTTTTGCTAGGCGTTCGCCCTTCCCCCCGACTACAACTTCCACCCCACCTTTTACTCCCTGTCTGATTTCCCCGAATTTATTTACTTTGATGGAGTAGGGACGAGGAAGGTTCAATTTATAGAAACTAGCCCAAATTTGGGTTGAACGAGATTGGGAAATAATCTATAAAAAAAACTCGGAATAGGTCTAATTGACAGAGTTGAGCCCTGACTTTCCCGCCACCAACATACTAGACAAGACGAGCTTTACGATTGGTCGGTGTGCCTAAAAACGTTGGTTATTGGGGGTAGTTAAGTTTCATTTATGAGCATACCGAGTATATCATCACACGACTTACAAACTATCTTATAAGCTCTACTACTAGAGTAAACAAATCCCTCAGTCTCATGGGCAACAATTAACCAATGATTAATTTTCTATCAAACTGATAATTATCCCGGGGCTCCGAGACCTGGTAGTCAGAGATAGCTCTTCTATCTACGGATAATATATGTCGTAACGTTGTTTTTATAAAACACAATTTAACAATATATTAACAATTTTAAGACTCTATAGGTTGGCATATTCGAGTTTACATAAAAAGAACTTTATCTGACATCTCGAAAAAGTACTATAGCTTTTACGTATTCATACTTCACATACGTCAGGTAATGTGGTCTTTAGCTATCACTTTTATCAATGCTTGTAAAATAAAATTAATTACATGATAAAATATAATCAATATTATCTGCAGAATAATATTTTTAAGCTTTATTAAAGGATCTTCCTATATAAATTGTACTGTGACTATACCAACTCGAGTGTACATTGGTCATGATGTGAGGCTTTTCCTTGAATAATTCATTACTTGTTTGTGCTTTGTTTGTTTTAGAGATACAGTGCATTATTATGGACGATGCAGTTGACGGATGGTCGGAAAGTCGGGCCTATACAGACTACTGTGGAAGCACGAGGAGGGAATTTATTTCTCTTTGGGTGGCAACAACAAACATGAACTTCCAGGCTCCATTTAGAGATCAAACTCATCGTATCTCCTTAGTTAAAATTCAAAAGATTATATTGACTTTTTTTCAATTGAATTTTTTCGTTCTATCAGATAGATAACTTTAAAATACCTGTGAAATTTGCTACACATAGAAATGAGATTAAAGAGAAGGTTTTAAACATAATTAGGGAGGCGATGCTTGATTTTTTCAGTTGGGTAAGCTGTTGTCATCTTGTATTCTGTCTCTAAATATTAAACTGAGAATTTATAAAACTAAAGTCCTACTAGTTTTTTTAAACATTGCGTCTTTCTATCCGTTCAGGATTTATGCTTATGTACTAATTACGCCAATGGTTTTAGGGATAAGGAAGGTAATATTTAGAGAGTGTACCCGCATTTATTGGAAGGAAGAGCGGGAAAAACCAGCTTTAGTACACCAAACCAGGATTGAACCACGATTACCCAGTCATCGGAAATCTAGTCTATTGCGAGAGTAGCGTCTTAGACCATGCGGCCACCGAAGAGGGTCAGAAACCTATTAAATATAATAAAGGCACCTTGGCTGAGGTGAAGGTGAGGTTCCATATGGTGCGTATGATTGATTAAAGGCGTAAACAACACATTTTAGTTGATAAACCTGAAGAAACAGGAACCCTAGGCTGCGCAATACGTCGATAGAAGGATAATTTGAAAATGTATTTGAAGGAAGTTATATATCAGGTTAGGTATTCGATGAAGGTGTCTTAGGATAGCGATTGATGTCAAGCTTACGTTCTGGCAGTCATTAATTTTGAGTTCCTCAAGACCAGAGGGTTAGTTATTTAGTAACTAAATATCTTAGATTTGGTAGCCTATCGCTAACCTGATGCTGACGTGGGAGGGTGACGTTCTATCACGTTTTGAATTCATCGTCGTTTTAAAAAATATTGGTTTCCATACTCGTACCGATAGTTAATAGACAAATGCGTTAGTCTATTCTAATATGGTTTTCATCTACTAGGAGACCAGGATTCGAATTCAGGTCATGTGTACTGATTTTTTTTCTAAGTGGTTTTCCACTCTCCCTTCACAAAAACGTTGGTATATATCTTGTACATTCTACCTTCCTTTTCTTTACCCCATTAGTGTAAATAGGTGGATAGCCCAGACGGGTATTAAGGCATTGTACAAAAAAAAAAAAGCTTCCATCTTGTAAGGCTTTGTACCAAAAAAAAAAAAGCTTCCATCTTGAAGCTCCGTAACATCATCGTATGCTCTTAAGGTCAAACCCGCCTCGGTGGCGTAGATAGCTAGCGCGCTAGTTTCGTGTTGAGCTAGACTGCCGAGGGAGGGGAGATAGAGGTTCGAATCTCGATAGGGTGAACTGGGGGTGGTTTTACCTAAATGGCTCTCCACTCTCCCTCCACGCAAATGCGGGTTCATTTCCTCTATATTCAACCTTCCCAATTCCTTAGCCATTAGCGTAATTAGTACTTAAGTGTATAACCTGAAAGGGTAGTAAGACGCAGTGTTAAATATTTTTTTTTCGTCTTCTTCTTAAGGTCTAGACTTTCTTTGATCGAGCTTAGGGTCGAGGTTTGTTTAAGTCGAGTAAGCCCCTATTCTTCCACCTTTCACCCCAACTTCTCCTAGTGTAATAACTAATAAGATATTCTATCCAAACTATAGAAACAAAGGGGTATTTATCATTACGTAACCTCCTCCCGTCTTCAAAATATTCATCCCTTTTTGCACCAAATATCTTCCTAAGGACCTTGTTTTCGAAAGCACTAAATCTCTTTTCATCTTGTAAGCAAAGAGACGATGTTTCACAACCATAAAGAACAACCGGTAACACTGTTGTTTTGTATTTAAAAAAACCACAAAATTTTAAATAGAAAATCCTGCTTGACAAAAACAAAAAAACCTTTCGAATATTCAAAAGATAAAAATATATATATAACATCTCTTAGTGCGTAAAAAAGGGTGATCCAGTCCATATCATAAAAGATAACGAGGCGACAAACAATTGATGGCCAAATAACGCCACGCGGTGCCGCCATGTTGATGACGAAACGGAGTGAGAGGCCCTTCTATTGGCCCTCAACCATAAAGTAATTCTCACTGAACGCGAGATAGTTTGTGACGTTACTTGGGAATGGACATTAAAAACAACGGCTTAGCTTAAAACGTCTGAGGAAATTTTAGATTACGATATCCAAAGCTGGAAAATATGTATGTATGTGTGTGTGTGTTTTTTATTGTGTGTGTTCAAGAGTACCAGGGGTCTTGGTTAGAAGCGAAAATGTAAATAAAATAGGAAGCCCCTTTATGAAATACATATTTTCCAGTAATTGTCGGAATAAAAACGTTTCGGAAATGGCGACAGTGCAGTGAAAAAAATAAATGTTTGTTTTTAAGCAACGCCGAAAAGCAATATAGAACAATCCTAAAAAAACGTCATTTAGTGTTTAATATAAAAATCAAAACTGAGAGGCAGTAAAATGAGGGTTGTTGTTTTTTTGTTTGCTTTTAATGTCAACAGAAAATATTCCACGTTATTTGGATTATATTTGATAGAGGATGACGTTATTTTCTTTCAACTAAGTTAATGTCAAATTCTGGTCATATTAAATTCCCCACTTGAAAAACACTATATATATCAAATAATTCATTTATAAAATTACTATAAGCAGTAAACTGGTATATGGAATACAAAGTTCCTAAGATACTAATTAGTAAAAAATGTAATTAGAAAATTTAAATCTGCCACCTAGAGATGGAATAATAATTAGTTTGGGAATGTAACTCTTAGGTTTATATCACCGCGTCTTGCTGTTCAAGGTTTAACGCATATATGATAATACTTTAACGCTGTAGGGGTGAAGAAAGAAGCATTTGAGAGGTAATCTACCCGCATTTGCATAGAAGGAGAGTGGGAAACCCTTTAGGGAAAAAAACACCCCAAGTTGACCCAGCCAAGATTCGAACGGTAATCCTGCCATCTTCAGCAGACTAGTTTAACATGGAGTGACGCCTTAGACCGTACTCTGAAGTGGGTGGTAACCTAACTAATTCTTTCCTCAAAAGGTGGTGGGCTTATGAGACTCTAGGTAAAACTTAAGTAGGCATAAGCCATAACGGACTTAAGTTATTTGATTGAGTTAGTCCTATTACCTGGTTAAACTTTGGTCTAGTGTCACGTGTTTAGCGTCAAGCGCTCTGTCATTGATTATGCTAGTTTGTAAGTCATGAGTTAACATAATCCTTTGCAGGGTTGATAAAATGTCGGATTTTTTTCTAAAAAGAAAAAACTTCTATTTTTTTTTTGTTTTAACCAGGTTTTGGGTCTAAGCCAGGTTTAATTTCAAATTTTTGATATAAATTAATTTTAAACATTTGTGGCTTCTTATTGACTGAAAATATGTGCCATTCTCAGCTCATAGTGAGGTAAATAATAAGTTATAATTTTGATTAAAGATTATGCATCCTACTATAAATTAGAATTTACTGGCAAATTAAAAGATTTATTACAAAATATGGTATTATCAACTCACTGAACAATACTTAAATCTAATTAACTAAACCTTTAAGTTGAGTTCAAAAAACACTAGTATTCTGTGCCTACAGGTTTGAGGTTTGCTAATAATTTAAACATCAAAATATTTAATAACCATTCATATTTGTATGTAATTCTTCTCTGGTGACCTGGTGGTCTAGGGGTAAGGTGTCAGACTTCTGTACTGGGGGTCCGGGGTTCAATCCTTGGTCCTGGCATAGATTTATCTGATTGCCAAACCCTTCCTTCACCTCTGACAAGACGTGTATTAATCACAACTTGTGAATGTGAGGAAACTGTAGGTCCTCCATTTCATCTCACAATCACCCTACCATTACACATTAGCGTAAGTGCGTATAACCCGAGCGGGTAGTAAGACGCTGTGCTAATAATAATAATAATAATAATAATAATAATAATAATATTGCTTCTCAGTTTATGTTTAATGTTTAAATTTTCACTTCACTAAAAAGTTTTGAATGTACAAACCCAAATGATAAAAAGATTATTTAAAAACTTGTTGAATAATCCTGTGCTGTAAGTAACTGTTCAATAATGATAAAAACCTTCTCATTAAATTTATCAATATCATTCTTGTTTCATTACTCATTAGGTTAAATTAAATATATTATTAAATTATTTAACTAGACTAGTTTACAGTAACACAAATAAGTAAACGTCTATCAATAATTGGGATTACCCCTCATAAAAAACCAAGATGGTTTATTATTTTCTAAATGCCTGGTTTAAAACAACCAAACCTAATCCTTTGTTATGAAATTTAAGTTCCGTTTTTAAATTAATATTATTAATGCTACAATATAGTTATTACTAGTTTCTATTAAATATCTTGACCTTCAGCTTGAAAGACAATCTAGGTAAGAAATAAAAAAAAAACTGTCCCTTCATCTGAAAGTTATTACAGTTGGCTGTTATCCTACGCCAGGTTACCCCAGTGCAGGGTCTCGAAATGTTCTGTGACGTCACTCCGCCCGGCAGTTTCACGTCACACAAAGAAACATGGCCGCCTAGAGGTACTAACTCACACAATAAACCTCAACCCAAACGACCCCCGTAATTACGACCATATAACGACCATAAAAATGCAGTTTCAATAATCTTTATAGTGTGTACTACTGCTATTATAATACTACACATCATTCTAGCGCTTGTTAGTGAGTTTACTGCTGCACTTATTTGTTTAACGCACTTCCCACATGAGCGAACGTGCTTTGTTTACATTGGTGACAATTCTATTTTACAAGCCTTAAATCTTAGGACTCAAGTTTAGAAAATTTAAAAGACATAACGATTTGAGATTAAGTGATATCTATATTTTAAGGACCTATTCGTTAAACAGGGCACTAAATATTTCACTCTACAAATGATGAGACGCTTTTATAGACACTTACTATTTTTAAGGTACAGGTTTTATTTACGTTTGTCAATTTAAATAGTATATGTATCAGTGTTTGTAAACATTATTTATTATTATTCCTTCTGTTATATTAAATGGGCAGTTTGATGACCAAGAACACCAAATATACATTTGTTTTATTAATAAGAGTTCATTAAATTTTTCTAAGGGTATATAAAACTCTGTTTTGGAGGCCTCAGAAGCCAACAATGAGGTTCATAATAAGCGATAGTAAAGTCTAGTATCTAAAGCATAAAATGAGCAATTATTTTAGCCATTTTTATCTACGTAAGATTTAAAATCAAATCAAATATGAGGCGCTAAATTAGTTTTAAAACTCTAAATATCTATATTTTATAAAATGTAGGTTAATTATTGTTATTGAGTTACATGATCACAGATATATATTCTATAAATGTACCTAGAAACAATTTTGAATACAGAAATTTGGCTTAATATGGGCCAGGGTTTAAAAATCCAGTAAAATTTTTCAAATAAGTTATTTGTCTAAGCTTCTTATTAGATGTGTTATTAATTAACAATCCTTAATGATTGTTATATAGTTTTGAAAATTGCTTGCAAATAAGTTATAATTATTGTTATATTCTTATGAAAGTTGTTTCTTATATTTAAGTGATGATCTATAGGCCTAAACATACACTATTTAAATTATTATTACTATTATGATTACATTCTCAACTAAGATATCTAGCAATATAACTAAGATAACTAACAATATAATTAAGAGTAAGGATTACTTTTTAATTTAGAAATGTATTTAGTCCAAATGATGATGACACTAAATGGAGCTGATAAAATAAGTATAGTATTTATTTAGATTAAAATATTATGCATCCAACTGTAACTTGACCAATACAAATAATTTAATTTTCAAGATTGATTTTTTCTCTATCTTAGAATAAATGGTAGCCTATCATAATACTTTTTAAATTTATATGTTTTTAAATATAATTTATATTCTAATAAAAGAAATCATCTACAAAATGAAAATAAAATACCTTACCATACAAAAACCTCTCCTCGATTGTTGGATGTAATATTTTCCAAAATCTTAAACAATAACATAACGACAAATTCACTTTGAGAAGACACATTGAATTACGCTACGTTAACCAATAATTTACGCATATAAATGAATATACTTTATATACAAAAGAAAAACCATTTGTATTCTCTCTTGACCATGGTAAAAATATATTAGCTAAGTCTTCTTTTTATACATACAAAGAAAACTTAGAATGAAAGACGTTAAATAAAATCAACTTTCATTGACCACTTCTAAACGCTCCAGTAAAAAAATAAATAATAATATGAAAATGTCCTCATACAACGCAACATATTATGACAAGTTGTATTGTGAGCTAAGATATTTCTCAGCGGTTATAGAAAGAATATCTAGCCAGCATCTCCATAGATTCACAGCGTTGGCCTGGGAAGAAGATTCAGGATGGATGAGCCCATGATAGGAAGGGGAGCGGTTTGTGTGTGAGGGGTTAGAGAAGAGAGGGGTAAGTCTGTCTTGCAGAAGGGTGGAAATATAGGGGGTAGGGGGGGGGCATTCTGATCTTCTCAAAAGAAAGGGAAGGGCGAGGCTGGTGTAAGGTTTGTCCAGAATCCAGAGGTGAGCCATGAAGGGTGGCATAGAAGAGACCCAAATATAGGTAGTATAGTCAGATCACCATGGTAACAACCTTTATACAAACATAAATATAGCTTGGCCAAATTTGATTTAGTAACTTTTTGAAATGTCGAATAATGTTCTCCTAAGGCTATCTTGCTACGCAACACACA
This sequence comes from Timema genevievae, assembly GCA_902155825.1. NCBI lineage: Eukaryota > Metazoa > Arthropoda > Insecta > Phasmatodea > Timematidae > Timema > Timema genevievae. Next base: position 474,308 of record CABFWO010000039.1, read on the forward strand.
ATACGCTGTATGTTGTTATTATATTTATCTATGTCAATATATTTGTCAAGAGTGACAGCGTGACAGCCACAGAACATATTTATAGACGTACGAATAAAACAAAGCTTTTAATAACATTTTTTAGTTGTAAATATTCACCCAATGGTATTCTGGTTATATCATAATCAATATGCTATGTTTATCTATATCAAAATTAGTTCTATTATTCAACAGCGAGAATAATAGAACACAGAAATTGGCGTATGATTACACCAAAATATAGTCTACCTAGTAGCATTTAGAACCGTAAGATATATTTTTTCCCCTCAGGTGGAATAGCTATAAAACGATGACTACCTTATATGTAGCTGTCAAAATTGGCCACATTTGCCAACATTAGCAAGTTTATAGCACATGGATTGGCTTATGAAATTGTGTCTAACAGTTATTTAAACTACCATAAAAGTTATTTGCAAGACGATCTGTTTATAACATAGCATTCAACATGCTAGCTCTAGACCTTTTGAGGCCACGATGTATTGATTGCCAATATGTTTGACAACCAGCGCGAATAAATGGGTCATAAATTGTGCTCAGACTGAAGAAATCAGAAATAGCTTCAACCATTTGAACAATTTAAGATGGCGTAAATTGTAATCATCTTGACAGCAATCCAAACAGTTTTTTTGGCGAGTAAAACATTTAAGCAATCCTTCACCGTAGTTATGATGATAGAGAGTTTAAAGTTAAGTTGACGTATTCCATCTACAATCTCAAATATTTAAATGCCAGCTTTGATTAAAATTATTGTTATTGGTAGTGGATGAACATTCAAAAACCATAATACGAGTAAAATAAGCTAAGATCAATAATATTTTCATTTAAATTTGATCATTTTTTAGCCATATTAACTTATCCGCACCGGTGAGAACGAAGATTAAATGTTCGACTTAACGACCTCGTTTGCCAATTTTGAAGAGGTCAGGGTTTTAATCCCATCTGGGAGTACTGAGAGTGTTATATTATAAATGGCTCTATGAAAATGAGTGTTCATCCAATATAAATTATACTTCACTCATCTCTACCCCATTCACGTAATTAAATGTGAATATCCCTGACGGGACCCTAAGCTGCGGTAGAAAATAATTGAGATAATTATTTGCTGTAGTATATATAAACTAAATTAGGACCACCAAATGGATTGACGGTTAAAAATAAAATAATTATTAGACCTAGAGCAAAAAGTTCTACGGAAAAACCCAAGGATAGTCCTAACTCAGTGAAAACTGGTTCAATATAACAAATTAAAATTGTGGTGATTCCATGTTTCCCCATTACATATTGGTCATTCTATAATATCTATTTTAGTGCTATGTTTGTAGCTTACGTATAAAGCAAACTAGCTTGGACACATCCTTAGGAGAAACTGTCTTCTGAATGACGGCATAGAAGGAAAGGTTGAGGGAAAGAGGAACTTACGAAGAGGGAAGATTTAAATATTATATGAAGTGAATGGAAGAAGAAAATTCTATGAGCTCAAGGAGGAGGCAGAATACAGGTTATAAGTTCACTGACAAAAGGAATGGACCTGTCGTGAGACAGAACACCTAATAACATAATACATTTTAATCCCATTTCATTTAAATAAAGCGAGTAGATATCGTGAAGAAACTTTATTCAGAAAATAAATCGAATACACCGTTAATAATATATTTTCAATAAAGGGCCTGTGTTGATCAATTACAAAATTACTTTCATATAGTCATACATCAAGTCATATATTCTGTGGCCGTCACTTGACAGGTTATCTCATTTATGATAAAATAAATATTTAGCTAAATTTGGTCGATGTTGACCCAAAAAAAATCGGAATTCCCTATGTTTGCTGAGTTAAATATAGTCTATAATTATTTCTATACATTAATTTTATTTTTCAAAAGGGCAAGTAGCATTTAAGCATTCTTTCAAAATATATCATTTATAAGTGAAAGCTTTCCAGAATAAAAACATGTCTTTTGAATGTTGAAGTTTTAATGTTTAAGTAAAATATACTTCATCAAAACATTTAATAACCTTAGGTGTAAGTTAAAAAAGACATGTTGGAGAAGTTAACATTAACCCAAGGTCTTTCAGCTCTCAATGTTGACATCACCTGTCAAAATTAAGAGTAGTAGAACACATTCTAATGTGTTTAAATGCTTAGGAGTGGATAACATTTTAATTTATGTAAAAAGGTTCTTCAACTTGCTGTGAGATTTAATTAAGAAATTAATATAAGATTGGATTTTTTATTAGATTGCGTTAATTGTAATTTAGAGGTTAACATTAGAGATTACATTAAATTTATTGGCATTTTTATTTGATTTCAGCTTGGTGATGACCAGAAAACATCTTCATGTACAGTGGTGCCATCAGAACGTATTGGAGAAGATTTAAAATAATTTTAATAGAAATTGGGGGTCAAACTTGTAAAAAATATAATATATTTTCCAATAATTAATGAATGCAGAGGATATCAGGAATTTAATATAGCTTGTTTCTAGGGAAACACATCAGCCCGTCTCCATTTTATTAAACTATCCCTTAGTGTAGGGCCTCAGATCCAATATTGTAACCATACTAGATCTAGAAATGATGGATAAAAGGCAGAAGTAATTTCGCTTGAGCTAAGGTGCATCAATATTTATTTGACTAGAAAGAGAACATTAAATAGACCAAATAAATAAAAGACAACATTCTAATCTGTTGATTGTAGTGCTCGAGGCATAGACCCGTGTCCTAACAGTAGAGGCACCCCTCATCTAGCATCCTACCATCAGGATTAATGAGACGAGAGTGGAGTGTGTGTTTGTGTTGTGGGGGGCCCCCCTGACTGATCTATGGTGGGCGTGGCCCTCCCCCCCAACAATACCAACAATGGAATACCACAAAGAGAGCCAGAGGGGGAGCAAGAACCCTGAACAATACAGACACTAGCTCTCTTATATAAGATAGATTGATTACTTCTAAAAAGACATGCAAGGACAATTTATAGACCACCGTGCGATACGTTGACCTTCTGGAGTTGCCTCTCAATGTGGTGTCTAGGGCCTTTCTTCCACCGAGAAGACCAAACGCAACGCGGTATATCACGGATAACTGGTCACTTAGGCCTACTATAAGTTTCCCGTTTCTCGTCCACACAAGAAACCTATTTTCTATCAGTCGCGAGAAATGTCGTCGTCTGATGAGAGCCTCTGGTTGTTGGCTACATGTACCTACTTAAAATTAAAAGCTCGCAAAATGGCCTGAAAACAATTTTGGCTTCATCCAGATTTTTTTAAAAAAAAAGGTGATTCAAAATTGAAAGTGGTTTCGGGGACCCTGTGTTGTTTAAACAAACGTAAAGGATGAGTAGGGAAACTTTTGAAGAGCTTGAATGATTCGTAGGTCAAACTATCAAGACATTGACATTGCCCGTGGAATTTTGTCATCCATAAGTGAAAACTTGCAGTAAAAACTCGAAAAGATGTAAAGTTAAGTTTGAATGAATATAAATAAAACGCTGCATACAGCTTCACACGCGCCAGTCGTAACGACTAACAGGCAACTTATAACCTGGCGACCAACATGTTTGGTCTCCTTACGATATATCCCCCAGCGCTAAAGTCGTAGTCTCCTTTGTAAACGAGCAAAAGTTGCCAAGGTGATTGGTTGCTTGGTCGTGAGTGGTTAAGCGCTTGGTTTTTGTATCCTCGGTGGACGAAGTGCCTTAGGATATCGAGGCCATCATCTACCGCACACGTCTGACACATTTAACTCAACCAGTAGCACTTTTTGGTTTGGTGGGATTAGGTTATCAGGCTCGATCTACAGAATTCGATTTATATTATTACTATTAGTGAAAAACTGAGGTATCCCCTTTAACGATGATAAAATAACGTCTAAGAGACTGGCTGTAGTGTATGTTATAGAGATAGACTTGTTGGTAAACTGTGTGCTGAAATAGTCAATAGGTTATGAAAATGGAAGTTTTAAGTTTAAATGGTAGGCTATAGTGCACCGCACTGACTTTATCGCCCTTATATATCTAAAAATGAAGACATTTACCTAAAACTTGTAAGATCTGGGAAACGAAATAATACACATTTTTGCAGAAATTTAATGGAAAAACAGAGCTTCTCATTCTACCAAAGAGCATCGGTTAAATAATATACACTGTTCAAGAAACAATTAGAAAAGTGGTACATCTATGTCTACATAAGAGTATAGCCATTGAAAGGTAATAAATCAATTTCAAAAATAACATATTTAGGCCTACTTATAACTTAGATCAAGAAATATTAGTCTAGCAAAAATAAACCTCAAATGATTTATTTTTTGTAGTCATAAGTTATTTCATATCTCAAAGGACTGCGGAGATATGATTACCAAAGAAGATATCGTATCGTTAAAGCTAATTTTGAGAAAATTGATTTTTTATCCTTGAGTTAACTACACATGATCTTAGGGTTGAATGTAAAATTCCAGAAAATCATCGGGAGAGTCTTTTTAAAAACCCTATATACCATGTTTTAGCCTGATCGGTAAAATTGTTTCGGCTCTATACTGAGCTACAGACACACAGATTGCATAAAAAAGACTTTCAGTTTCAGGATATCATGAAGCGTCAAAATCCACCAAAACCTCAAATTCAATTTTCTTCTTGATTTTTTATGATTACAATAATTCTTTCTCTGAGGGGTCAAGAGAGAGTAAAAATTTGCAAACACATTGCACGTTGCCTAAGGCTTTCTTTTGCGATTTGGTTAAACTCTTTAGTTTTAAATGGCTACTGCCCTTTTTGAGATATTTGCATCTCACATTAATTAGAGGACTTCTGATGAGAAAGGTTACATTTAAGGAAATATACCACCAGTCTTCTGGAAGGACAAAACTAAATGAAAAATCCCACTGTGGAAAAGATAAATCTTTCAAACAACATAATACATTTATTTTATCACTACTATCCGTTTAGGTTATACGCTTATTTACTATTGGTTTTAGGGATTAGGAAGGTTATATTTATAGGAAGTATGACCACATTTGTGTGGAGGGAGAGTGAAAAACCATTCAGGAAAAAACATCCTCAGTACACCCGACCGAGATAAGAACCTTGATCATCCCGTCATTGGTAGTCTAGTCTACTGCGAGAGTATCGCGTTAGAGATCGAGGCCAGCGAAGCAAATCCCCATTGTTTTTATTTTACTTTACTAACTTAAACTATATTTTGAAATCTATCAGCTACCAAAAATACTGAAACCTCTTCTGCACTCGTCAAGTCATGTGATCCTTTAACTTTCACTTTTGATAGACATAATCAAGACCAATAGAATAATTATAGTAATATATTTAAAATGTCATCAATGTTGAGTGGAAATTCATATTTTAATTTTCCTTAAAATATATAAAATAATGTAAAATATTTATTTTGGAAGAATAAATCAATAATTTAAGCTATGATGGTTTTAAACTTAATTAAATACAGAATAATTTCATCAGAATTATTTAAAATTTTCAATTCTTAGAGGCCTGTGTGTGTTAGGTCATGGTCAAAAACCATCTTAACACTACTAGCTGGTTTTCTTTCTAAAATGTCACTCAACCCCAAGAGGGCTTGTGAACCCTGAAAACCATCTATGTGCATATTTCGCACAAGATGAAAAGCGGCATCCTCGGAAAATGAGAAAACTTTGTAGCTAATCACGTGATGCAGAAGCGTTAAAATACCCCATTCACTCCCTTCTCCTCTTTCTCAGCCAAATGATGGGGTTAAAAACAAAAGACTTAACACACACACACCAAAAAAACTTTTAACGTAAGTTCTCCTTTCCTCATCAAGGCAGTCGAGGTGGGGAAGGGGTGTGGTAAAAGAGGGAGCGTATTGCCTCTTCCAGTTAATGAAGTAGGCCATGCTATAGGCAGTTCCGAGAAAGATTCATAAACTTGCGACACAAAAGAACTTGTGTGGTGTCTTATCAACAACAAAAACACAAGATTTCGTTGTAAACCCTACGGTCAGTGAAAGTGTGTTTAACGGTGAAAGCACATATTTAAAATTTAAAAAAAAATCATTGTTACATAAAAGTTGCGACACGAAATAAATTGAGATCACAGCCTGTATTCGACCTTAAGAATTTTATACATTGAGAAAAATAGAATCTAAAAAAAAATGCATATCATAAAACATAGTAGTTAATGGAGTATTAGCCCAAAGAGATAAGGCTTGTCGAGACTTTATGTTCACCAAGGGATTTAACGCTTACTTTCTAAACATACTTAATCGGCAATGATTATATATTTATACAATTATAGATTTATTACTATCCGTTAGTATATTTGGCTATCGGATATTTACTACAATTTGAAGAATGAGGAAGATTATTTTAGGGGCCCTTCTTTCATCTTTAAAAAGGATCAGGATCAGAAATCACCATTTGGAAAAAATAATAGTTGATCTGACCAAAGATTAACACAGTTTTACCAAATAAATAGAAATGCCTTCATACTGCGGGCAGGTTTAGACCACAATACAAGAGAGCTTAATATTATGATGCTGGTATACATTCGATGTGATGAAGATTATACTAGTTTACCCTGAAAGCTTACAGTCTTACCTTGATGGGCTTTACTATAGCCCTATAATATGAGCCCAATAATATGAGCAATATGAGAAATAACCAAAGTCAGTAAATTGTAGATATTTCACCTGATTTAAAGGAATTTAAAACGCAAAATATACTAAACAATAATTTTACCGGTTATTCTCTATGAGTGTGAAACTTTGTCTCTTACCTTACATGACGAAAACAAGGTGCTTAGGAATATATTTAGTCCAAGAAGGGATGATACTATTGGGGAATGGAGGAAGTTACATAATGATGAATTACATACCCTATACTCATCACAAGATATTGTTAGGATAATCAAGTCTTGTAGATTACTGAGGGCAGATCATGCAGCGCGAATGGGATATTCTAAAACCTTGTTCAGATTATTGACTGGCAAAACTAATGGGGAAATACCATTGGAAGGACCTAGACGCGGATGGAAGGATAACATTAGATTGTACCTTAAGAGATAGGTTGTAATGAGATGTATTGGATAGAACTAGCTCAAGATAGGGATAGGTGGCATATTTTTGTTGGTGCAGCAACTAACTTACGATCTCCTAATGTCATAGAGCAAGTAAGTAAGCTTGTTATCTTTCAGGATGAAATAAGTATTTATTTAAAAAATAAATAAATAGCTATTATTCAGTAGGGAGAAAATAGGGGTTCGAAATATCCTACAATGTGATGATAAATTCTTTCCGCAATAGAATAATACATTAAAAAGGGATACACTTGTTTCATTTCTATTTTAAAGGCACGACCAACCTAACTACTAATTTAGGTATATTTAAAGTCTATAGACCTATTGTTTCGTAATGAACAGAAACTATTTACCATATGCCATATGTAGACTGAGAAGATGTTTGAAGTTTAAACATAAGAGGATACATATTTAAGACTTTTACACCCTTCATTCACCCTGCAAAGTAAGATGTTTACCACCCCCTCCATTTTATTCCTGGTCTAACTTGTTAATCTCGTGTTAGACTAGACTTAAGAAGACTTGGAGATCGGGGTTCAATCCTGGTTGGGTCCACTGAGTTTTTTCCTAACTGGTTTTAAAATCTCCCTCTGCACAAAATACGAGTGCACTTCTTCTAAATTAAATCTTCCTAATTCCTAACACATTCTTGTAACCAGCAGATAGGAGTATAACCCGAACGGATAGTAAGACGCTGTGCTATAAAAAACAAGCCTACCTTGAATTATTCCAATATGTTATAGCTTTTAAGATAGGCCCATAGTGTGACCCGTAAACGTGAAACTGCTATCTTTCATGGAAAATGGAGTGTGCAAACTTAAATACAATCTCAATTTTCAATGAGAAGTTTGTTCAATTTAGAATTAAAAGTGAGAATATTACTTTTTAAATTTACGAACAAGTTAATTGATACTTGTACATCCAAAGCCTAAAGATAATTTTGATCTTCCAGGCTTCACTGGTTCTGTACAAATAATTCAAGGATTTGCTATATTACATTATATTATTTTGGTTAGTATTATTTTTGTGTTATTTAGCTTCAAGACCGTTCATATGTGACACTATGATTATATAATAAACAATCTTAAAGGATTAATATCATTGGAATTAAAAATAAAACATCTGGGACCTTCACTTTTATTTATAACATCCATGACCTCCAATGGATTTTTTTCTTTTCATGACAGGGTGTTTCCGATGACCAGATATTACATACATCCTCGCCTCGTGCACATTGACGCTGAACTGAAAGTCATAGTTTCAATCATCAAGCTGGTCTTATTCTTATTTTCCTATTCCTTTCTCAATCTTGTTTTTCTCCAAGCATCCATATTCCAATGCGGAATTGGTTGGTCATCATGGAAGTACTAAATTGGTCGGCAAGACAAGAGAGCGAGCATCCTAGCCGGAGTTTGGCCAAACGGTTACTGTGCCTGACTTGGACCTGGGAGGACACGGTCAAAGTTCCTGGCTACGGATCCAGATGTGCCGGATTCAATCCCCGGTGTTTCCAGGTTTTCTGTGAAGCAGTGGATTTGGAACGGGGTTAAACCAGCCTTGTTGAGAACAAATTAGAAAATACCTGAATAAATAAGTAGCGGCTCCGGCATAAAAAGGTGAGATTAATGGCAGGAGGCTTCGTTTTGCTGACCATATAACATCCTTGATCCTCCAATGTTGGCACTGTCTTGGCCAATATTCGATGGCCGCTCGGTTGGTTTAGTTCGCATGTGGGCTGACACCATGGAGTGGTTTTTTTGGTAGTATTAGAGATTACATATTTTCCCTCTCGACAATTTTAGTATGGGATACCTGCTGGTCTAGGGGTAAGGTGTCAAACTTCTGTGCTGAGGGTTCGGGGTTCAATCCTCGGTCCCGGCACGGATTTATCTGATTGCCAAACCCTTCCTTCACCTCTGACAAGACGTGTATTAGTCACAACTTGTGAATCTGAGGAATGCCAGGCCTCCACCGTGGTTCGGATTCTACGTTAAATTGTAGGTCCTCCATTTCATCTCACAATCACCCTACCATTGAACATTAGCGTAAGTGCGTATAACCCGAACGGGTAGTAAGACGCGGTGCTAATAATAATAATAATAATTGTAGTATTTATTGTAAATTGTACTGTTACACAAGAAGTTAGGATGTTGGTAGCCCAAGACGGGAGAACACGCAAACACGCTCAGTTGTCACGATTCTTTCCCAGCATCCCCGAGTATGGGGAATCGTTGAATTGGTGAAATACAACCCTCCTATTGGGATTTATCTGGTCGTTGATCGGCCAGGAGAGATATAAGTGAGCGGCTAATATCAAGGATACGGACGAGGCTCTCTGAGGCCGGGTGTCTCTCAACCGAGCAAGCACGTGGGCTTTGAACATGTGCCTCGTTGCGACTTCCTGTATACCACTCATTCATAATGTTAGGCTGTAGCGTAGATTAGCTGGTAAACCTCTGCAGTAGTGTAGCTCTCCGGTAGTGATACTAACACTATCCAATGAACATCTTCAACATAAGTTTGTGTCTTGTGTCATTATCTGCCCATCACCCACCTGACAAATGAAGGTGAGGAATGAGGGGGTTCTTCATGCTTTACAGATTTTCTGTCCTCATTACTTCAATTATTTTTGCTAGTAAATAATAAGCTTATGTTAAAAGTGTATACATCTTTTTTTTAAACTAGAAAAAATTAAATTAAATTATTAATGAAAGGAAGTAAATTTCGTAAACAAAAAAAAGTAGTTTTCTTTATATGCTCGATTTGTAATGAATTGTTTGTTTGTTTCTATATTCATAATTTATTTTGAAATTTAAAAAAAACCACTTAGGTATACGTTGCATAGGTATATTTTGATAGATTGGATTAATTATCAAATAGTTAAATGCAAATGTATCAAATACTACCAACATATTTACTTTTAGCTATTTTTGTTTACTATTTTTCTCCAACTTAAACTAGATCTATATAATCTATGAACACATTCATTATTCAATAAAATTGTCATGTGAAAAAGAACATATTATTATTATTATTATTATTATTATTATTATTATTATTATTAGCACCACTTCTCAATACCCGTTCGGATTGTACGCACTTACGCCCATGTGTAATGGTATGGTGATTGTGAGATGAAATGAAGGACCTACAGTTTAACGTGGAATCCGAACCACGGTGGAGGCCTGGCATTCCACACATTCACAAGTTGTGATTAATACACGTCTTGTCAGAGTTGAAGGAAGGGTTTGGCAATAAGATAAATCTGTGTGGGCAGGACTAAGGATTGAATCCCGGACCCCAGCACATAAGTCTGACACCTTACCCCTAGACCGTCAGGTCACCCAACATGTAGTTAAAAGTATGATTTTGAAAATTCAAGCAAATAAAAATATTACCTCAAATTATTCAAGCAAAATATGTCAAGCTATTGAAATTACATTCCCGCTTACTAAATTGTCGATAATGCGGCAGTATTTATTTTCATATGAAGCTATTTTAGTAATTTAATTTTGTACATTCCTATTTTAAAATAAATGCAAGCTGTTAATTAGTTTGACTAAGGTAGGGACGCTAAAAAGTAGATTTGGCTTCAATCGGGGAAAATATATTAATATTCATGAGTCAGAAAATTTTACTTTTTATGAAATTAACTACATGGAAATCCACTTAAAAATATATTTTAGTTCAATACTAACTTTTTCATGTTTAGGGAACTTTTTCATAAATAAAGTCCCATGGCTAGAAAAATAATAAATGAATAATAACAGGTTTCATTACAAAGTAAGTTTTATCGAAGTAAATATCACTTTAAGCACTCGTATTTACATCTCCCAGAAAATATAATTAATTTTAACTGAAGCATTTATTTTCACGCTAAGAGGTTTACAAGTAGTTGAGAACTTCGAATATTATCTTTGTATATTTAATGCTGTTTATTTTCTCCATTAAATTAAGGTATATTTTATTCACATTTTTATAAAAAATAGTTTTTAACAAGCCTCCATAAGTTGCATTTTATATATATATATATATTTTTTTTTTTGAAATAATTATAGCTAGTGGGTTATTTTCAAGGACATAAAAGCTTTACCAGACTCTGCAATTAAACTTTAAAAATGCATTGGATGCTTAGTAAGACGCGGTGAAACAATATATTACGTTAATGGAGTAGTTATAAGGAAGTTTAGAGTTTTGGAGAATGTGTACCAGTATTTGCATACGTTTAGAGTGGAAATACATTTAAGGAAACCTACCTTCAGTACATCCAACTAGGATTTGAACCCCGACTCCACCGTCACAGGAAATCTAGTATATCATGAGTATGACGCGTTAGATCATACACCAACCGATGCGGGGCGAAACAAAGTAATCAAATAAACACATATACATTATTTTCATATGGGTCATTTTTTCCCCTTTCCGTAGGAAAAAACTCCCAGCAGCTATGTAAATTTGAGAATCTATTCAATCATAATGGGAGGCAAAGTGCTGTCCTTTATATCTTTATTCCCTATTCTATTCCTTTCTTATATATATTTTTGTATCATCTTAGAAATAAACACAACCCTGTCTATAAATTAGTTGTTCAAGGTCATGGGTGACCCAGCGCGAAGAAATGTCCATGATGGCTGGACGCCAAAATTTGGTCGAGTTCTTTCTTCCAAATGCTCCAAGGTCACGTAATTGAAGTTGGTGGAACCGTGGACGAAGATCCATGGTCAGGATTGTTTTTAGTTTTCTGTTTTACAAGCACTTAAGGCTGGGATGCAGGGAAGGCGATAAAGTGTTTTTGAGGTTTTATAGCAAATGATTTGTTGGTCAAAATACATAAAACATTGCTTCTATACAAATATAGTTTCATTTTATTCATATGTTGATATCAACTGTTGTTGAATATCTGTAACGAGCATAGTGGCATTATCTAACAAACTTTTTGAATGAAGATAAAAAGTTTCCATGGAATTCCAGGACATCCTTGACAGATATTCAACAACCTGTTGAGACAATCACATGAAGAAATTTAAACCACGTTTTCATTGATTTTTTTGGCAAAAAAATTTTTTTGCTGTAAAAACTGCAAACAAACTGACCTTCACTTGCGATCCCTGCATCTCTACTTTAACCCGCGTGAGGCCACCGGTTGAACTATTTGAGAGTTTTGAATCATCAGGTTAAGATTAAATGCGGGCTTCCTGCTAGATTCGAACCAAAACCTTTAAGAGAAGGTTGGTTACACTTTGTGTTCACCACGCTTCAAAAGTTTTACAAACATCCTAAATTCTTGTGTTTTTATCACACTGCGTGTCTTTCTACACGTCCGAAACAAATTTAAATTTGGAATAGGTTTGAGAAAGGTCCAACTAAGAAGAAATGTATTTGCACTTTTGTGGAGGGAGAATGTAATAACATTTTGAAAAAAAAAATTAAACTCTTTACACCAAGTCGGGATTCTAACTCCTAAGTCTCTAACTCCAAATTTCTCCATCCCCATCAAATCAAACAAGACAATTTCTTGCGCCTATAGCCACGTGTCCATTGTTATGAAACTAATTTATTTTAGCACCGCCTTTTACTACCCTTATGGCTATACGCCTATGTACTTATTACGTTAATGGGTTAAGGTTGAGGAAGGTTGAATTTAGATGAAGTGTACTCGCATTAGCAAGGAGAGAGAAAGGGTGGGAAACTATTTAAAATAACTACATTTAGTATACCCAAACGGGATCGAACCATGATTTACCCGTCATCGGCAGGCTAGTCTATTGCAAGAGTGACGTCTTAGTACGTAATGACTTCTTATTTTTCTTTCAACTATAATTTTCAAGAATATCCTACAAATTCTTGGAATATAAACAATAATATTGGCTGCAAGACAGCTTTGTCTGTTTTTCTATACTGTATGGTCTAAACACTTCCATTTCCAATGTAAGACTAATAAAGATTATTTATCTAAATTAGCTTGATATTTTATCAACAACACTCATATAAGTATAAAACACATGTTTTGGCAATCAAGAAAATTATTATTCAATTAAATGCATAGCAGGTACTATCTACCTACCCTTTACTTTATCAGAATAAAACATACAAATTGAGAATTAACTTTGTAAATCGTATCGTACTCAAAAGAAAAGACCACATCGTAGTAAAATATCCCCTATGGGTGGATCTAATAAAATCAAATGTTTGGAAAAACTTCTAAGCTACTATAGAAATAAAAGTAAATATAATTAATTTATGGTTTCAATTATCAAAAGCTATGCACGAAAAAAATGGTTTTTAAAAATTACGACAGTGAAATGTATCTAAATCTTGGCTTTATGAAAAATGTTCAGAATCTTTAATTGTTTTATGATTGGTCTTATTTGAAATTTTAAAGCTATTAATATAAAAGCCTAAATTTTAAGAAAACCATATTTGATATTGGAGAATTATCACATGTAACTTATTTAAGCCAAAATGCTAAGTCATTAATAAATTATAATGGGTTTTATTTGATATATCTTAAATTCAATGAATTGACGTGAAATTTTTCTGTAGTCAATTAGTCAAGCAATATCATTGCTTTATATAAGAGTATTCTTGCACAATATAGGCCTATGTAAATATAGGCTAGAAATAATCAAAATTATTTTATCATAATTAACATCAAAACAATTGAATCTATTTTTCTAATAATAAAGGGCCTACAAATTTGTACAAATCTTTTTGTAATTTTGAAAGTCATTGTAAGTAAAATCTCAGAACATAGGTTTAGAGTTTTTGTTAAGCTCATTAAAAAAAATTACGTCTATCGAAGTCTCGAATTTTTATATTCATATTTTAACATTCAATATTTACCGAAAATATTTTCAATTAGATATAGTAAATGTGTTTTACAAATATAACTGTTATAAATGTATGAATATCAAATAATATTATTTGTTAGTATTCATCAGCTGGTTAATCTTTGCCAATTTTATTTTTTTAAATGTTTACTTAACCAAAGAACAAGTAATAGGTGAATAAAAGTAAATGAAGAACGAGGCAATAGTCGATATGCAATTAGAACTTCCTCAAAATGTTTAATTTGTTTCTTTTAGGGTCTAAAATATTAAACCATCTTATTTCACAAATATAATACTCTAAAATTAATTTAGAAATAGTTTTTATCCCTGAAAATGTAGGTATTATGATTTGTATTTATTTATAATACAATTAATATTAACTTTTGCCTCAACCTTTAATTTCATGCTATTAAGCTACTTTTAAGAGGAGCCAACTTAATATAAATCTAATAGCTATAGTAGAATTTTAGTACGAAAGACCTTTAAGTAAATAATATTTCGTTTTGTGGTCAACACTTAGAATGTTATTATATTACTGGTGTTTTTTTACAGCAATTGGTTTTATATATTAAAATTGACATTAGAAGAAAACATGACTTGATGCATAAAAATAATCAAGTCGTTTTATTTGCTTTTATAACTGTCAGATACGGTCCTTCCTACCAAAATTATAGTATACATCTGCTTTGAAACATGCACCAATCAACGCAATAACCAAGTATTTTGAAATTGTCTACAGTATTTTATAAATATTGTGCTACCAAAAGCATAACATGAAGATTCAAATAAGAGTTTAATTAAATGATTAATTTAATTTTAGAGACAGTTAGAATAAAAAATATTATTCTGAAACAAATAAATAAATGTAATAATGAATAAACATATGTAAACGAACCAATTTTTTTCTAAAAAAACTTCACAGTTAAATTATCTGGGTTTTAATGAAATGTTATTCTGTTAAAACGCATTACTTTATCTAAATCGCGAAACATGACGAATTAATTGAAATTTTCGTGGTAATTAAAAACAGCCCAAACAGAATCTACATTATAAAGACACGTAAAGCTATATCTAATACATTAATTTGATATATTATAAACTAATTTTAAATAATGAAGCATGCATATTGCATAGGCCTATATAATTTTTTGTAAATACCACGTTACAGATATCCATATTTTAATTACGCTAATATAGTGAAAATGAGGGGTATAATTGATAAGAAATATACCCGCACTTGCGCAAAGGCTAGGTGGAAAAAATATATTTCGCTCTATTCCATGATTCAAACCTAACATTTATTCCGCAAGCCCACCGATGAAAATTAAAAATAATTTAATTATAATTTTTTAAAGAGTGGTAGAAAAACAATGTTTTTAATTTTTATATAATATATTAAAAATATAATTTTAATAAAGCCTGATTAAACCCAGCTATAACATGGGTCACAGTGGACAGAAAGTTAAATCAATGGCCACTATATATTTATTGTTGCGTGTTGACGACGTCATAAAGCTAATTAAGCTTAATGTTAATAAAGCAGGTAATGAAACTGACCACATACACTAGAGCGCCATGCGGTTTGCTGGGAAGTTTAACTCCCAGGGGTGTAATGTGCCATGCACACACATATCAACATCAACTAGTTTGAGTTGGGAGAGGAGAAATTATATGACTTAATGACACTTACCACATACGACACGGTCGAAGGGGCTCATCCAATCTGAAAAAAAAAAAAGTAAAAAAAATCATGAAACTATTTTATTTATTTACATCCATTATTGTTTTCAGCCTGTGGCCTGGTCAGATTTTTATTCAAGCCATATATTTTTGCATTACCGGTTGGCTAGGTCTGTCTTAGCTTTATATGCTTTATAATCTAACTTAAGACTAGTACAGGCACAACATCCAGTCCCATACCGTTAATTGCTCTTCATGAATGGGTAAACCTACATTTCAACAATGAAAAATATTTCGGCCAAGCCGTGAATCGAGCCCGAAACCTTTAGCTTAATAGATAGAGAGCTACTGAATTATTTAAGATGTCATGAAACTAGTTGATTAATTGCCATAAATATGTTTAGTTGAAATTTTTTTTTCACCCGAGAAATTGTTATTTAAAAGATCATAAACCAATTTAATTTTAAAATAAAGCTGGACATGTGGATTGAACCCAGTGCCTTTGAATTGATATACCAAAGCTTCAACCATAGAAGTACCTAGATTTGTTTAATGTCTAGAACACACCACCTACTTATTAAATTAATCAAATTCATAATTTGACTGCAGGATCTCCAAAATGATTTTTACATCTGTGGCATTTCCCCACCTCCGATTACTTTCTCTTGAGTCGCCTTACATAGGGGGAGGGGGGTAAGATTTGCTGATGACAAAAAATACTTCCATATTTGGATTCATTCACTAATTGGAATAATAAGTCAAGATTAGTCCACGTTAATATATGACTCCAAGTAGCTTAGCTCTTAGCAGGGCATTGCTATATAAAAGCTACTCATCATAAAAAATATTAATCAATTATTAATTCACCCATATATAGACATTCAGCAATGTAATATTAATTAACTTTTACAATATGGTATAAAAGAAGTTGATCCTTGAGTCAACCATAGCTGTATTTTTCATACATCTATTACTGATTTTGCCTCAAATGTACTATGAGTAATAAAGGCCATTTAGCATGGGGAGAATCTTTGATAGCTCAGTTGCAAGGCATTAGCACTCCGATCCAAGAGTACCAGGCTCAATTCCCATTTCCAAAAATAATTTTCAAAACTATATTTTGACAAATACAAAAAGGTTAATCTTACGGAAATCACGGACAAGCTATACACTTAAAAATACCAAACAAATAAAGTAGTCATAGAGTTTATATTTTAAAATTTATTAAAAGGCATACCATACATGTACATACCATACATGTACTACATATGTGTGTATACTTATATGTAGAAATTTAAAATGTATTATATGTAGGACTATATAGGCTAAATACATACAGGCCCGACGCTTGAAAAAAATACACATATAGACCTATATTAGGTAAATATTATTTGAAAAATGTATCTTGGAAATAAATTAGTGTCTTAGAACTTTGATTTGAATTTAATTTTGATATTAGATTGAAAAATGACTTGTGCACAGGAATCGAAGCCGGGACTTTTTTCTTAGTACGCCAATGCCCTTAAAACAGAGCTATCCATAAGTCATTTCGTGCCTAGGGTCATTCTTCACTCATATTATGATGCACAGGATGGCTCCTAGATAGCTCAGTAGTGAGAACATAGGTGTACTAACCCAAAGGTCTCGGGTTCGATTCCTATTTCCAGGTTTTTTTTTTTCAATTTAAATAAAATGATATTTAGATGTAGCTATAACCGTACTTAACAACTATAATGGCTTTTAATCCATCTTGTTGTTTGAGCTAAACAGGTTTTTATGGTAATGGTTATCATTATGTAGAGTCGTGGGAGAAAGAAGGATCTCTTTATTATCTTTTATATAAATAACATTAATATATTATTTGTTAGATCAGAAGCCAAATGTCCAAAATTTGGACTTGTCTCTATGTCACAAACATATTAAATATGGACTATCATAGGATTTGATCATAAGCTCTTTGACATTTTTTTAGGGATAGTGTTGTTTTAAACAAGTTTAAGAACAAATACTATTTGGTTTTAATCATTACATAAATAGAAAAAATACTGAAATACTATTCGTTTACATGCTGGTTCAAAAACTGAAAAACATTTATTATGGTTTTTTTATTTGCAAATATTTAACTTCTCAGTAATTAGCTTAAACTGAACAGTAAAATTAACTAAACTAATTTAATTCATCATAATACTGACCCTCAATTTCTTGATTCTAGCTAAAGCTGATCTGAATTAAGGTATTAACTTATTTATTCGGGAAGGTTAATTTTGTAAAATATTGGCATACCCATTTAACTTGTAATAACACGTCTTACTATGCGTACGAGTTAAACGTTAATGTACTTATTACTCCAATGTTTTAAGCATGAGGAAGGTTGAATTTAGAGGAAGTGTACCCGTATTTGTGTGGAAGAAGTGGAAAACCATTTAGTACATCAGGGCCGGGATTTAACCTCGTCTCCCCCGTCATCGGCAGTCTAGTCTATTGCAAGAGTGACACCTTAGACTATGTGGCCACCGAAGTGGGTTAATCATGTATTATTAATAATTCATACCTAAGTTGTAAGATTGTAGGTCATATATCAAAATGTTAGTAAGATATTAAGATAAATGTTTGTAAATTAAAGTGACACTTCAACAACTATTACAATAAACTAAATTAAATATTCCTACTTCGAGGGCGTGTTTTAATATTACTTTACAAAAACAGTATTTTGAATTTGTACTTAAGTTTTTTACCATTGTAATTTTATTTTCACTAGAGGTTTTAAATTTAGATTTAATTTATTTACGCCAAATTAAATTAATGAACCCATACCTTAATACAGAGATTATAAAATTATGCTTTTGTCTGCGGGAAGCAGCAGATATATTAATACATTTATACACTACTCTAAACCTATTATAATTGTATAGGCCTACAAATATATGTAATTATGTCATACCTAAAATGTTTTGTAAGATTATCAATTTTGATTTATTTAGGTAGAATAATATAATTAAGTATAATGACAAAGCTGCTATTGAATAATGTAACATATAGACCCTATACTCTACAATCTTTCTTAAGGTGTATGAATTAGATTTAATTTTGATAGTCATAGATAGTTGTTTGAAATAGTTTTAATTTGATTTGTGTAATTTTATATGTTTATAATTAGACAGCTGCACTAAGTAAATCATTAAATATATAAGATAACCAACGATTAAAAATAAAACTATGGATTCAAAAGGGATTAATTTTTTAACTATCATTGTTTTTATTACAAGAACGATTATTATGATAATGATAAGAAATATTTGTATAGTAGTAGATATAGCCTTGGTTACTCAAAGCTTCTAATTATATTTACAGGAAAGTTGAATAATTTTTTTTTAACGATACAACTCCTCTTATTTTAACTATGGCTTATATTATTATTTTAATGGTTCTAAAGCCTGTTAATATTTTGAAAATTGGCAATGTTCATTTAGAAATATAGATTTGGTCAATCTCAGAGTGGTTTTAAAAGAAACACGAATTAAAAAAACAAACATATGAATTGATGAGCCCAAAGACTAATGTAACTAACCTAATTAGTTTTATTAGTCTTATAAATTAGTTATGATTGCCTATTATATAAAAAATGAGGGGTGTGGGGGTATTTTCAGTAAGAGCTTGGGGGAACCGCATAAAACTTATAAACAAAATGGGACGCTATGTCATCTCATCGGTTGGGTGGAAAAGAGAGAGATAGAGAAAGAAACATAAATTAGTCCCTGTTTAAAAGATCATCAATTTGCCAGTAACCAAGTGATAGAACGCAGAATCCTACTAAAAAAACCAGGAGTTGTGCCGCACCCGTCCATACCCCACACAATTTCGCCGCTTTCTATCGTTCAAACAAACAAAACACACATCCATCCTGAGACCATACACAACGCAGACGACTTAATGCCACCCCCCTCCCTCTCTATTAGCCCCTACTCTTTCTCTAGCCATCTCTAACCCACCAAAAATAATTCCTGTTGGCCCCAAATTTGACACTCTAAATTTAAAAGGACAATATTTTTATATATAAAAATACTACCCCATTCCATATCACCTCATATTTAGTTATTAGTTGTTGCTATTTTTGTAATAACTGTTTTGAAAATTATATTTTAAAACCAATTTTGAAAGGATGTATGTTAATCAACATTTTTAATTGTTTTTGCCTAAGAATTTATTAGATCTGTTAGTTCAGGAAATAAAGTAACCTATATTTGTTACATCGATTAGTCTTTAAACCAAAAATTTATTTCAAGCTTTCATTATCATATATTTTAAAGTAAATAGGCCTTATATAGTAAACATTAGCCAAAGTTTATCCTAAATATTCCTTGGTTTTAGGTTGGGCCAAAATAGTATAGCCTATATTATATCCATTGTTTATGTATAAATTATACCGACGTAGAATAATAATAGTCTCACTTTGACTCAAATAAATCTTTAGTTCATAAATATAAAAGAATGATATATTAATAGCCCACATTTATTAAAAATTTTTGTTGAAGAAGAATGTGTTTTCTTAAATTAAGTTTTTGTGTAGTTTTAGTTAATAGAATATTTATAAATAGTGGTTACACTACTTATCATCAGTCTTCATGGGAAAATATGAATTGGATAGCTGTGAAAAATTTTTGCGTTTGACTTAAATAATATTCAAATACAAATAGTTTTCTTTGATCAAAAAATTATCTTGTAGTTTAACTAATAAGGGCCAAAGTATGCTAAGTAAATTATTCCTTATGTAAAATCTTTTAGAGAATCTAAGATAATTGTGTGCTTGGAATAAAATAAAGGATGTGAATTTGATGTAGCAGTTTGATGTATAGGTTTATAGCTAACATAATTTAGAAATAAACTGTCAATGACGTAAACAGATATTTATTTATTGAATTAAGCATTTTAATCATATTAATCGATATTTTATTCTATATAAACATATTATTTTTGCTTTGTAATATTTCGGACTAATTATAAATAGATCATTTCAAGATTAAAAAAGAATGAATAAAATCAATTATTATAGGTTTTTTACCATGTTAAACTTGGTTAAGTTTGTTGTAATATCAACACTAACAAATTGATATTTGACTAGTGTAAGGTCTTAATATATCCACGTTTGTAATAAATAATTTCTATAATCTATACATAGCAGACTGGTGGCCATTTGTGACATTTGGCTGAGATTAAAACACATAACTATAATATCCCTACAAATATGTAAATAAGAAATTTAAAGCCACTTGAATTTTGGTAGGTTATATACATTTCGTATCACAAAATAGTATTGTTCATTACAGTTTAATTTAAAATGGATTAAAGAAAAATACATTTAATGTAGCTAGGACGAGAATTAATGAATTTGTGAAACATGGAACTAGGCCTAGTTCAAAATTATGTTGCCTAAGATAAAACAATTTGTGCAGTTGTTTACATTCACATAACGTATATTTAAATTTTAACCATTTTATCTTAGTTTTTCAAGGAAAAATTCAAATAAATGTTTCCAAAGTTAAAAAAAAAAATTATTCATTATTGATCGTTAACGACATTTTACTTTGATTAAAGTTGTACAGTAAAATAAAATATATTTCATATAAAAGTGGTTTTTATATTTATTACATTCTAAAAGTATGGATCAATGTAAAATGATAATCTATTATATGGTATTCTAGACCACAAGTTAATATTTTCAAAACAAATAGCCTAACTTATCGTTACTATAATTATGTACAGTAATAATTACTTTATCATAAGTATATTCAGTTGTTTATGATAAAACACGATAAAGGAACTAAAAATCAGCTAAAAAATGTGATTACTATTTCCAAGCATATATTGTGATTAATGCTTGTAAAACATACACAAATAATTCTGGTTATAGGCCTATATGTGTGTTAGAATGGATATATTAATGAAAGGATTAATAGAGATAAACTATTTCATTTTCATACTAGTTAATTTTTATAATTACGAGTGTTATTAAAAGATGATTGTTAAGTAATTACATGGTTTTGGTTAAATGTAAGGCAAGGCAAACCAGCCTTTAACTTGCCAAATAAAAAAATAAAGACCGTAAATAAATATAGTAATTTGGTAAAAAATAATGTGTTGAATCTAATAGTTAGCGAGTATATGTTCGAGGCTCAAATAAAAATCTTTAATATATTCTATATAAATAATGTTCTAAAAAGACTAAACATGCATGATAATATTAATGTAGACCTATAGTTATTAATCAATTCATCTAGACGTAAAGAAAAATTAGCAAAACTAGATCTATTAAACAAAAAACTAGCTGTCCTAAGTAACTAAGTAGGTTTAAGAAATGTCTCAACATATTTACCTTTAAAAAATATATCTACAAATATTGATATCTCACAAAACTAATGGCTAAGAATGAAATAATTTACTCATAAACCGAGATAAAATATGATACTTTAATTATATCTACTAATATTGTAAAAACTATCCCTAGCATGCTTAGGGAATTGCCAACAGTGTAGATACACAAAAAGAAGAATACAACAGATAAGTTATACTACTATTTCAAGTTTCTAACTAAATTTAAATGTGTACAATGTAAATATTTATATTTAAAACTTTTTGTTACTAAACTACAGGCAAATATCGATAGGAAGAAACCTTTTTGACAAAAAAAAGTACTAAAACAATTTTATATATGTGTATATTGACAATTTATGTGATCTGCAGCTATCACTTTTTAAATATTATACCATCAATACATATAAAATAGCACTAGTAATATAAATAAATATATCTATACTAACCGTAAGAGGTATGTTTTTAATTATCGAGCAGTTTCTTCCTACCAGAATCCTACTATACCCTTGAGGGCACTACAATTAATCAAGCATGCACGAGCTTTGACATCTGTCAAAAAGAAGTGGGCGTGGCCCCTACATCAGATTCGGGTGCAGACATACCAACAAGCTACCTATCCTAAGCCAAGGTGACGGGAATAAGGGGCCCACTCACCAGTGATTGACATCCACGGGTAACGCGGTATATCCGGGATGGGCTGGCCGGCAGATGCGGACCCTGGCTGCGAGCAAGACGTCAACGGATCCGCCGCAGCCGAGGCGGCGGCAGCCTGGTGGTAGAACTGCGCCGCGGCGGCCATGGAGGCCGAGGCGGCGCTTACGGAGCTCGCTGCCGACACCGCCGTCCCGTTCTGGTGGTGGTGGCCCAGGGTGTAGTTTACCATAGAGTCCGGCGGCGGGACGTTTGCCGCCGCAGCCAAACCCGCCGTGTAGCGGCAAGACTTATCCGCCGTCACGGCGGCGTCCACGGCGGCCGCCGCGGCGAGGGCGGCGGAGCTGGTCGAGGAGAAGGCGCCGGGGACCATCGAACTGGAAGCGGCGGCCGCTCCAAAGGCAGCCGCCGCGACGGCCTGTTGCTGTTGGTGGTGGTGGTGCGCCGCGGCGGCTGACACGTAAGGGTACATCCTGGCCGAGGAGACGCCTGGGGAGGCGGAAGCTGAGGACGTGTGCTGGGGGGATGATGACGCCGAGGAAGGAGAGTGAGAACTGACGGCGTCTGAGAAGAGGGCGGCGGAAGTGGCTGAGGGCGTCGAACTCAAGAGCTGTTGTTGGTGGTGCTGGTACAGTTGGTGGTGGTACTTAGGGAGCATGCTATCCAACAAGAACTTGGAACTCATTGCTGCCGACCTGAGCTTCTGTTCTTCCCAACAGTCTTGGGCAACATTCTTCTTCGCGAGCCCACTCGGATGAATTTTCCCTTAATCGCTAATACGAGCCCTTAAGTAATTTAATTACTCATTTAATTTAGTTTAACGTTTACCTTTTCATACCGACCCTTGAAATGAACACCTACCATAAATACCCTTTAAAAACCATCAGTCAACATTCACGTGGCCGCGTGGTGATTTACTATATTTTTTTACTAAGTACCTCAAAAGACGGTTGTTAACAAAATAATCTTTTTATTTGCCTCCTTTATTTTCTTAAAAGCCCTCTTTTCAAAATTTTTTCTCCCTATTGCCGCTTCTTACGAAAGGATATCTTTTTAACCCTCCTTCCTACTACTCGTTCGTTGTCGTTTATGACCCTTGTATGTTTGAGGCTATAGCCTTCTAGGTACCTCAGACCGTGCTATACCTAGCGGACCAACTAAATGGGAACCCTGTCTACAATAATAGCACTGTTTTTCCCCCCTCCCGCCAAACACCTCCTCCTCCTTTCCGCTCGGGGAACTTGGGTAAATAGCGGCGACCAATCGGAGGGCAGGTGTGCCGCTTGGCCAATGGGAGCGGCCCTATGGCAAAGATGAATGCGTGGCGGGCTTGTCTGAAAACACACACACAGACGCACAGGGTCTCTGCCGCGGAGAAGACATGGGGGCTTTCGCGTTCTTTCTCTTCTCTTTTCGAGCTCGCTGTTGAAAACTTTTATTATTATTATTACTATTATTATTATTTTACCCTCCCAAGACCGTTCGATATTTGTTTTCTATCTCTATGTCTGTGGGATATACCTTTCTCTGTTTTCTCCGCGGCGAGAATTTCTCTCCCGGCATCTTGATGGCAGTGCCATCTACTGTCGAAAGTCGCCAACTACTTGTCAACACTCTTCTTCAGATGTTNGGGGAATTTGTCGTAGTTTTTATAAAACAGTTGTAGGCCATGTCTGCACAAGACAAACACATTTGGCTGTTGTTGTTTTGTCCGTGTTAGGTTGACGAGAGCAGTCAAAACAAACACGTGACTTTTTCGTCTGTCACCACAGACAAGTACCCATTTTCCTAGAGGGAGGGGGAGAGGGTCCCGTGACGTCATAGGCGTTGTCCGCGACCACGTGGTTTCTTATTTTCTTCAGTTGCACCTTATTTCTCTCCGGTGTGTCATTCATCGAAACTGATTGTCTGCAAATTTGCTGCCACCGACAAATAATGCATTTGTAATTTCGTGTTTTATTTTATGGTGATATATTAAGATTATTTTTCTATTTTTTTTTTCGAGAGTGTGGATACTTCTGCTTCCACGAAATTATCGACATCTATCTTCAAGAGAATAACTTCGCCGTAAACTAGAAATCAATACACGGCAGACATGACCAAAGCTTTGAGTGAGGGTCATCAGGCTTTCAGGGTGCTTCCAAATTTGACAAAAACAAATTTAAAACGTGAAATTGACAGGAATCTCAAGAGAAGTTTAGTTATTCTGTGTCCTTATCCGAGTTGTTAAAAGTGGTCAACTATAGGCATGTGTCATATCCACGTCCTAATACCCGTCTAGGTAAATTATATATTCACACTAATGGGGAAGAGATGAAAAATGTAGAATTAAGTCTACATTCAATTGCGCGAAGAAAATTATTTAGTAAAGAGAGACAAAACAATATATCCGGCTGGGATTCGAACATCAATCTCTCTGATCTCCAGTAGTCCTAAGTTAGACTAGATGAGATTGACGACTTTGTCCACGTGTTCAACAGTGCAGATCACTTAGTTGATACATATTTTCTACGTTTCAGGGTTTGGTTGGTGGAATGATAGTTTGATATATTACACAATTCTAATTACAATCCAATTTTCATAGGAAGAGCCTTATCTAAAGTCTAATTAAGTCACTAGATCTACTTTCACGTCAGGTAATGTGTTACGCAGCTGTCACTTTTTAGAGACCTAGATAATACCAATAGCTATAAAATTAAATTAATACTATGGTAAAACGTTATCAATACTGGCTGCAAATTTTTTTTTATATTTTCTAAAAGATTCTTCCTATGAGTATGGAACTACACATGGCTTTAATGATGAAATTATTCGAAGAAAAAAAAAATTTTTTTTCCCAAGCTTTGCCTTCCTGAAATTCATTTGTACCCATAAATTAAGAGGTAGATACAGTAAAAAACATACTGAGGAATATTAGCAAACACAGCTTTGTACTGAGGAGTAAATATTTACATTTAATCTTATAATAGTGTTCATCAACCAATGTATTTAAAAATTAAATTATATATATAAAAATTAAACTTATCATACCAGCTTTTAAATAAAAACACTTATTTAAACAAGTAATGTAAATCATATTTTCAATTAGTTTACAGAGCTAATTTTTAGATAAAGGAGATAAACTACATTAATATAAAATTAAATAAATGGTTAACTCATTTGTGCTTACTTTTAGTTTTAAAATAACCATTAGTAATCTCAGGAGAGTGGTCAATACGTATGACTGTACTCGGGTTTTATTCCTACTTCCAACCTGCTACAATAATAGAGGTGCTGCACAAAAGCTTTTTTTAAATACACCCTCTCTAATCCAATGGTATTTTTTATTCTTTAATTAGGCTATTCAATTGATGCTATAAACTACAAATTTGGCTCAGATTTCGTGCCGTGTACAAGCGTCAATTTTAAACAGATTTTTAATTCCTTAAATTCTTGTTTTGTGTCATGGTGAAGTTTGCCAAGGTAAGCAAAGATTGTTATTTTAGTAGACCGAATTACTACCTGTTCAGGTTAAACGAAATGTACTAATTACGCTAGTGAGCTAGGGATGAGTAAGGTTGAATTTAGAGAAAGTTTACCCACATTTGCGCGGAGGTAAAATGGAAAACCATTAAGGGAAAACCACCCTCAGTACACCTGACCGGAATTTGAGCCCGAATCTTCCTATCATCGGCAGTTCAGTCTATTGTAAGAGTGACGCCTTTGACCAGAGGCCACTGAAGCAGGTCCAGAGCTTGTTAAAATTGTCCCTGTTAATTATTGTTCTTGCTAATTGGATCCCCATTAGACCAGTCAGAGCAATGAGTGCTCTACCAAGTGTATTTTACAGTTTGAACTAACTCTGCTTGACCTCACAACACACTACCACACGACATTGTTAAAGAGTTCGTATCATTTTGACTACTGTGGTTAGACGCAGAAGAATGACTAAATAGTTAAGTTGAATAGTAAAATTTAATGATGAGATAAAAGAAGGTACACAAGATGGGAGTTGTCCGCAACTTAACCAAAAATGTTGAATATAAAGGGGGAATCTATGGGATGTGACAAAACGTCAGTCTTTTTGCAGTTTTTGTATATATATTTTTTACCAAAATAAATGGAATATAAAGTTTAATTTTCTTCACATGGTGATATATATCATCAGTTCTTGAATATCTGTCATGAGCATTGTGACATTAGATGACAAACTTTTCAAACGAAGAGAAAAAGGGCCAGTTTCACTGTAGGACTTTTACGCCTCGAGAGCGGCGCTGTACTAAATACAAGACGACACTTTGTTGGGGTTAACCGATTATTTCCTAGTTTTTTTCCACCAAATTTAATTAGTAAAGCACATATAGCAGCTGTTTCCTCGAAACCCATTTTAAATCATCTGTGTAGGTCAAATTGGGTTGAATATATATCAGAACGTAACTTATAAATCAACTATTTACACGTAGAACAGACACAAACCAGCTTTGGTGGTCACATGGTCTAGTGAATCACTCTCGCAATAGAGTAGGATGCCGATGATAAGGAGATTTAGGTTCGAATCCTTGTAGGGTGTACTGAGGGTTGTTTTTTGGAAGTGATTTTACATTATCCCTCCATGAAACTGTGGGTCTATTTTCCCTAAATTCAACCTCTCATTACTAACTCACTAGCGTAATTGGTACATATGCGTATAGCTTGAAAAGGTAGCAAGGCATGGTGCTAAAAAAAAACCACATATTCTCCAGCTTTTAATTCATCACTGGAAAAGAGGAAAACTACATTTTACCAATTTTTAATTTTTCGCTCATGTCAGGAATTGAGCTCGGGACCTTTAACTTACCAGGCAGACATGGCTACGACTAAACTAAGGCGTCGGACACTAACATAATAATAACTAATGTATTCACAAAATAACTATTTTTAAAGTAGACACTACAGCTCTGTTAAGTACTTTATATTGAATTTAATTGGGGTACTATACACTTCTATATTGAAACCATTTGCAGTACACGAGATTAATTAGACCTAACCGTTTATCTTAACGATTGAGATTTAAAAATATCTTGGTTAATTTATGTCAGTCAACATTATCGAATGCATCGGACAGAGTTGGTTCAACAAAAAGTGTATTTTAATCGAGCTACTAGGTTAAATTTGGCTTTTTTTTCTACCTAGAGATTTTTATAATCTCTCCAAGATAGTGCTGGTAAAATCTTTACTATCTGCATTTCTTATTACCTTATTTACTTAAGATGAACAGGTTTTAATATCACATTTAAAATGACACAGTAAATAAAATACATACTAGCTTGAAAAATTAACGCTAGTCTTTTTTTATATTGTCTACTGTACCATCTTGCATAGCTTAAACTCACCCAGTGTCGTCAAATGATCTATGATGCTTTTTGGGTACCAGGGTACTTGAACCTCCTGAAACATATCAATTCAAAACAATATTACTTATTGTGTTTGAATTTTGGTCACAAATATATAAACTGGAGTATGTGATTGCTTGGTTTATTGAGGTTTAATTGGTTCATAAATATTTTTTTATATTTTAATTTATTTAACATGTTAGACTTATGATATTTAAATGTGGGTAGTGGGTATATTACCTACCTATCATACTATGGTGGAAAAAACTCTTCAGTTTCTATTTTAGTCTTAATTGTATTAAGTTAAGTTAAGGTTACAGTTTAAAAAAAAGTAATTATGTTATCTCTTATAGGGTTTATCGGCATTTAAGTATAAAATATGGATGGCGTTTATAAGGTAGGAAAAGTAAATTCATAGCACTGAAGAAACAAACACAAGATACAAGGGAAAAAGGGGGATAGTCCAATTTTAACTCTGCTAGACAATCCTCAAGAGATTTTTCTACTGCACTTTAAATTATGGGTAAATTATGGTTAAAAGAGGTCTTTGTATATTTTTTTACATATTGTTTTACTATCCGTTCAGGTTTTACGCCTATGTACTAATTATGCCAATGGATTTAGGGATTAAGTAGGATCTATTTAGAGGAAGTGTACCTGTGTTTGCGTGGAGGGAAAGTGGAAACAATTTTGGCATGACCACTCTCAATACACCTAGGTGAGATTTGAAAAATCATCATCATTGGCAGTCTAGTTTATTGCGAGAGTAGCATGTTGGACCAAGCGGCCACCAAAGCGGGTCTTTAATATTCAAATTATTATTATTTTAAATTTCTTGGGTCTTTATGGGGTTTCGGATATAAAATATGTTTGTCTGGGAAAATGTGTGTAGTGTGACTTTCACCCGCTTCGGTGGCAACATGGTCTAGGGCTTCACTCGTGTTATATTAGACTGCCTATGACAGAGATCGGGGTTCAAATCCCATTCAGGTGTATTAAGGGTGGTTTTCAAAAATTGTTTCCAATATCCCTCCATGCAAGTGTGGGTAATTTTCCTGTAAATATAACCTTCCTCATTCATAAAAATCATTAGCGTTATTAAGTTAATACATAAGTGTATAATCCAAGTGGGTAGCCATAGTAAGCTGTGGTGCTTAAAACAAACCAAACATAGATCTATTTATTGGTTCACAATTTTCAATTTAATACTGGAATAAGATCTATCGGTGTTTGTTAGCCAACTTCTGCACCATCCATCCCTGGACACTTTGGTAAACAATCACACATATGATCGCCACCAAAACATCGTGTTTTGGAGTGTTGCCAGTCTAATGCTGGGATCACGATCAACTTAACATTCACTTAAGGTTAACTTAACGTAATTTAACGTAAAGGTTCTTCTTGTGTTTTTAGATGGAATCGATCACGATACCGTTAATTTTACGTTCACTTGCAGTTAACTTAACGTAATAGATGTCCTGAGAGGTCTTTCACGTTAAGTGAACGTTACATGAAGGGTACCACGTGATCTAGCCAGCCAATCATTATGTGAGTGACGTCTACAAAGTAATTTAGTAATTCATTTGTTGGCTTTATGACCAAGCTACTCTATAAATTAAGCTATAGTAATTAGACAGTGAAACAAAATAATTAAACTAAAATAGGAAGGGTAAATTTATCAAAAATGTTAAGTAATATATATTATATCGATTGAAAACTGTAAAAATTCACAGATCATCACTTTATAAATAGTACAAATCACAGATTAAAATACATAATCTAGAATGCAGATGTTTGGCTCGAGTTGTTACGTTAAGTTACGTGAATCGTGATCAAACATCTGTTTTCTTAAGTTAAGTGAATCTTAAGTGAACGTTACGCTAAGTTAAAATTAAGATGATCGTGATCCAGGCATAAGCAGAGCTAGTTTTTTTTAATCGCCGAGGGCCGTATGCAAGGACGTTAGTGAATGCTCGATGGACCGATAGCTTGGTTCCAAGCACAATATCGGTCCACCTTTTAACCCATGATGACGCAAGAAAACCCACGCTAGTGTCTACTTAGCATCCTCTTAGTCAAGGCCCCCAGTCTCATTACCTGTTAAGGCTATACGCATATATGATAACTACTCTAATGGGGCCGGAATGAGGAAGGAAGAATTTTAGAGGTAATCTACCTACATACGCGTGAAAGGAGAACGGGAAACTATTTAGGAAAAAAAAAACACTTAGTAGACCCAACCGGAATCCGAGCCCTAATCTCCATGTCATCAGCAGAGTGACGCCTTAAACCATTCGTCCACTGATGCGGGTGTCGGAGCTTGTTAAAACTGTACCTATGATATGTATTTACCACCTCTGTCCCCATTTTACCAATCATACATAGGCTCTGCTCTACATACCTCACATGGCAATGTATTTCCATTGACACCTGGTTTGAAAGTGTGAGGGGCGAGAACATATCACACGTCCAGTTTCAACTAATTTTAACCAGTGTCGTGTCGTGTTGCCAGGGTAGTAAGAGTTTAAAACTTTAACTTAAAGCTCTCATCCCTTAATAAGACATTTATTGGTCATTTGGACAACATAAATACATATCCATACAGATTATTTACTGGTCAAATGGGGACCAGGTGGTCGAGAAAATAGCACAGCTACAGTTTTAACAAGCTCTGACCACACTACACGCCACGTCATTGATATTTTGGTATTTCTGACTGACTTAAATCTGGGTATTCTCATGACTGACAAACCACTATCTAGATCAGTGGTTCCCAACCTTTTGTGGCCCATTTCCCCTTTCTGGAGGTTGACTAACACCTATCGCCCCCTTTTCATTTTCATTGTATGCCTAATTTTAATTTGAAGTAAATTGTAAATAATAAAGCAGTTTTATTATTTCAAACAATTTTACCACCGTATATAAAAACAACCAAAGCAGTTTTATTCGGTCACTCTTAAATAAATAAAAAAAAAATAAAATGTACATTTTTTATAGATTTTTTTAAGAACAAAGAAGTGAAATAATTAACTA
>CABFWO010000039.1:509183-529939 GCA_902155825.1 Timema genevievae
CACACACACACACACACACGCACAGCTTGCTGCTTCAAGCAAATTTTATAGCGCCATCAAAAACTGCTCGTTCAAGCAAAAACACTACTCTCTCTATTTATCTCTCCTTCCTTCTCTTCTTAGCTTAGGCCCTTTGGAGGAATTTGTCATCCTCTGAGGTTCAAATACCAATATATTTTTACTTTTTACTTCAGGTGTTGGCTCTTATCTTATAAAATTGACCGGCATCTTTTTCCTAATGGTTAGCGCCCCTGGCTACAGAGCTAAAGGTCCCGGGTCTGATTCCCGATGGTGCTATAGATATGTTCTCCCGTAAAGGGGAACTACTCCAATGGTAACCATAATCTGGGTAGTTGGACTTAAGCTAATATGATTTACACAGGTTCCACAACTTTATAATCAATTCATAATCACTATCATCACGTCATATCATTGCGGATAGCCTCCAAGGTATATACTGAGCAACTTTCTGTTCCGACAAAGCGGTCAAAAGTCCACATACCAGGCGACTGGATTAAATACTGTATTTCTCAAGATCAAATATCCCATGCGCTTAAAAAAAAGATGTATATAATCTATGTTATCTTAAACACTAATATCTAGACCTGTATACGACAGTCCCATGTCAATATTACCCACATAACGAAACAAAACTATCAATTTGTAGATGCATAAAAGGAAACATTTGTTTTATTTATAAAGCTATTGCAGAAGCTCCACTATTGGAATGCCCCCATACCACAAGTATAAGAAGTAAGTTTTAAGATTATCATAAACACACTAAACACTATTGTCATGACGTGATTAAGATTTGCATCTAACATATTATCCCTCTCTTGCAGTAGTGCTTAAGATTTGCAAATAATATACTAAGCCTCTCTTGGAGCAGTGCTTAAAATTTGAATAAAATATATTAACTCTCTTGGAGCAGCTTTTAAGATCTAAATCTAACATATTAACCCTTTCTAGGAGCGGAGCTTAAGATTTAAATCTCACATGTTGTAGCCGAAGGCAAGCGCTTTAAACAAAATTTACATATTAGCACTCTAAGTCAGAGCTTAAGATTTATCCTACATATAAAAGTTATCGCAGGCTAGTGCTTAAGAGTCCATGTAACCTCACAGATAACACATAACTTTGGTAGGTGATACTGCCCAGACCAGGCGTCACATGGTGATGCAGTTTTCTGCTATTTACTTTAAGCAAACAGCGGGACTAGGAAAAGTGGAATACTTTTACCATATTTTATAGGATACAATAAAATGAAAAAAAATTCTAAAGTGATAAGTAACTTCTTAATTCGGTGACCTGGTGGTCTAGGGGTAAGGTGTCGGACCTCTGTGCTGGGGAGATCCGGGGTTCAATCCTCGGTCCCAACACAGATTTATCTGAATGCCTAACCCTTCTTCCACCGCTGACAAGACGTGTATTAACCACATCTTGTGAATGTGAGGAATTCCAGGCCTACACCGTGATTCGGATCTCACGTCAAACTGTAGGTCCTTCATTTCATCTCACAATCACCCTACTATTACACGTTTAGCGTAAGTGCGTATAACTCTAACGGGTAGTAAGACGCGGTGCTAATAATAATAATAATAATAATAATAATAATAATAATAATAATAATAATAATAAACTTCTTCATAGTTTGAACCCACCAAGCTTCCCATTGGTTCAAATTCAAAACAAGGCGAAGAATGGTAGGAGTGTAATGACCAGTAAGATGTTGTGGTCGGTCCCACAAAGGTGATAAAAGTTACTGGACAGAATAAAACGGTCACTCTGTTTTCAAATGTAGTCACTCCTTTTCGAATTTAGTAAGAGACTGTTTCCAGATGCAGCAACACTCTTTCTTTCAAGTTTGGTAGTAATCTAGTTCAGACTCTTATTGTTCTCATTCGAATCATGTTTCAACAGTTGAGTGTGTAATTCTGCAGTTTGGGTGATCAAATTTGTACTATTTCTTCCAATAACAAATAAAAAAAAATAAACGCATTGAAAATTTAATGAATTTATCATTATAATCTTCTTAAGTCAACAACCTGTTGGTTTGTTTGAGGTAATTTCTATCCATCCAGGGGTTTTCCATGCACTCAGTCTTTCGGCCGTCTAGTGCTGCCTGCACCATCTGGTAGACATCCACTGTACTTAATAGTGGAGTTTATAAAGTGCGGTGGTTCTCCCTTGCCTTGCACATCGAATTTATAGGAGCGAACACTAAAGAGCCTAAATAATTTGTTTACGGAAAGGTACTTTCACATACCTTCTAGGGATATTTTTTGTGCCACAATCGACATGAAACCTACGGCTTTACTTCTTTTCCAAAAGAAGCTGTGCTACGTATTTTTATCGCTCAAGAATAATTTATTGACCTCAGCTGAGTTTGAACCCACAAACATCGGGTCCTAAGAAGAGCACTTTAATTTAAGACCACTGAGGTTGACTTCGTTATAATATGAAAAACGGGCGTGACAAAAACTACTGTAATAAAATATTATCAATGTCGAGCAAGAAAATAAAGTTTATATTTCCTTAAAGGCTTTCTCTACCAGGACTTGGAAATTGAATGGGGAGAGTAAAGGAAATGTTCCTGAATTTAAGAGGTGAGAAATTCACTTAGGAATATTCGCCTCAGTACACCCGGATGGCATTTTAATCCCTACCTCCCTGTAGCAGTCAAACCAGACAGACTAAACTGATGCCTTTGTCCTCGTGCCCACTGGCGCGGGCAAAAATCAAACCAAGTTTTTTCTTTTCCGTATCTCACTGCCCGTCCGTAATACTGTATTTGCAGACTACACTAATTTATGAAAGGTATAATGTGAGAAGGGTGGTATAAAAATACATAAAAAAAAGGGACATAAAAAGGCTACATACAGGTGAGGTTGAATTCTTTCAAGTAAAAGTCAGGAATGTAAATCACTTCACTATCCTTTTCATTTCTAAACACCTTTTAATTCAAGGACAATAGAAATCCAACAGGGATTAAAGCCCCTAAATATTTACTTATACCACAACTGCTCTACTAAACTGTCTAAGTCCAAGACATATATCTCAATAAAAGCATCTCCCAAGACTATGTAGCCATGCATACTGACTCAAACGGGCTTAAGGCAGAGAAAAAAGACCTTCATGCCATTACGAATGGCGAAATGGACATTCATGCCAATACAGATGGCGAAATGGACATTCATGCCAATACAGATGGCGAAATGGACATTCATGCCAATACAGATGGCGAAATGGACATTCATGCCAATACAGATGGCGAAATGGACATTCATGCCAATACAAGTGGCGAAATGGACATTCATGCCAATACAAATGGAGAAATGGACCTTCATGCCATTACGAATGGAGAAATGGACCTTCATCCCACTACGAATTGAGAAATGGACCTTCATGCCATTACGAATGCAGAAATGGACCTTCATGCCATTACGAATGCAGAAATGGACCTTCATGCCATTACGAATGCAGAAATGAACCTTCATCCCACTACGAATGGATATATGGACCTTCATGATACTACGAATGGAGAAATGGACCTTCATGCCATTACGAATGGAGAAACGGACCTTCATGCCACTACGAATGGAGAAACGGACCTTCATGCCACTACGAATGGAGAAATGGACCTTCATGCCATTACGAATGGAGAAATGGATCTTCATGCCATTACGAATGGAGAAATGGACCTTCATGCCAATTACGAATGGAGAAATGGACCTTCATGCCATTACGAATGGAGAAATGGATCTTCATGCCATTACGAATGGAGAAATGGACCTTCATCCCAGTACGAATGGAGAAATGGACCTTCATCCCACTACGAATGGAGAAATGGACCTTCATGACACTTCGAATGGAGATATGGACCTTCATGACACTTCGAATGGAGATATGGACCTTCATGACACTAAGAATGGAGAAATGGACCTTCATGCCATTACGAATGGAGAAATGGATCTTCATGCCATTACGAATGGAGAAATGGACCTTCATGCCACTTTGGTTGGGGATGCAGTGCTAAAGTAAGGACGAATAGTAGAGAAGAGATGTTGAGATTTTGAATTTCCAATGGTACTA
Organism: Timema genevievae; assembly: GCA_902155825.1. Classification (NCBI taxonomy): domain Eukaryota; kingdom Metazoa; phylum Arthropoda; class Insecta; order Phasmatodea; family Timematidae; genus Timema; species Timema genevievae. Next base: position 513,276 of record CABFWO010000039.1, read on the forward strand.
CTTACAACTTGTCAACTTCCATGGACAAAGCTATGTTGTCAAGTCTAAAATATGATTGTAAGACGTTAGTACAGTATTACAACAAACATATATATTTGGCTCTTTTTGAGGGTGGCGAAACATAACAGTAAGATTGATGAACACTTCTTTTTAAATTAATTCTAAGCTTTTCAGTCCATTAACCCCAAGAGGTGGAAATATCACGTATTGGTTCCAGCCCAATCTTCTAGGCTTCACAATCCCTAATTTGTCCAGGTACGATTTTCACCATCCAGGTTAAACGTTGTGTACATATATATCTATGGTATGTGATTGCCTCAAAATATTTAAAAACTAGTTATTCATTTCAGATTAATTCTTAGATGGCTAAAAGGTGACCTGGTGGTCTAGGTGAAAGGTGTCAAACTTCTGTGCTGGGGGTCAGGGGTTCAATCCTTGGTCCCGGCACAGATTTATCTGATTGCCAAACCCTTCTTTCACCTCTGACAAGTCGTGTATTAATCACAACTTGTGAATGTGTGGAATACCAGGCCTCCACCGTGGTTCGGATCCCACGTTAAACCCTACTATTACACACTAGCGTAAGTGCGTATAACCTAAACGGGTGGTAGGACGCATTGCTAATAATAATTTAATGGCTAAAAACATAATTTTAAAGAGTATTATTTTTCTGTAGTAGTAATGGATAAAATGACAAATAATTCTGTCCTTTCAATAAGGATATATCAATTGCATTAGTAGACACGTGGACTATAAATATAAAGCTGGTCTAGTAAGATTTGTCATTGATGAAAAGGTCGGGTTCTGAATATTTGTAGAGTGTACCGAGGTTTTTTTTACCTCTTTAAAAGGTTTTCCACTCTCTTATTACGCCTAGATTTCCTATATATTTTTCCTTACTCACCCTTGCTAATTTTCTTATCACCATGTCTTACTACCCATTTAGGTTTTACGCCTATGTACTAATTACGTTAGTGGGTTAAGGTTTAGGAAGTTTTAATTTAGTTTGGACCAAAATTTGAGTAAAGAGAAAGTAGAAAACCATTTTAGGAAAACCACCCTCAGTTCACCCAATTGGGATTTGAACGCCTATCTCCCCATTATCAGCAGTCCACTCTATTGCGACAGTGACACCTCAGACCGTGCGACCACTTACTATTGTAAATAAATGAGGATATACCGGATGAGTATAGAGACAAAGGACCTAGAAATGAATAAAAAATAAGATTAATGTTGAAACTTAACTGAACCGTAATTATTACTCTTAAGTAAACGCAATATAAATTTCCACTCTAACAGCGGGTGCTAGGTATTCAACTATCGCCGCAATCACAATCGTAAACCTTTTAGCAACAAGTGCACCGCCGCTATAAAAAACAATGAAAGATCGTTAAAATAGTTTTAATTCAATCCTTTGATGCACACGTGTAATAAAAAGTATGGACATTTGGGAACGTGCAAAGAATAGCGATAAAGAAGTTGGCAATTCCAAAAGTTATTTACTAAAGGTGGAGTGAACAGTTCAAGGTCAATATTTTTGCAGTTTATATAAATAAACATTTTAAATGAAGATTAAAAACATCTTGGGCAAATTACATGATGCCCACGATAGATATATGTGTAACTGATTTAACTAAACGTGTCTGCTGAATTAATATTATATTTATTTTGGCCAAACTTTTTTCTTTTTAGGTCCTCTATAAATGACAAACATACCTAACTTAAATCGCGTTACATTTTACACTACATTAAAAGAGTTTTCTTTTCTGAAATGTTTTATATTAAGAGAACAAAAATTAATTAGTTTAAAAGGGGTGAAGATTTTCTTAGGGTTGCCCCAAGGGGTTTTTGGAATTGAATATCTAACTCCAAAATTAAGGGTGGTTTGCTGAAGGGCAAAAAGAGAAAAAGTCGATTTTCTCAAAATCGACTCAAACGATTTTGAATAAATTTCATTTCAAAACATTTATAAATATTTCAAACAAAATGGATACTCTCATTATTTCGGCGAAATGAATTTAAGGGCTCCGGTCAGATGCGTAAATTCACATTTTTAAAATCATATCTCCGAAATTATTTGAGATATGAAATTACTTATCATTGCAAATGTGTAGATATATTTATATTAAAAATATTTTATCCGAAACATATTTTTATAAAACCAATTAATTTCAAGCTATACGCAAATGTATATATTTTTTAAGTATTCAGTTTTAAGTATTGCGACCGTAAAAAAAATCTAACCCAAAATGTTGTTGGATGTCAACGTCTAATGACCCCAGATTCCTAAAAAGTGGTCTTTGCAATGCCATCTGTCTGTGTATCTTTTTATTTCCAAAATTAAGAGTAGTTTAGTAAAAAGCGAAAAGAGAATAATCGATTTTCTCAAAATCGGCTCTAATGATTTTGATTAAAACTTGTATCTAGGCGTTGATAAAGATTACAAATAAACTGGCTATTTTCATTTTCACATTAAAATTACTTTTAGGGTACTTTACAGAAGAGGAAATTTCCGTATCTACTCAACTATTTGAGATACTAAATAACTTATCATTGAGAATTGTAGTGCTATAAAATAAAAAACTTTTATATGAAATATATTTTTATAAAACCAACAGTTTCTGAGATATTGGCAAATATATTGATACAAATTTGTGAGCTTTAGTTGTGAAGAGATACTACTTAAGTTTAAACGCAATAATTCTCTAATACCATAGAGTAAGTAAATAAGTAATTCTTCCAAGAAGTTGATCTTGTTTTTCCTTTAACCAGATAAATATTTGTACAGCACAGGGTCGGATCCAGAATTTTCGTGAGGGGGGTGGGTGGGCAACGTGGGTGCTCTGACCGGGATCGGGTTGGGGGAGGGGGGCTCATGGAATGTTGACATAAATATAATTCAAAATTCGAGTGTAAGGTTTTAAGTAATTTTTAAGTGTAACGCTAAACTTGAGAATAATCTTCTAATGAAGGGTATAACTCGAAATTTTCGATTAGCATTAAAATTTATTATAAGCAAATAATGAAAATATCAACAAATAGTGATTATATAGTTCAATAAAGTAATATGTATAGAGCAATATATTCTCACTTAAGGGATTGCAGCTAAATAGTTTTAGAGCTGTGTAAATTTTTGTCTACTGGTAGTGAACGTGAATTCGAGTACAAAACAGTTTTGTGACTGATCACGATGACCAATTTCAGTTTACTGGTTAAAATAAAAACCTTGTCATGATTAACATAATGTGGGTTCATTTATATTTTGAATACCATATACTTTTTTTTTACTCACTAAACGCGTCTTTTTTTGTGTTTTTTATATAACGGATTCAGTTGCGTTATCGTTATTTTATTTTATACTTTTCCATTGTCCTCGTAAAAATAATATATATAATCACGAGTGCACCCTTCCGAGAGAAACGTGAACTGTTTGGCGAAAGTGGGGAGTTTTAAGGGTTGAATACATGCAGAGACATCTCTGTCCGTGACCCTGAACTCTGACAACTTCAAGTGAGTGAACTTTTAACTTCGGTGGTTCAACCGGTTAGTTTGTATATATTTAAAAGTATGGGAGTAATATATATATATTCTTTATTTCAGGTGCTTAAATCCAGTGGGGCTATTACCTAATGTGCCCTCATTAATAAGTATCCTTGAGCTTGCCTGTTTATGCATTATATTAATAAATATGTATTAAAACCAATTTAAATCTTGTCACAAATACCTCAACACTATGGATTTAAGACAATTACAATAAAATGCTAAGGGAAAGATTAATATTGGTTAAAAATACATGTATTAAAATAAATAAATTATATCATACTAGTTATTCATACGACATATTTAGTTTGATTGATTTTATTTCAAACTAAACAAGGTTAGTAATATAAAAGTTTTTCACTTTGTTTACTATGTTATTTAAAAAAAGTTCAATACAAAACATAGGTTTACATCAAGAGCTAAGCTCTTAATAAACCTTATAGCCCTCGATTACAAATCTAATAGTATTAAAGTAATATTTAAAATATAGGTCTACTGTTTTAATCACACCCAATCTCTTGACATCAATAAATACAAGATGCCTTTAACAACCGCCAAGATTCCTTCAGTTACCAACCTCTAACTTCACTTTTATAAAAGCCAAAAACTTCTTATTAATTATTTGGAGTAGTGATACATATTTTTATCGAATATCGCCCTTTATATAGACCATAAACAGATAACATATTGTAGGCTGATAAATCATTATATCCTTCTGTAAATTTATGTATCCATCTCTAATAATTTTTAAATAGCATAGGAGCTTAGAATAAAAAGCTATCAATTAAAAGAACCACCCCGATACTTCTATCTTAAATATATATTTTAATTTTAGTATATTTTTGTTCCTTCCTTAAATTTTTTTTAGAAATAATATCTGGAAATTCCCCAATTTTAGTATTACCTCAATCGTTTTTACGGTAGATAAAAAAAAAAGACCCTCACTCTATAATAGGCTATATATAATAGAAAGAAGAAAATTAAAGTAGTAAAAGGTTAGATTTGCTAGAGAACATTTGGAAGGAATCCAGTTTAAGCATTTTTTTTAAGTTAAATTATTATAGTTTTTGATTAAATTAATTAGTTTTCTAATGATAACACATTTATTAATTCAAATCTTTATTATATTCATATTATTTAGGGCTCGCTAAAATGAAAGTATCAGCATTAATTGGCTCTAGAGACTACTTACAAGCAATAAACGGTGTTGACTGGTCTCTATAGCTCTATAGCTTCTATACCTTGCTTACACAGGAGACCAAGAGTTGACTTACAAGAGAGGCCAAAGTTTACTGGCCTCTATAGCTCACTTACAAGGGAGGCCAAACGCTGAATGGCCTCTATAGCTCACTTACAAGGGAGACCAAGCGTTGACTGACACTCTATAGCTCACTTACAAGGGAGGCCAAACGTTGACTAGCATCTATAGCACACTTACAAGGGAGGCCAAGCGTTGACTGGCCCATACAGCTAACTTACAGGAGAGAACAAACCTACAGGGACCTATATAGCTCACATACAAGGGAGAACAAAAAATTGGGGCCTATATATTTCTCTTACAAGGGAGTAGTGGTTTAATCATCATTTATATATATTTATCACTGGCAAAGAAGGACAAACGTTGACTGGCCTCTACATATCTATTAGAAGGGACCAGCGTTGGAACGCTTATTATCTTGCTGTTGTAAGCTAATTAAAATAGGTTAGTTAACACAAGACGAAGTGTTGTTTTCTATACGTCTCTTTGACATCTTGGGGACAAACACTGTACTTTTAATTGTGAAAGACATTGAATCAATTTTCATGCGCACACATACAACAATTCTATTTAAAACACATCATCATCATCTCATCATCAACTGTTTCCAGCATGTGCCAGTTTAGTTAACTGCCTACACCTTCCTCTATCCTTCCACCATTTTTATCCTCTCAATTGCAATATTTCTCTTATATTCTCTTTCCCTGTCTTTCTTGGCCTCCCTTGTGGTCTTTTTCCTACATACTTCATTTCTACTGTAATTAATACATGACATCTTAAAACTCAAATCTAACCGAAGCGGGCTCCAATGGAGTCAATTCCACTTTGATGGTCCTGTGGTCAGCGATGACGTCACTCTCTCAATAGATTGGACCACCAATGAGGAGATGATCACGGTTTGAATCCTGGTCGGTTGTACTTGAGGGGGTTCCCCCCTAAATTGTTATTCACTCTCCCTTCACACAAATGCAGGTCAACTTTACATTCATCTTTACTCACCCCTAACACATTAGCTTTATTGTTATGTATGCTTATAAACCGAATGGGTAGTAAGATGCGGTGCCATATAAACAAAACAATCGAATCACGAACAAGGCTTATGAAGGAATTTCGGATTTACAGAGTTATCTCATCGTGCGTGGGTTTTTCTACGAGCCGGGAAGTTGGGGTTGGACTACTATAGTCGGTAAAGTATGCAATATAGTCTTAATACTATGACTAGTCGAAGTACCTGGCATTGCCCGGGAGAAATGTTTTTAGTTAGTTTTTTTTTAAACCACGTTTTACTACCTGTTCAGTTTATACGCATATGTACTAGTTATGATGATGAGTTGAGAATAAATAAGGTTGAATGTATATGAAGTTTACCTATATTTGCCTGGAGGGAGAATGAAAAACCATTTAGAAAAACCCATCAGTATAACAGACTGGGATCGGACCTCAATCACCCCATCATCGGCAGTATGGTCTATTGTGAGAGTGACGCCTTAAACCATGCAGCCACCAAAGTGGGTTATTAATGATCAAAAGTGAGAGCTGCAGACCACATGAATTGACGTATTGTTATATGAAAATTGTTTCGTAACTTTCGTATCGGACTGTAATTTAATTACTATTAGGAATCATCTTTTAAATGTAGAGACGATTTATATTTTATATTTGATATTACTACCCATCCAAGCCATCCACATATTTACACTAAAGTGCTACGGATGACAAATGCTAAGCTTTAGAGGTGATTTACACTGATTAGTGCTTATTTAGAGTGGAACACTATCCTATGAAAAATAATACCTTTAGAACACCTCATAAAGATTTGAACTCTGACCTCCTGTCTCTTATCCTGCGTTCCACTGAAACATGTAGGTGTGTATATTATGTTTATGAAACAACATATTACAGAGGGAGAAATGTGTGATTTAAATCTCGAACTACATTTACTTACTTGTTTATTTGGTGTTTATTTTTAGCACAGTGTCTTACTTTTCATTCGACTTATATGGTCATGTACTAAACTACGTTAACGGCTTTAGGTATTATGAAGGGTTATATTTAAAGGAAGTGTACCCACATTTGCGTGGAGGGAGAGTAAAAACAATTTTAGGGAAAGCTATCCTTAGTACAACCTAGTGAGATTCGAACCTCGATCTTCCCGTCATCGGCAGTCTAGTCTACTACGGGAGTAGCGCCTTAGACCATGTGGTCACCAAAGCAGGTAATCATTTGCTACTATAAACTTTGGTGAATATTGTTTTAACCAGTTGGCAATGCCTAAAATAGTTTATTAGAATCTATCTATTTAGTTAAATAGTTAAATAACTTGCGTTAAAAACAAGATTTGACATATTTAATTTTCCGCCTTAGATTGAGCTGTTACTAAAATTTATTACTATATAATCCAGTAATATAGTAAATGCAAGTTGAATATATGTGTGTTGTAATTATTATTTAAGAAAAAGTTAAATACAATAGGATATTGGGATTTACAGTAAGATGTTGTAAAATGTAGTCAGACAAACGGTGTTTTATTCAGAAAGTATTGCATAGGAACATGTTACAACCCTTTCAATCTTTGAAGCTGTTCAACCCTTCAAAAAACTGTCATGTGGTGCTCTAGTATAGTGTAATTTACAACTCTTCCACCCTGCATGTCGTAAACAGGCAAGTACATTTTTTTTTATCTCTACTATGATGGTATTTTTTTTTCTACCCAGAGTAACGTATAACCCCTATTGTCCATATTTACAACCCACCCCTTATATCGAGCTATACTCGCCACCACCCTGTGGCTAAAAAAAATATACAAAAAAAGTCAGTAAAACATTCTTTACAATACATGCCCTTTTTTTCTATGTGTAGGGTGGAAAGGGTTGAATAAAACGTTACGTGCTAAAAGGGTTGAAACAGTGGCCTTGGAAAAAGAATCGAAATTACCCTCTTGTAAAAACTTAAGGGTTGATGACCAAGCAGCTTGTCCTTAAATAATTCTTTACTCACCATGAAGAATGTTAAAAGAAATACAAGGATTTATTAAAAAAGGATGTCAATCACATAACGTTAATTCAGAATGAAAAAAATACGTTAAGCTTTCTGTTTTGTTATTTGAACATTTTGTATCCTAAGTTAATTTATACTTACCTACTCTATGGCAGTAAGGAAATCTAAAGCTCATTAGCACGTTTAAGTACGCCACCTATCTCTCTCTTGAGATAATTATATCCAGTACATCTCATCACACCTTCTCTCTTTCAGGGCCATTCAAATGCTATAATTCTATATGCGTCAAGGTATTCCCGATGATCTCTTCCCATTCGATTTACTAATAGGCCTGACCTGAACACGGTTCTAGATTCTCCTATTCACGCTGCTTCCCCTGCCCATCCTAATCTACGAAATTTCATGATCCTAACAAGGTAGTGTGATGAGTGAGTACAGGGTATGTAGATCATCATAATGTAACCTCCACCACTCCCCAATAGCCTCATCCCTTTTGGGACCAAATATGTTCCTAAGCACCTAGTTTTCAAACATCATAATTTTCTTCTGTCATGTAAGGTAGGAGACCACATTTCACACCTTTAGCGAACATCTAGTAATATTGTTTTGTATTTTCTGAGTTTCACATTATCGTTACATTTTTTATTATTTATAGTTTGTTTAAGGAATATTTGTATTTTTTAAATTTTAATATCGTCTATCTTACAAATTATATTATTACTACCATTAGATTTATCCTCTTTACCGAGTGGTTAATTGACGCCTCAATAAATGCATTGCATTTACAACTCCAATTATATTAAATCGAAACATTTTAAATTTCTTCAAGAAGGACTAATTCTTTAATAAAATGTTTCTTGCATCTCCTGTTGAAGGGTTTCACCACGAGTTTTCCCAGAGGAAAATTTAACAAAAATTAATCTCTGGATATGATCCTAGTAAATAATAAGTGTGATATAATTAATAGGAATATGATATTTTGAATATTAATTATTCACTCAAACTAAACATCCAGCTTCTTCTCACTATTTTAACAAGTGAAATTGTTAAATATTTGAAAATATACCTTCTACAGTTTTAAACTCTAACTTTAGCTGTATTTAGCCATGCTGAATTTTCAAATATAACTTTATACATCAGAAGTTTATATGGATAAACATACACAATAAATTCACTGAAAAATCAAATTTTATTTTAGTTGGCGAGGAAAAAAATTATATATATATATATATATATATATATATTAGTCCTTTACAAAATAGGTCAACATTTTGACTAAACATGAAACAAACAAAAAGGTTGATTTAATTGATTTGGTTAAAACAACTATTTTAATCTAAACCCCATAGTTTCAGTCCACAAGCGAGCTAAACCGACCGAGCGGACACCACCGTTTGTGATGATAGGGCCAACATTTGCGGATAGAGGGTGTCATATGGTCAGCTCAATCAGTCCTCCGATCATCGATCTCATTTTTCTAAACCAGAACTGTTACTTATTTATTAAAGTAACTAATTTGTCCTCACTAGATTCAGTTTGGCCCCATTACAGATCCACAGCTTTACAGATACATTTTTAAAACTCGGGGATTAAAGGCGAGACCTCTGGATGTTTAGCCAGGAACTATTACAACTAGACTACTGAGGTGGTTACTATTTGAACTAAGATATTATTTAATCATCCATTTTGAACACGTACATAACATATACACTGTAAAAGTATTAAATAACATCATAAATATGGATCCACCTAAAATAACTTTTATTACTTTTTTTTTGCTACACTTTTAGGAAATATAATACTGTAGTTCATTCGATTACGTCTTCAATTATTGCATAGTTTCTTACTAGTTTTTAGTGGTTAGCTATGTAAAACTACACAAGGCAAAGATTTGAAATCTGGATATTGGTCTTTATGCGTTAATCGTTCTACCAATAGCGTTAACCAGGCTCGCATACATGCATAGACCTACTTGTACTTCTATTATTTGATCTTCAATAATGGTTATAATAGATCAATGACCTTTTTGGAGAGTTTGTTCAATATTGGTCTATTGACATAATATGTATGAGTATTAGACATATTGGCCTTGTTGACTATAATAAACACAGAGTAAGTATTCCAAATTTAATTTAACCGTGCTTACAACTTATTCATTTAAATAAATTTGTTGTCATGCTTACAATTCCTTTCGAATGTCAACTTCCATAAACTATCGGTCAAAAATCAAATAATATATTATGTACTCGAGTTTCAATTTTGTATGTAATTTATATTTTGGCTAAGTTTCTCTACTAAGATGTATACACATGTGTATGTGTAATGGTTTTATTTAGATCTATTAAGGTGGTGATTTAAGGGACGCGAGAAAATATGAGCGTTTTTGCAGTTTTAAAAACAAAACCCCTTTTCTTTGCCAAAATAAATAAAATATTGACTCTGTACAAAAATATAGTTTAATTTTCTTGAAATGGTGACCTCAACATTTTTATGAATATCTGTCAAGGGTGTCAGAGAATTTAACTACAACTTTTTCTCTTCATTTATAAAGTTGGTCATCTAATTCCGCTATGCTCATGACCGATATTCAAAAACTGTTGATATCACCATGTTCAGAAAAATAAATTTAATGTCTCTATTAGAGCAATATTTTGTTTATTTGTGTCAAATTTTTTGTTATAAAAACTGCAAACACACTGAACTTTTCTCGCGTTCACCACACTCCCACCTTAATATATTAAACAATCATGTTGAATAAGAAAATATATTTAGATTAATATGTACAATCATGATAACGTTCTTACACTTAGCTTACCGGTTTTATAAGTAGCTAAACATATGTATTCTAATTATATAATTTAATTTAAAAAAAAGTTTAGTGATAAGTGCTTGGCTACCTAACTTTTTTCGAACTAAAATAAAAAAATATATAAATGTTACTACATCTAAATCATTCTGTGCTTACTCGTATCCACTGACCCGAGCCCTTTGGCTGTCGGGCTGTTTGTGTGTGTATGTTACAACGCCTGCCCTTTTCCAAACTGGCAAAGCAGTTGAAAAGTCACAGTAGCTACACATGCACTAGAAAGATAAGCAGGAGAATATCTGGGCGGTGCCCTTTCGTCCCATACAGCCGTATCCCCCTTTACCCCCCAAACACACACACACACACACAAACCATTCGTCCTCCCTCGCCTAGCCCTAAGAGGGTCGATATCTCTGCAACAGACCTCAGTGTCATGGCCGCCGAAGGAGGGAAGGGGGCGGGTGGTCCATTTTGGCCCTACGGAACCCCCCCAAACCCTCCTTGTGTTAGGTCCGTGGCGTACACGAGGGGGGTTAAACTACCCGCTGAAAACACAATACCTTTCTCTCTCACGTAGTTCGCCACCCAGGTCTTTGCGACGCTGTGTGCTACGGCGGCAGCGATGCACGATGACCGTACTACCAACTGCTCTACGATCGCGCAGGTTAGTCAACACGACGCACGTAATGTCGAGGTGGTATCAGAGAGGGTGATTAACGATTGTGCGATTAATCTCTAAATGCATTCAAAAATGTGTTACTGGAAAAAAATAATCTACAAATCACGAACGATATCATTGACAATGCTATTAAATCATATCCATTTACTTTAAAAAAAAACTGCCTCAAACACTTTACTATACATCATATAATTTTTTGGTATATTTTTTATGATTATTTATATCTATGTATCAATACGAATTTTTAAACATAGTCTTATCTATAAAAAAACTTCATTTTAACAAATAGTATCAATGTTTGAAATATTAACCCATCAATTCAAATGTATTTACTATGTAATAATAGTTTCAAGTACAGTGATAACTTAAAAAAAAACTTTAATTACTTAAGTCAAATGGATATGTTTCATGTGTGACCGTAGGCCTACATGACAATATATATTCATATATAAATCGGTAAATATAATTTAGTATTATTCAACTTATAATTTTAATATTTAATTTCTTCAATGAATTAAATATTTTTTCGAATTTTTCTTTCATATAGGCCTATAATCATTTTACCTAATTTTAATGCGTTTCACGTTATTTTTAATGTTCTAATAATTTATTATTTTTTTCACAATATTTAAAAACATTTTCGATTTACCAAATTTAATTTAATATTCTTTAAGATGAGGATTTAAGGAAAGCGAGAGAAGTTAAGTGTTTTTGCGGTTTTTGATTAAAAAAAAATTTTTAATCAAAATAATTCAGTAAAAATATTTTCTTTAATTTTCTTCAAATAGTGATATCAACATTTCTTGAATACCTGTAGAGAGTATTCTGGAATTTAATGACAACATTTTCTCCTAAATAAAATCTTTGTTAGTAATGTCCTTATAATCATGACAGATATTCAAAAATTATTGATATCATCATGAGAGGAAAATTAAACTCTATGTTTGTACTGAAGCAATTTTGATTTATTTTAGTCAAAAAAATGTTTTGCTATAAAATTGCAAACACACTTACATTTTCTTGCGTTCCCTACATCCCCACCTTAACTGTTTTCAGTTCAAATAAACCAAAATGATAAGAAAAGATTAGATTTTTTACTACCATTATGTTATAAAGTGATACAAATTAACTTTTAATAGAATGATACTATTTTATTATGTATATTTCTCACTGTTTTAATATATGACAAGTATTTAATCTAACATCATTGAAATATAGCTCAATTGTATAGAGCTTATTTTAATATCATGTGTTATAAGTTTACGTGAAATGGTTTAAACTTAAGTTTATTGGAATCTAAAATTAAAGATTCCAATACAATCTTTAGTGATGAAATTTAAAATACGTAGGCCTACATAAATACTTCCTGAGGCTTTTCTAAAATGTACTAATTTACCTATTTTCTGGAATCATACTTTTTGATATTTTCAACAGTCCTTAATTTATGGCCGACATATTATAAATACAATCCTTATAACTTTTAAGTTCGTTTATGGTCTGAATATATTATTTCACTTTGTCTGATTTCACAAAACGTATATAGATTTATTTTATTATAAATATTTATAAAAGTTAAATAGTTTCAAAATCACAGCTTTTATAAATAATTTTAATGTATCTTATGCCACAGATTTGCTTGTTTTTTTCATCTAGACAAAGAGTTGACTTTTATTAGGTAGAGTGATTGTCTTCAGTTGACTATTTTGATCACTTAAAGAAGTCAATACTTTTAATAGATACATTACTGTATGTATAGCTATGAAAATATTATAGAATCTAGCTAATTAACATTAATTATTAATTAAATTAGATTGTAACAGACAACTTCATTAACCACATACTCTTTTATCATTTCTTAACTGTGGGCTTATAAAAATATAAGGATTCGTTTAGATGTAATAAATTGTACTAATTATGCTGAACTTTTGGGACAATCATTTGGTTCTTATATTTTAATTATGAACTTTTCGGATAAAAGCTAAAAATTTTATGATGCTATAAAAATAGACTGCATATTAATGAGCTAATTAAGTATATATCTTTGAACGCCTGTATAAACTGTGATTATGTGTGATTGACCGGATGATTAATTCTTAATTTACGAAAACACTTATTTAGATAATAAACTGAAATGGCTTTCAAAACAACTTCATTAAAGGTTGTGATTGAATCGATATTTATACTTTTACCATGAATTGATTCGAGGCTCAAAAATAGTAAAGACCTGTTTAGGTGGCCACATGGTCTTAGGCACCATTCTCGCAATAGACTAGACTGCCGATGATCGGGGGATTGGGGTTCAATCTCAGTCAGGTGTACACACATTATCAAAATTCAACCTTCTTAATCCCCAACACATTAAAATCATTAGTCAATATACAACGAATAACCTGAACAGGTATTAAGACACGGTAATAAAAAACTCAAATCTAGAACAAACACAACATCAAGTACCCGGCTATTAATTCATCACTGTGAAAGGGGAAGCCCACATTTCCTCAATAATAATTTTTTTGGCTATGCCAGGAATCGAACCCCGGACCCTTAGCTCAGTAGGTAGATACATTACCAGCTGAAATAAGGTGTCGGACCTGAGTGTTAATATGCGGGGCACGTGGAACAAATGTCTGAACACGTTAAGTGGAATTTATTTTTATTAAATAATATTTTATGCATCCATACTAATAGAAACAAAGGATTGCTTTATGATGCTTATTTTGTGTGTCTGTGATCTATTTCCGAGATATCTGCATATTTTACAATAATGGGGAATAATTTAGAAGAATTGTAACAAAATTTACGTGGACATTGAGTAGAAACTCTTTTTGGCAGTAGTCACCATCAATAAAGCTACCCTCAGCTTCCTGTCAAAGGTACAATCAGACAAAATTAAGTAGACGCCTTGGTCCGCGTGCCCACTGACGCCGGTGACGGTGATAAATCACTAAGAATTAGAAACAAAGGAATCAGAAGAGATCAAATATAAATACGTCTTCACAATCTTATCAAGAAAATCGGTCCACTGGAGCCGACCACGACCGCGAGGATTGGAGTATTCAGACAGGTTTCTTTATAAATGGGAAGTAGTTAACTGTGCTACCATCTGTAGCTTGTAACTGATCAACAGCGTTGCCATTAGCTTGCTCTAAAGTATTTCTGACTTTATTTTAATACGACCAATCATGCAACGCTGGAATGCCACTTTTTACCTGCCTTTAAATTAACTTATTTCAACCTTACATCTAAACAATGGTAGTCCAAAGTGTTTTGACAACATCTAGCTGAAGATGAGAAGAATATAATGTTTACTAACTGTCGATCCGTTCATGGCAACTCTTCAGTGGCATAGCGTGTACAGAGCATCTACCGTAGGAGAGATGGCGGCAGCTAGCAGATAAAATAGTATTACAAAGAACTTAATAGTTATTTCCGAATAGGTTGACATTATTCACTTTAAGCCAATGTTTTGAATAAAGAACCTTCTTTTAGGTGTCCCATGCCACCTTTCATACCGTAGATGGGGTATAGTAGGCCTACTGCCAGTGTAAGAAAAGCTTTTTAAAACTGTTCTGGTGATTCTTTCCCACTCTAGATCCGCCTACCCCATATTAGACCAATCATAGATAGGCTCTGCTCTAGTGTATCTTTATCCATACCATTCATTGTTTTACTTTGTGAGGAGAAAATTTCAGAGGTACAGTTTGAACCTACTCTGATCATCCTGACAACATTACAAGATACGCCAATGTAGATGTGTGCTTTTATACTTGTTGAAAATTGACTAAAAATAATTCCACACTGATCCAACTTGCAAATATGTTGGGTTAAGAGAAGACACCTGATGTAAAGTGATTTTATTTGCCAATGTGTCAGAAGAATACCAAACTGTGTTTTTAGGAACTTTTCAAACTGTAATAAAAGGCCAAAGCTACCGTGAGCCAACCAAAACTTCGTCTTATTACTTATCCACCCCAAGATATTACTAGCCAGATCTCCATTTTTCTTCTAAAATAAATCTGGATACCTTACACCTTGAGAGAAGAATGACCCTATGCATTGAGCCATTCCTGAATACCTGAGGGACAGAAAATTGGTGCGCTAAGCCAAAAGCCCCGTAATCGATTCAAATGCCCAGGTGTCATGTATCAACTCTATTACATTTAATTGAAACATGTATCCGTTAATGGCGTGTCATGAAGTGTTGCTAGGGTAGGAAGAATTATTTTATATGGATCTTGTGAATTGTTCTATCACTAGCTGGTTTTTTCACCACCGGTCTGTGATAAACGCATCACGCTAATGGAATAGGAATGATGGAGGTACATTTTAAAGGAAATGTCCCAAACTTTTGTGGAGGGATAAGGGCATCTTAAATAAAACACTTTCAATATACCATACCAGGATTAGAGAGAAAATAAGTTTCCATAATCCTTATCACCATTGACACACCAAGTGCCATTATTTTGTGATAGAAAAAAAAATCCTTATACACCACCACCAACAAAGTTATCTGAATTTAAGATAGTATCAGTTTCAAAGATAACATTACATTGCCCATGATACCCGCCTCGGTAGCGTAGTTGGCTAACGCGCTAGTCGTGTTGAGCTCTACCGCCGAGGACGGGGAGATCGAGGTTCGAATCTCGGTCGGGTGAACTGGTGGGGGTTTTTCCTAAATGGTTTTCCACTCTCCCTCCACGCAAATGTGGGTTCACTTCCTCTAAATTCAACCCTCCTAATCCACTAGCGTAATTAGTACTTAAGCGTATAACCCAAATGGGTAGTAAGACGCGGTGCTAAAATAAATAAATATATTGCCCATGATGGTTTTTGCTAATAGTGTATCGCTACAGGCAGCTTTTTATTAGTCTTTTATGGTGGTTTTTGTTTTTAAATGGTGGATAAAGAGGGGTTATAGCACATTTATTTGAAAGAAATGTCTTTTTTCGAGTGGCTTAAAGATTTCATGTATAAAATTATCATTTTTAATTTCTTGATTGTAACAGCTACAGATTAAACTAACTCTGCTTTGATAGAATAAAGCAGTGGTATACACTTTAGTATTTATGGAAGGTGAAGCTTGGGGAATGAAAGAAAATATGGAAACCATTCGTATCTGAATCCTATTAAAATAAATATTAATAAATTACAATTGTACAAGGGAATTGAACGCGGGACCTTTGGCTTAGCGTGCCAATGTTCTACCAGTGAGTCGCCAGTGGTTGTGATATAATTTATAGTTCTTGGTAGCCAGCTATTCACACGTTCTTCATAGACCTTGGCTTTAAATACGAGTGAAGAATGACTCTGAACATGGAACGATCCTTATCTAATGGAACGATCTCATGGGTAGATCCTTTTCATGCTAAACCAAAGGTACAAAT
>CABFWO010000039.1:530275-571102 GCA_902155825.1 Timema genevievae
AGCCAGAGTAGACAAGTGGGTGGGATTTGGTGCGTGCCGTCTTGCACGTCCTGACGAGGTGAGGACACACTCATCGACGTGGCGCCCCCTGGGAGGCTGCTTATAGTCGACAACAAAAATAGGACAACACCTTATCACAACCCTTCACTCCCCCCTTCCCCTCCTTCTGCCACTCATTTATCAAATTATGTTTTGTTACCCTATTGGAAATTACTTTATAGGCTGTTGCAAGTCTAGGATTTCGAGTGAGCTCTAAATTAGTGGTAGTCAACCTTTTTTGTTCACGTACCCCCAAGATAAAATTTCTTCAATTTGGTACCCCCACAAAGTTGTTGGTGCATAATGCAAGCTATGCATATTTTAAACGTCCGAGTGTCTTGTGATAAACCATAAATCTGACCATAATTATTCAGTGTTTATCATGAAATAATAAATATATTTTAAATTTTACGTACCTTTTAAATTGTCTTTGAGTACCCCTTAGGGTACGCGTACCCCAGGTTGAATACCACTGCTATAGAGAAATCGTCTACTTGTCTGCTTTTGAATAACATGATAAATAAGATTAGGTATCCTTTTCACCACCTGTTTTCCCGGATTTAAACCTGACTTCTAGCAGAGCTACGGTAATAAGTTTGTATTTATTTGATACTCAACAACAAACTACCTATATCGATGAGCACGTGGACCAAATGTCAGGCTTAGGAAAGTGTCGTGGAGTGTTTATAGAATAAGCAGAGTTTGTTTACGCTATAGTTGTGATAATGTTCTCATCACTCAGTACAACATTTGTCGGTCAGAGGTCAAAGGAAATGCATTCCTATGTGATTTGTGTTTAGTCAAATGGGGGCCAAAGTGGTTTAAAACATATTACAAGTGTAGGTAGCTGTAATAAGCTCTGCTTAGGCTGGTGACATTCCACGACACACTTGTTGGGCTTTTATTTGCGTGGGACACGGAGAGGGGGGCGAAGGGGGTTGTTTGAGACTCAAATCTCAGTCGGGCGTATTTAGGTTGTTCTTTATGCAAAGACTATTTCACACTACCACTGCGCAAGTCATGGAACATTTCATATATATCGTACCTTACTCATTATTATTCCAATAATATGATTAAAATGCGCACATCTAGAAAGACGAGTCTATAAATACTAAAATAACCGCTCTCCTGTAGAAATGGCGGCAATATGTACACTCCGTTTACCTTGAAGGTAGAAAACTTACGTCGACTGGTTCCACTATGGTGAAGCTCCGTATAAGTGGGAAGAACTTTTATCTTTCTAAAGGGTTGTTTTTACTTGCGGCTACGGAGAATCAATCACAGCTAGACAAATAAATTAATATCGATGTGCTATTTGAAATTTACACATCAACGAAGCCATTGCCATTTTCTAAATGTATCTTATTTTCAAGTGCCCATATTTAGTGGCCAAAGAAAGAACAACTTTAAATAGCGATAGTCCCATTTTTAAAACTAAATTTATTAAACCCAAAAATAAAATTATAAAAGCGTTGATTGTGGTGATAAAATACAATAATTTTTAAAAATTGTGACTATTCTGGGTTTAACTATTTTATTTTTCCATTGGTTGGTAAGATATTAAGTGAGTAATAATTCGGAGAGTGTGCATAAAATTAAAAATCGTAAGAACTTTAGGACTATAAGGATACAGAGCCTGTAAAATATGGCATAGGTAAATGAGGCTTAGTTCTGTTAATGCCCTTCACAATATACTTATTATACTCGGGAGAATATGAACCCGGTACTGTATCTGATGGAACCACCTGTTTAATCTGAAAGTCCTCCCATATGTTTAAGGGACGGTCGCAGCCAATTTAAAGACGCGTGCCAGTTTTAACAAGTTGTCTTGTTTATTTGATAGCGTCATAAAACTGGAGTTTACGATTCTTGCTACTTGCTCGCAGTTCTTTTATTTTCTTTTACGCCAAGATATCTAGCCAAAATTTTACTCGGATTTTTATATTTTCTCTTCCCCCTTAGTACTTGAGTTGTTTTTATTGGATGGTTGATGATGTTCATTCCATAAAATGTTAAATTGTGTTACAGTTATGAAGTTCTTAAGTATTTTGGATTATTTAAACACAATTTACGTGTAATTCATTGGTCAGATTTGCCCACCCCTATAAAGTTTATGCGCACCTTTCAACTTTACATTAGTACACGACTCACACAGAACTTAACCTAAGTATTCAGCTTTAGTAGGTGCTCTAATTAAGATATGACTTTATATTAAATCAAACGCTCTAAGAATATAATAAATCTCCATAGCTAATCTGTCAAGGGCGAAATCTTTATTTATTAAGTTTATGAATAGTATAATTTTGATAGGAAGAAACTTTTAAGTAAAAACTATGTGGTAAAATGTACCGTTTATTTAAAACTTGTAAAAAATGTAAAACAAAATACTAGACATTGTTTCAGAAACATAAATGGAACAAAAGAGCATCAAATTCTACCAAAGAACATAAGTGAAATAATATAAACTGTTACAGAAACTTTGAGAAAATAGGACCAAACATCTCTGTACCCCAAAGAGCATACATAGCCTCTTTTAAAATACCTTAAATTAAAAATATAAACTATATATTTGCTTATAGAAAGGAAACTATTGGTTTGATAAAAATGTATTTAAAAAAAATATTTTTATTTAAAAAATTCCTACAACTTTTCCATGATATATTATTTCGTATCTTAAAGAATATGCATCATCGCAAAAAAAAAACTCTTTCACGGGGCCATGACATGTATGCATAAGTTTTTTTACGATCACAATACTTCTGTCTGTGGTGCGTTGAGGGCTAAAAGTAAAAATACTAGCATATTTTTCAACGATATGAGATTAATTGTTTGTATTTTATAAGTATTGATAATATTTATTCAAGAGAATCAGCTGCAGATCACATGACACATAGACTTGAGAAGATTTAGTTACTTTTCTAGCTGTCAGATAGGGTTCTTACTATTAAAATGGTACTTTATGTTACTTAAAATCTCCAGCGATTTATTTTTTCTTACCTAGTATCTAAATTTCTAAACGTCGATCTATAAAATATTTGTATATCGAATCATAAGACATTTATGCGCTAGGATCTTCTTATTTAACTTTTGTATACGATGCAATTTAACTAATATTCTCAGTATAGTTTAAGAAACTGTTATTGACCTATTAATAAATTGGAAAATATTATTATTCATTAAATAAATCTTAAATAATTATTTAAAAATATTTTTGATTCGATGTTTCTTTGGAGCATTTTAAGAATATTTAACATATACTTTCTAAATATATAGACAGATACTAAGTTAGTTTCATATAACCTACAAAATAACTTAACCTAAAACGATCCAGTCTTGGCATGTAGATATTTACTAATTTATCAGTCTTCAGAATGAGATAATTTACAAAAAATAAATATTCAAATATTATAAATTACATTCGGAATATACTCAAGAAACCCTAGAAAACTCTTAGAGTCTACCACGCTAACCATTTAGCCAAATACACGGGCCCCAAAACTAACGACATTTATGAGCGTTTGCCAGCAAGAATCGAACCGCAAATTTTTGGGGCGTTTGTAACAATCCCAGTGAATGGATTTTTTTACTAAACCAAAAGGTCATCAGGAAAGCAGATAAAGTAAAGAGTAAAATAAAAAAAAGCCATAAAAGATGACCCACCGGTACAGTCGGATCTTAACGAAAATGGAACAAAGTCATAAAAACCTTGAGCGCGCGCGCACACACACATTTAGGTAGTAACAAGTTGCCTTGTTTATTTGATGGCGTCATAAAACGAGTGTTTATGATCTGTGTGCTCATGTGTGTGTGTTTGTGTGTGTGTGTGTGTATGAGGAACCTTCCACACAGAGGCACGGGCCACCGCGCAAAGTCTTGAAGATAAAATAGGGGTGGGGGAAGGGGAAGGGACGTGTGTGTTCAGAAAGCCATCAAGGTGACATAAATCAACGCAAGTGTCGCTGATAGTTTGATGGCTTCGGAGACACTTGGTGCTGCCACTTGCCATATAGTGAGAATAGGCTGATTACCGACCCCTTCGGTTGTTAGTTACTACCTGCTTAGTCGAGGTCCCCAGGTTCGACTACCAGTTTGGTCGAAAAATATTTCATTAGTGAGACGGCAGTTCACCCTCCCACAGTGATGATATTATCAACCGGGAGACTGGATCCTGAGTATAGTCTAGAAATAAGTCATTTTGTAAGTCGTGTACTTACATAATTAGCTAGTTTACAAATTAAACATACCTTCTTCTAAAAATAGAACTGCAGCTGTGAAAAAAAGGCTGAGAATTAATAGCCGGAGCTATTATTTATGCTTATTAGTGGGAAATTACTCCACTAGATATTATATTCTGAAAATTGAAAAATGACACCTGGACACGGGACAGGTCCCGGGTTCGATTCCCGTGTCCAGGTGTCATTTTTCAATTTTCAGAAAAAAAGGTTGACTTATAAAATAATTTGGTTACGAAATATATTTTGATATAAGCCTATTAAAATAGTTTTATCAAAAATAGCTTATTGTTTTTACGTATAACGAGTGGTAGCCAGGCTAAAATCGACTAAGTCTACTTTATTGTTAGTCAAAGTTATATGGTTCAGCAAGTAAAGTTCAGCAAGGCATGTACCTAAAATCCCTATAATCTTTATTTTTATTTATATAAAGAACAATAGTGACATCGGTTATGGAAAACTACAGGAAACTTTGTCTGAAGGAATAGCTTAAAGTTTTAAATATGTAGATTTAATGTGATCATTGATTTTAAAGACTTGAGACTTTACCTTTTATGAATTCAAAATAAATCTACTTCCACAACATGTAAATACTAAATTTAAACTCATTCGGGATTCGCGACAAAGTCTTTCAGACGTTTTGATCAGCCTATGAAGATAAATGCTCTTAACCGTGGATAAACTCCCTGTGGTCACGAAACCACCCTAGTTTGGCTATCGTAAGGATATTTACTTACACTATGGCAAAGTTGGGCAGCATATTTTTCACTGTAACCGAAACTATGGCAGATGATAAGTTAAATTCACCACATCATGTAAAAATTGATAAATCATGTTGCTCGATTACTGCTCAGTTACAACTGTCTCAGAAGCCAACTATAAAAATTGTCCTAATTGAAAATGCAAAACATTTTCATGAAAAATTTGAAAATACTTTTATTACAAGCCCGACTTTTATGGTTAATTCGCCACGCATGGCGATCGGCGACAAGGTTGCTCACTCCAACTTTCTGGCATTGGGAACTCGAGAGTTAATTGCTGCACTTATTAAAGTACACCACATATTCCTACCTCGAGCTAATTCTATCCAGACCACTTCAATACACCATATTTATTTCAAGTCTATTTTAAAGTTGACCTCCCATCTGTGTCTAGGTCTTCACACTGGTATCTTTACATTAAGTTTACCATTCAATTTAATACCCTGAACACGGTTATAATGTTACCATTTGTGCTATGTCCTCCCCACCATAATATGCAAGACTTGCTTACAGTGAGTGTCTGGTGACGAGTACCATCTATTTAACTCATCATTATTTAATATTCTACCATTTATATTATTATTATTATTAGCGCCGCGTCTTACTACCCGTTTGCATTATACGCACTTACGCTAATGTGTAATATAGTGATTGTGAGATGAAATGGAGGACCTACAGTTTAACGTGGGATCCGAACCACGGTGGAGGCCTGGCATTCCACACATTCAAAAGCTGTGATTAATACACTTCTTGTCAGGGGTGAAGGAAGGGTTTGGCAATCAGATAGATCTGTGCCGGGACCAGGGATTGAACCCCGGAGCCCCAGCACAGAAGTCTGACACCTTACCTCTAGACCACCAGGTATCCTATTATTATTATTACTATTATTATTAGGTCGTTGTATCCATAGCGCCAATTTTAGATTTGTCGAATTCGACTTTTATCATAAAAGAAAAGCTAAACTCAGTGTTATTTAAGGAAATCCCATATCAATAATTTATCATGTAGAGGTTATGCCTATAATATTTAAATTTATAATATTCTGATCTATTTTTTGCATATTGTTACTGCTTTTAACCACTCTTTAGTTATTTGTCATCATTGCTATTTTTTATTCTTATGATTATTAATTACTATTTTTTCGTAACTATTCAACAGTATATACAATTATTTAGCTATTATTGTTTGTCTTATTTCCTCGTGTAAGGTACTTGTGTACTTTTCAGTGCTGGCTTGTTATAGGTCTTATAAAGGACATTGAAGTTGAAATTGAATTTATTATCATTGTACCATTTAAGCACCAAATATTTTCCTAAGCTTTTTATTTTCAAATACCCTTAATTTTTTCTAATCATGGAAGGTAAGAGACCAGGTTTTACAACCATAAAGAGAAAATATGTTCAACAATAATGGTTTTGTCAATTCTAAGAATAACATTTTTTTTAAACCTTTATATTAATCAAAGTTTAAAAATCACGACACCTTTATAAAGCCATTGATTTGGCAATTAATATAATATCTTTCAAATGCCTGAAGTTATCCATCAAACATCAATCTCATGAAATTCCTCTTTGGATTTCAAGTTGAAATATAGCCTGTTCTGTGTTTCCTTTTTTGAAGTTGATATTTTTCCATGGTTGTCAAACTAGACATAACACATATGAAAACGATATTCAACAGAAAGCACTGTGAGCAATAATTGTAAAATAATATCTCTGCCAAGTTTAAGCCTACCAGCTCTCTAAACTTTTAGCTTATAGCGCCAACCCCCGCCCCACACACACACAACTATATATTACATTTTATTTTTATGGCAACAGGAAAATATCAAATCGGAACCGTTCTCGAAATAGTAAATGGGAAAATAATTTAATGTGTTGACAGTAGTAATATAGAGATATTTAAAATGTTTATAATTTGTTTAAGTATTGGAGTAGACCATGATAGCTTATACTTTTGTGTTTCAAAAATAATACAGACACTTTAGAGTGGCTTTGGTTTAAATCCTGTTGATGTCAAAACCTAGCATTCATATTTTATTAAAGGTGGAGTTTCATGTAGTTAAGTTTATACTATAGCTATGACACCAGGTACTTATAAGCCATACTGAGCTCGGTACCTATTAGGACCACAGTTTAAAAAAATATATAATAATTGAAAACTTTCTATTTTCCTTTCCAAAGATACTAATCAAATTAGGTTTTTAAAATCCATATTAATTGAATCATAGTTCATAAGTGATGTTTATATAAGCCTGTGTGTTTATTTAATGTGCAATTTTTAAAAATATGGCTGTATTGATAAATTGGTTAAAAAACTTAATATAATACAACATATGTATTTAAAAACAAAAACACACCTACAACACATGTAGGTGTATCAATAAGTATCCAAACATAGCGCCAGGAAATAAAATGCATTGGTAGCAGCAGTGTCGTTTTGTTGAGTGTTGCCAGTGTTAGCAGAGCCTGCTTAAAGTTATTACTTGAGATGGTTTATGTTCTCCCTTCCTCAGTCCCCATTTGACTAATCATACATAGGCTCGGCACAGTATATCTCATTTCCGTCGTTACCTAGGAAATAGTACTCTTCTGAGAGATGATATCAATTCATAGGTTCAGCTTGAATTCTCTCTGCTTACCCTGGAAAAACTCTACGCCAAGCCACTGGGTAACAAAACGAACTGACCCAGGTCTACACTAGATTCGTTTAGACTTAAGGTGGAAACCAAAATCTACCTTGTGATTCACTCAGCTATGAAGGCAAGCTTCCTAGAGAAAAATTCCAAGACAGGAAGATATAAATTGTTGCCAAGATTTATGACCCATAGGGAAAAAAATTTAGGAAGCTACCATGAAACTAACATCACAGCCGGTTTCAGATATAAAGTAAAAAAAAAAAAATCTCAACAGCAGGAAGAATAAAACAAAACATCTGCTTAGCCTAAGGCAAAGATTATAAAAGCATTGTATATTACAAAAGCCATTAAAAATTATGAAATATATATCTATTATAATAATAATAAAAGTCATAGGAGAGGAGAGGATTACAAATAAAATTCTTGTAAATTTAGAGTAAGTAAAAGAATATTAATTTTAGAGTGGGGGTGGGGCTAATGCTCTAAATCTGGCAATTTGACCTTATCTTACTTATGCTCTTCTAGCGTATGGAATAATTAGTTGCTCAGGTGGACACAGTTAAGGCGAATTATCCCCGGATGGTAGGAAGATACGTGAGAATGATTATGGTGGAAATCAGAGAGGACCTACAGCTTAACGTGGGCTCCGAACCACGGTGGGGGCCTGGAATTCGACACATTCACAAAACACGAAAGCACACACTTTGCAAGAGGGGATGAAAGTGTTTGGTAATCAAATAAATCCGTGCCGGAATTATTTAAACCCCGGACCCCTAACACAGAAATTTGACACCTTAAGCACCATCTACAGACTCCGTTTCCGTAAGGTGTGTAGGACTCCATAAGAAATTTACGCCACACAAACGGATTGTACTGTCTACAGGGTCCCTATCCTTAATTTATTAGTCCTTACCACTCCGTAGAAGTTTACTCAACTTTAACTTTCTAAGGACTACCAATCACAGCAAAGTAAGGGTGCGCGCGCATCGAAATGAAAGCACCAATCTCATTTTCATAGCAATTATACAAACTAGCTCATGTTTAAATATATTATTTGTGATTTTACTTAACCTACCTTAAAAATGAAGCATATCATATATATTTTATAAAAACATGTTCTGTAGTTACTTTTGTTAATATTTGTTCAAGTGGGATATCGTCTCCTTGCGCCTAGCTCTAGAAAATTTCCTTTCGAAGAGTTTAATTGGATGTTGTTTTCAACTTTCTCATTGGTTGTCATTGTCACATGATTACGGATACGGATTGTGTTGACGTAATTTCCCCTTCTAATGACCATTAAGAAGGAGCTTTACAGTTGAAGGGGCAGCCCGAAACCCGCATTTCACCCATTTACCCTAAGGTTATTCTTATTCTGACGATATCTCAAATATCATGAATGATAATAAAATATTTATTGTGTCAAATTTAAGGTATCAATATGCAAAACGATAATGCCAGACTCAAAATTTAATAAAACCATGGAATAATTAGATAAAAAATTAGATATAAATGAATAAATGTGTTTGAGCTTCAAACTATTAATTGAGAAAAAAATTAAAATTTTTAACTAGGCATTTATTATCGCAACTAGTTTACGCTTGCAACAGTACAATTATAATTGGGTGTTTATATATGAAAAAACTGAATAAACCCAAAAATACCATTTTCATGCCTTTTCGATTTAATATTACATTGGAGATAGGTCACTTTACCTCCATTCTTTTCTTGTCAAAACCCCATTAAGTACGCTTGGCTGGTTACAGAATGGGAGAAGGGGGAGGGCTCGGTTATCTTTCAATACTCTTTTAAGACCTGAAAAGTTTCTAACAAGCCAGCACCGACACAAAGTTCGTCAGGTGCTAGTGCTGTATTGGTTGGAATGGGTAGTACTATAATTTGTTGCGATTCTTTTTTTCAAAATGGTGAAAAATAATGGGAGAAACCATCCTTCTGATCACAAAAACAAAAAAAAAAAGCAGAGAGGTTTGAATTTTAAAAAGTGTCGAGAAACTCAAAAGATAATGTCCGTAGAGGAGGGAAGATTAGAGAAAATACACAAGCAAATAATTTAAAAGAAAATTAAAAACAATTAAGAATGGCCCTTACAATTCACACCACTTATCGCGTGGTAAAAAGTGTCAGTCTCCTCTTGGCTGGCTTGCCGTTAACAGAGAGGATGGGTTTTGAATCCCAGCGGTTGTATTGAGGTAGCTAGTCATAAATGATTTTCCTCTCTTCCCCTACAAAAATTCAAGTAAACTTTCTCTAAATTCTATCTTTCTCATCCCTATTCTATTAGTGTACATGTGCGGGTATTCCGAAAGGGTAGTAATATGCATTGTTTGTAAATGATATCTGCCCTAACTGAACTATATTGAGGGTCAAACCAAGTCATATTTCTTCCTAGGAGTGGAAACACATGCAACAATCCTACAGGTTTTAAAAAAAAATTAAATTACCTAGCATTCTAATCTATGCCATCTAGTAATTCCTTGATATTTGGATATTTCCATTTTAAAAAAACAACTCAAATGACGTTATTTAAAAAAATTAAACTATCTTAAAGTAAATTTGAACATATTAGACTTTAAAATTTAATAATGTCACATAAAATTTGTGTTTTTTATTTAAGTTGCTTAGGCAACATAGTTTTTACCCATTTCCTTATCATATGATACGCACCCAAATACTCTTTATATTTATTTTATTTATTAACACCGGGTATGACTACCCGTTTAGGTTGTACGCATATGTACTAATTACTCTGTTGGGTCAAGGATGAGGATGGTTATTATTTGAGGAAGTGTACCCACATTTTGGTAGAGAGCCATTTATGAAATAAAATTTATATTTATCTGTTTCTTTCACAAATGGCGTGGTTATAATTTAGGAAAGGTAGCATTTAAAGGAAGGGTACTAGCATTTGGAAGGAGGGAGAGTGTGTGGGATACAATGTCAGATACCCACACTTGCTAAATCAGACTAGGATTCGAGTATTGACATTCCTGATACAGTCGACTCAACATAGGAAGAGTGGTAAATGACAGCTAGCAGTAGTTTTTTAATTCAGTAATTCCAAGGGAAGTATTAATTGGAAGCGTTTGATAAAACTACTTTATCATCAATTATTAAGCAAATAATAAATATTTACACATAGGTTAATTAATATGAGGGACTTTCAATCAATGTTTGCACAAAAATAAAACTTCTGCTAGATGTCAGTTACCACCACTCACTCCTATGGTGAAAAGACTGCTGTACCTCTGAGCTATAGCTCAGGCAAGACGGACCCAACACCTTTGTCCTCCTGATCATTAGTATACTTTGACTGTGTACAGTGTATGTTCCAAGTCTGAGGTATTTCGTAACCGGTGTATGATCCATAATGTGAATTATATTATATTACATTTTATCGAATCTTATATAATCCAAGAGAATTTTTAGTTACTATGATTAATAGTAATAACCATTCACATTTGTTTTTAAACCAATCATTACATGGACTCGGAAAATAATACATCAATGATCGTAATTAATATGAAATCCATTAAAAATATATCTGATTCAACCTCAGATAAAACAATGAACAACAATAATTATTTATTCTTAATTTATAATATTAGATATGCTAATATTTTAGCCGGAAAAGTCATATGCTCTAATGAAAATGGTGGCCAAAGTTTAAAAAATTTAAGGTCCAAATCTTCTCAATTTATATTAATATACAACATAACATTAAAAAAAAGTTTAATTTCTTAGAGGTTTCGGTTGTAGTATGAAATTCTCAATGTAAACTAAAGCGCTCCGCCGAGTTTTGTATGAATTATTGTCTGAGACAATCCTATCAAGAATTCTACTATATAGTGGTATGTAGTAATAAAAAAGGCCTTCTAGATGTCATTCCTCCAAAAATCATTGGATAGTAGAGTCAAGTTTTCATAAGAAGGCACTATAAAAATTAATAGATCTACTTTCATGTATGCATCCGTCAGCTCACGTGACCTATAGCTGTCAATTTTAATAGATATTATCAATACTTATTAAATAACACTAATGATAGTTTATAATACAATATTTGTTAATTTTGGTCGCAAAAATAATGTGAGTGGCAAGGGATGGTGAAATAATACAATGTAAAATAGACTGGATTAGGTTTAAAATTGTTATTTTAATCCTGAAATTATTAAATAAATATAAAATAATCATAACACACAATATTATTTTTTGTATTAGGCCATAATGTTAATCAATGACTTAAAGGTTCCAGAACGTTCAACTTTACAAGTCAAGACACAACCACAATAGATTGTACTCGTACCTATGCCAAAAGCCTGAATTTGAAATTAAAAACAACACAGTAAATATTATCCCCGTGAGGTCTAATACATCAGTCTTGGTTTGAATTGGTCAGCGTTAACAAAGAGGTCAAGGTTCAAAACCTAGCCAGTTGCGCTGGGAATAATTATCATCCTGCAAATTTTACTGTTATATTTCCATAAACCTCTCACCTCATCCCTGTTACAATGCACTCAAACTACCCTAATCCAATTCGGTCATCGAAAGGTCTAAGGGTAACAATATACTAGACTGCCAATGACGGAGAGAACGGGGCTCGAATCCCTGAATGGCTATACTGAGGGTGTATTTTCTCAAGTAGTTTCCAACTTTCCCTTAGCGCAAATGCTGGTCACTTCATCCATATTCAACCTTCCTCATAACTAACACACTAGCGTAATTAGTACATAATGTGTATAACCCGGGTGGGTAGTAAGACCTTGTGCTAAACAAAAATCTTAATAAAATGTAATGTACATTTTAAAGTGTACAAAACACCTAGATAACACCCGCTCAGGTTATCCGAATTTAATATCGCTAGTTGAGTAGCTGGAAATAAAGGTGAAATTTAAATTAAATGTACTTACATTTGCGTGGAGGGAAAGTGGGAAACAATTTAGGAAACACTCTCATTGCACCTATCTGGAATTCGAACCTTGACCTCACTGTCACCAGAAAACCAGAACCCGATATTTAGTCCACATGCCTATTGATCGGAGTATAAATTATATACATATGGTACATTTAAAGTGACTCGACCAAACAGGCTGTTTTTGGTCCAATATGATCAATTATTTTGATCAAATAAAAGGTGTCTCTTGTCTAAACTAAATTTGGTTCATCAATTCAATAGTGGTTACAATTCAAGTGTTAACGGCTATTTTTGCTATGTTTAGGCGTTCATAGAAAAAAGCTACTAATTTATAGGAGCAAACTGTTTTTTAAAAAAAATTGTGTGCAATGAATATTAAAATGTAACCATTAGATTTTATGGATATTTTGAGTTCAAAAAGGTTCGAACTATTGAGTACAAATTTGGAAGAAAAACACAAAAATACGGTTGTTCATTCAATTTTAGCGGAATTTTACTTTTGGTAAAGTATCAAACTGGAATATAAACATGTCAAAGTGAACCTGTCACTTGAAATATTAAACAAAAAAGAAATATATATTTTTAATTAATTAATTATAAGTAATATGCTACTTTAATAGTGCGTTTAGAATTATTTGTACTTTCTAAACAAACATGTGTGTTTGTGGTTAGTTTTGGAAGTTATTTAAATGCATAGCAAAATGTATCAAATAAAAATGTATTATTCATGTTTGTTACATTAAATTCAATACTTTAATGAATAAATGCATCACTAGTTCCGTAACCACGCCAATTTATTTTTTATTTTTTGATAACTACCTATTGTCATTACATTATTTTAAATGTGGATTATATTTGGAGAAATTTAAATGAATTATTATCTAAAATAAATATTACTCTTTTCTTTTACGGGAAGTTGACAAGTAGGTAGAATTACTATCCTCAAGAAAAGGAAATATATTTCAGGTATTTCCGCGAAACTAATAAGCTGTAGCGCTATGCCAAAGTTCAACATCCCCACCCAACTCATTCACCCTCTTTCTTTTCAGTTGTCCACAAACCTAGGGTGTCTGAGACCTTTCAAGGCAGAAACTACCTAACCACCATTTACAAGTTGCCTTTAAATTTGAAGGTCATTTCAATGTTATTTGCAAGTAAACCTCATTCTTAAGGACTTGAGGACTCTAACTATACGGAGCTCACGGACTCTGTAGATTGGGATTTACCCCTAGACAGCAAGGTCCCCAGGGATCTGAGATTAAATTTGGCCTTTTACTATCAACAATTTAAGATTCAGAAAACTAAGAACATTAAAGAAGGACTTTTAAGTATAGGCCTATATGCAAAAAAAAAAAAATTACGTATAGAATGGATGTAAAAACATTTTTGGAGCATTAACGCCTTAGAGGGAACCCGTTCATATTTTAACCAGTTCCCCCTCGCCCCCCCAACGGGTAAAAATTGAGTACCACTACAACCGTCCTGCCAGATATATACAAACGTAAATATCCAATATCGATGGTGTTAGTTTTTACAAGAGAAACAGAAGGAAATTAAATTTTTTCCAGTAAAATAGAAATAGTGTTCAACTTTTCCTAAACTAGCTCGCTAAACGCTTTAAAAAAAAAATACGGCTTTGATTTTGTTCTTTTTTTTTTCACTCTCAAGGTTAACAGCAGGTCAACACTCGAAGTTGAGAAGGGTTTGTAAATAATTGTTTGGTTTTACAATGACAAAATAGAATACAACCCTTCCTCATTCTTATACGTGTGATGAGGATGGTCTTACACTGAATAAATAATTGCAAATGTAAAGTGGGATTAAAATTAAATAAACCATACATCTATTAACGTTTTAAATTACAGACAAACTTTAATGAGTGCGGGTGTGTGCTGATTGATCGGTCTTGACTCTAATGATCCTAATCTTTTCCAGGTATACTTTGAGATGTTTTTCCATTATATAAATTTCCATCCTTTACTCAGACAAATTACAGTGTATATTTTTATTTATAATTAGTAATAATATTCTTATTGCATTATCTTGACCGTCTTTGTGGTCTAGTTGTCAGCATTTCTAACAACAAATTCAGAGGTCCCGGGGGTTTCCAAACACTTATCTGTGTAGCAGTTGGTCTGGAATTGAGTCAAACTTAGCCTCGTGAGAATAAATTAGAAGCTACTTTAATAAATAGGTAGCAACTCCGGTTTAGGAAACGGAAATTAACGTTTGGAGAGCTCGTTGTGCTGACCACATGACACTCTTCGCAAATGTTGGCACTATCATTGCTAACGGTGGCAGCCGCTCAGTCGCTATAGCTCGCTTGTGGGCTCACATCATAGAATTTCTTAAAACCATATTTTAGATCTATCTTTAAAATGTTCCAAGCCAGCAATGGATTTTTTAAATATATTAACAGTTTTCCATGCTCGCTCAAAGTGTATGAATTTTTTCCCTTATTTCTTACCATATTTCAATCCTCTTTATCTACACGTGTCTTAAAACTATTAAGCTCAAAACTATTTGTTGAAGATTATGTTTTTTTATGGTTAGTAAATATAATATTTAACTTTAAGTATTTTTTAAGTATTTCTTATAATGGTGTTAATTATCAGTAAACTTCTCAATAATTTACTTTGTAAAGAGGTTGAACTATTTAAAATCATGCATTTGGTGTTCCATACGTTACTATAGTCTGATTTTGGTTGAATGAATCGCTAAGAAAATTCAAACATATTTCTTTGCAGCCAACACTAATGACATTTTAACATATTATTTGTGTTATTTTATAGGTATTAATAATCCCTATCAAAATTGACAGATGCATATAACCTTGTATGATTGTATTAAAATTGTTTTAATAGCGTTAGTAAATTATGGATACTGTTCTTCCTACCAAAATCAGGGTAGGCCTATTCGGAGTATCTACGTTTATCCATACTGATGAGAAGGGTATGAGGATGGTATAGTTATAGAGAATATGTACATATATTCAAGTGGTGGTGGAGTTGACAATCATTTAGATAAAATCACCATCATCATATTCAACCGATATTTAAATCATGACCTACCCTTCACCAGCCAATCGTGCTACTAAGGGAGTCACCTCGATAAGGGAAAAATTATTGCCACGCAGAAGTTCAGCTCTAACGTAATATTTAATTATACAATGCGTTATTTCAAAATAAGGTTCACGCTAAAATAAAGTCAAAATATTACAACAGGGATCTTTTCTCTTGACAACCCTATATTTTGGAGTTTTGTTAATAGAGAAGAAAATGTGTTAAGAATGTAACATTTACTCATTTTCAACGAATTTTTAAACATATTTGTAGATCTATGAGATGAGGCTTGGTGAAAACTGGCTATAGATTTTAGCCTTCCTCTAACAAATACAATATTTTATTTTTATATGCTCCCAAAAGAAAATTTTAAAATATTCGAGAACTAACAGCGAGCTTTCATATTTACGTTGAGGTAGTAATTTTCGTATTTCCCTCTACCCCCTTTTCTAACTGAAATGACAAAGGGGGGGTTGTATGTGGAGGGGGAAAGGTGGTATAAGCTAAAGTGGAATAGAAAAGTAGTTCCAGAAAATGACACAGAATATTATTAATCGCCGTTAGGCCACACGGCTTATAGCGGATTTATGTTTTACACTTAAAACAGGGAAATAAAGACGAGTAAAACTGTTTTAGCACTTTTTAAAAAGTATAATAAAATTTAAAAACAATCGTTTTAAAATATAAAAAAACCATTAAACTAATCCCAATATCCTGTTACCAAATAAAAAGAGCAGAAATCTGCAATCTGATGCAACTTCCGGTTCAAGCGTAGTCTTGTATCTAATTTACCGGTTAATCCGAATTGATATGAATTCTTTAAGCCATAAGCTAATAATATGATCACTCAATGCACACATTGTTGATCTCATCCGTGGATGCATCTATGTTCTAGTCAATACAACATCATAATATTATGAATCCAAAGATGGACTACGTAGATTTCTTCATTTTAACATGAACATATTTGGGTTGGAAATAAAATAAAATAACTTTCCTCTTCAACAAGCCAAAGATTGGCTTGATGTGATTTCTATAAAGCAGGCATTAGCCATGCATTCATCCTTCAGGCTGGTTAGTGCTTCCCACACCATCTGGTTAAAATCCCATGTAATAGTGGAGTCCAGGAAGTTTGGTGGTTCCCCATTGCCTTCCACACTGAATTTCTATGAGTGAGCATGAAAGGGCCTATCAATTTTACCAGGAATATAATGTTCCCATACCTTCCAGGGTGCTTTTACACGCCACAATCGATATAGGACCGACTGATTTACTTTCCCTCCGAAGGAGGTTGTGCTACGGATTTTTATCACTCAAGAAAACTCCGTCGAACACGGCTGGGTTTGAAACCCACGAATATTGAGAACTGAGGCGAAAACTTCGAACCTACCCCAACACCATCAAGGTCAACCAAGTATTTTAATTACAGTGTTACGGTGCTAATGCACCTGTTTAGCAATTTAAATGTATAGTCACCAATTAAAGCAACACCGGCAGCATTAAAAAAAATAGTGAAATCTACTTTTAAATATCTCATTTGAATTAACTTACATCCTTTTTCGTTCTGCACTCCGGTGTTCACGTCAGGCCTGTCACATCTTATAGTAATGAGACACACATACACGTTGCCAAGTCTTGGATCAACATGACGCTTATGCTTCTTGGTGACTTAAGTCTGGTCACGTATCACTTAGGTCTTTTTTGACGTTATAAAAATCTACGATTATACGCCATTAAAGTGGGCCATTTGAAATGGGAAAGCGGATTTTTAATTAGCTCAGTTCATAAAGGAGTAATATACAACTTTATAGGCGGATCTTTCAAGTGGACACAGTTAGTGTTAGACGAGTGCGGCTAGCGCGTTTAACACGATAGGCTAGAGTTTGAGCCCAGCCAGCTGTACTGACTTGTTGGATTTACTTACATATTCCTCGTTTTATCTTAGGGAAAAGGCCATATTTACAACCTGATCTCTACGACAAGAACAGTGTGACTAGATGCAAGAACGCCAAGCAATGCTGTATATACTAAAGACCCAAATTCACTCATGTTTGCGAACAGGCCACTATCACTAAACTTTAGTTGACAAGTAGTGGGGCCACCCTCAAACTATCCTAATCCCTGAAAGTTGAAACCATTAGCGTAATTAGTACATATGTGTATTGCCCGAACGGTTAAAACCATTAAAACAAATTACAATATATTTATTCTAAATTGAACCTTCTTTATACATACCCAGCTTTGTCTACATTTACGGATAGCCTGGTCATGTAATAAAAAGTGGCGCAAAAAAACTACGTGAATGTATCTTAAAAAACGGAAAGATTCAAGCTGTACCGGTTTGATTCCCTAGCGTCAAAAAGTATTACTTTAGCTTGAATCGTATCTTTTGAGTAAATAATAAATTAACGACCTGGATTATTTTTTTTAGGTTTGACCTCATGTTATAATTACACATTGAAAATCGAATATTAACTAATTTTGCACAAATAAAATAAAATATTTTATATTTTATTGTTCAAGAAATGTAAAACTCTGAATTTACAAAACAATAATTTTACTGGTCGTTTGCTATGGTTGTGAAACGTGGTCTCTTACCTTACATGAGAAAAAAAAATTAGGATGTTCGAAAACAAGGTGCTTAGGAGAACATTTGGTGTAAAAAGAATGTTGCTACTGGGGAGTGGAGGAGCTTACATAATGATGAGTTAAATACCCTGTATTCCTCAAAAGACATTGTTAGGATCATCGAGTCTCGTAGATTACGGTGTAAAGGACATGTAGTGCGAATGGAAAAATCTAGAACCGTGTTCAAGTTATTGAAGAGCAAAGCCAAGGGGAAGAAACATCCGGAAGAACTAAACGCAGATGGGAGGATAATATTAGAATATACCTAAAAGAGATATGTTGTGATGAGGTGGACTGGATATAACTAACTCAAGATAAGGATAAGGGATGTAATTTTGTAAGTGTCGTAGTGCACTTTCAAGTTCCTAGTACCATAGAGTAAGTCATTAAGAAAATTGCCCCACATCTATATAACAGTCAAGGTCAGGCAAAAATAAAAAATTTCGAGGCCAAAATTATTCCCCCTATTTGGTTGCTTTATATTTGAAACACAGCAAAGGCAACTTTAAAATTCAATCAAACCCAGGCACGAAGCCCTTCAGTGTACGACTGGCCTAAATGTTTCTGTCCACTTATATAACTGTACGGTATGCCACATTTATGAGTAAAAAAAAATCTGGTAAAGGATATCTTCAGGGTTGTAGAAAGGGTTGAGTGAGGGTGGTGGCATCTAAAGAAATATATTTCAAGGTCTGGTGTGAAAAGAGATAAATTGAAGGTTTGTAAGTTGTGTAAATAGTAATAATAAAAAACGTATCGGAAAACGCGAATAGGGGTGGTTTATGGGTGTCTAGGTCACGGTGTTCGTTGAATGTGCTCGTGTTAAAAGGGTTCAATACACTTGCCTCAACAATATAGCGGAATCTTTTTATACACTTTTTTTTTACGGTTCAAGGTAGTGTTTCTTTATTTTACAAGTCGTGATTTGGTCAGCCAGTTGTTTGCGAGATGGTATAACGTTTGGTTGCGTATCTTGGTTACGTGGTCTATCATTTTAAGTAAAGTCCAAATCCAATAGTTTCAATTCAGTGTAATTTGTGACTGTGCAGTTTCTTTGAATATATAATTAAATTAATTATTACTCCTTAAGATATCAATTTGACGCTTGCATTTTCCGGAACTATACAGTGCATACAGGTAAGAATTATCTAAATTATACTTTACATTTGTTTGTAATTTCTTTAATATCATCGTGATTACTTTATTTTAATATCATATTAATATCAAAACTCCTTAATAAAGAAGCAGGATTAATATTTGGTGCGTTACTTGATGTTTTATTGGCCTCATTTTTGCCACCACAAAGCTAAAATAAGACTATCAATAACCATAATATTTTATGGCTACATGTGAGATGGTTCTTAGCTAGATGAATAATTAATAGGATCGATTAAAGAATATAAAGAAGAAATAGCTTTTTCAGAGGTAAAAAGCATAAAATTAAACCGTATATAAAATATATTAATCCGTTGGGGTTTGATAAAAAAGTGAACTGGTTTGATTTTATGCTTTTTGGTGTGTGTATCTATGTGTGTAAATATGAATACCACTTTTCAGTGACTATGACTTATCATTAACCAAATTAAAATTAACTCCTCCCAAATATAAACTTTGTTTCATTATTTCTAAAAAAAAATTTTACATGTTAAAGTCTAATCAAAAATACTAGTTTGACTTATATGCTTTTTGGGCCTGTCCAAGTTTTTCTCTAATCTTAATTTTTTTTTGTCAAGGGATCATTTTTTAGAAATGTTCTTACATTTTTTACACAGGCTTCTGGGGGTAAATGATTTTATTTGCACACCCCCAAACAGTTATAATTTAAGAGGCAAATAAAGTATTATATATTGGTTTTTAGGCCTTTGTTTGTAAAATAGTATCTTTCTGTCAGTTATTACGTAAGAGTGGATGAAGTAAGAATCAGCTAAATTGTTTATATTTTATTGAATAAAAATAAATCTAAGAAAATTAATCGAGAATTGAAAATCTGGCTTTATTAGTTTGTGTCCCGTGCTCTATACTTTAGGTGTGTGCTAGGTTTCGGCTTTTTAGATCATCTAGGGCTTCTGGGGTGTGCAGATATATACATACACAAGCACATATTAGGAAAATATATGCTTTAGATAAATTTAATATTTTATAGTAGTATATTTTGCATACATACAGACACATACATACATACATACATACATACATACATACATAGACAAACACATATATACTTATATATATATATAATAATGCCATTCCCCTCTGAGGTAGTCAAGAAACTGTGAATATGTTATATCATATTCACAGTATATTGTGGGCTGTGCAAAATAAAAGCTTTTAGAAGATGTATTTAACTGCCATGTGAATATCTTATAAATTTCTTATATATATATATTGCTGGGAAAGATTCATCGGACAAAACTTTCTTACGAGGATTCTATAGACACTCATATGTAAGAAATAGTGCCACACTTGTAACTCCTTCGACCTAAAAGAATACCTTCACCAATGATCATATTAGTCAATGGTGGAAATTCAGTGATTTTCTTCATCATCGTAAACAATTATCATAAAACATTGGTATAGGCCTACATATTTAATTCCCTCAGTGCTAAAAGATAATAAAATCCCGTAGAAAAAGCTAACGTTTTGTTCCCTTATTAATTCTTGAGTGAAGAACCAATTTTTGTTACAGCGATGTCTATAATAAGCTATCTAAATATACATTGGGAATTTTCAAGCAAAGAGCTAGAGGAGAAATCAACGTAAATATTTGAAACGCGCTCTCAAAGAGTTGATGAAAACTAAATAAAGCTTCACAAATCACGACGTGGAGGTGTATTTATAAGTTTTTTTTTACATCAACGTTAGAAATGTGGGGGCTTCGGGCTTACTAATGGGTTTTGGAAACTACTGCCCGTATTGGTGGGCGTGTGGACTAAACGTCAACATAATCTGGTTTGGTTTTGGAAGTTTCCGGTTAGAATCACGGGCTGGTATACGTAAGATATATTTTCTTCTTGCCAGCCCAAATTAATTAAGGTACATTCTAAAAAAAAAAGAATCATTTTCAACCTACAACCAACTTATTAAAAAAATTAAGTTGAAATTGCTTTTTAATATGAAGTCATTAGCCTACATCAGACTATGGTTTTGTTTAAATAAGATAAAAAAAAATGTAACCATATGTCTACACCAAGCTCAAAATAACCCCTCCAAGCCAGCCCCTTGGTATAGTGGTCAGTGAACCTAACTACCAACCTAGTGGTACCGGGTTAGGTTCCCGGCTAGTAGTACCATGGGTATTTATTCCGAAAATCCAACTATAACAACGATAAGCAGAGTATGGTTATTATAAGATTAACATAATAAGTTTAATAGTTTCTACCAGTTCCACACCCTCATATTTACTCTCAGCCACACCTAATCTCACCGGGACAAGTCCAACTAATGTACTTAGCATTGATAATTAATTTGAAATACAAATTGTAACATATGATGTTCCTACTAAGAAGTTATTCTGCTCTATTCAAATCCGCGAAGTAGAAATTCAATCCCGACTCACCGACCTTGTGTTAAATATAATTCCATGGAATAAGTGCTTTTATCACAATAAAAGAAACATTAGACAAGTAATTAAACTTGGAATAAAATGTTTTCACGGATGTCAAATAAACACACCCAATATTCTACGTAGTGTGGTGTAACCATTATACCAATGGGAATAGGTATTTTAATCTTAGTATCACCATTTATAGCCATCCGAAAAGATTTATTGTACAACTTGAACACTAACTTTAATGTAGGATATATATATATATATATATATATATACATGAATATAAATTCGATCCGTTTCTAGGATGGTAGGATAAATCCAACTAAATATTTCCTTTTAGATCTCAGATGGTGGAAGGACAAATACTGGCCACACGAGGTGTTTGACCCCAAACGTCACGTGTGTATGTGTGTAAGTAAAAAACAGAAAGAGAGAAAAAGGATTGGTTGTTTCAAGAGTTACAAACAACCAAGAAAATAGGAGTAGAAAGGGAAAAAAAAACCGTCCAAAATATTTTAGTTATGTTGCTAGCACCACACAGAATTGTTTTAAATTTACTTTACCCTTTTGGAAATGTGTCAGGAATTGATGGAACTAATTAAATCCTTCAAACTTACAAAAACTATTTTATTATATATATATTATATATTTTTTAGGCACTACGCCTCATACCAATTTAAGCTATACGTTTATGTACTAATTATGTTAGTGGTTTTAGGGATTGGTAAGGTTAAATTTGAGACGAAGTGTATCCACATTTGCGTGGATGGAGAGTGGATAACCATTTTAAAAAACCGCTCTCGGTACACCCAACTGAGATTCGAACCTCGACCTCTCCGTCATTGGCAGTGTAATCTACAGCAAGAGTTGCACGTTATACCGAGCGACCATCGAAGCGGGTGAAAATATATCAATAAATCAGATTTATATACAATGTGTTAGATAGAAGCAATAAATCATAAAATGACTAGAGGAAAAGTTGGGTAATTGGATATTCAATTGAACTTTTAGCGAAAGAAAATTGCCTAAGATTTCAGTGAATAATTTAATTTTATTGCCTTTATAAGAATTGAATTATGGATTCTTAAATCACTATGACACTCTCATAGACGATATAAGACTTTGAATCATAGGCGTAAAAGAACAATAATTATTGTTATCTTCTTATCTGGTAATTGTTTTGTATTTTTAAAGATATTTTTCTTTTGCAAATTACCTATTTGCTAGCCAATTCTTACACTTAAAATTTAAGTACAAATTTAAGCGTTTGCACCTTAATAAAAAATTTGTTAATTATCTTAAGTAGTATGTAAAATAATATATGATTCAAACTAAAGTTGCAATGTAGTACCATCTCCTAAATAAAATAGAAAATTGGTAAAATAATAAACAAATTAATATACGTTTACATTTGACTTTCATGATGTTGTAGAAACATTACATAGGCTTGCTCCACCATATTTAATTATTTTATAAATACTCTAGCTTGTAGTTCATGCACTCAAATGTTTCTCTATTTAGAAATTTTATGTTTATTATTATTATTATTATGTTTATTATTATTATTATTATTGTTATGAATATTCTAACAAAAAAGGTTTTTATTTAAATAAAATATAACTTGTATGGTCATATCGCTAAATTTCTCCAAGAATTATTTATCTTTGAATACTTTTGCATAATCATACATAAGAATAATTTTTTTATCAGAGACACACACACACACACACACACACACACACACTTGCAAGTTTTAATATAAATTGTATGGTTTATTTTATTTTATTGACATTATACAACAAAAATGATTAGTTGTAATTTGTATAAACTATTATATGAAAAAAGGCCGAAATTCGTTGACTCAAAGAGCAATAATTTGAGCTGTCACAGGTATCCACCTCGGTACTTAAAACCTTAACACATGATAAATAAAAACCTCGTCTTATTGGTCGGGGCAAGGGAGGGGTACATCCTAATTGCATTTTTTCTCCTAGAACATACACCAAGCAACTTATATCTACTTTTCACTAGAATATCGGTAAATGCAGCCAATTAACACACACAGTTAAAGTGTCATATAAGTTGGGGTTTTTTTTTACATATTTTTAATGTAGGCACGGTACAGTCATATTTTAAATCCTTTAACAATTTCAAGTATATATAATTATACAATTTTATTCAATTTCATTCAAATACTAATCCGTTCTCTGGTGACTACACAAAACCGTTACTATTTTTACTAAGCGTGAGCTAAATAGGAAAGCAGAGAACTCTAAAACAGCATAAGGAAGGTGATAATTCCAAGTGAAAAAGTAAAACAAATAGCCTCGAGGGAAATAGGAATGCATACAACTTGCACAACTAGACGGTGTTTTCGGTCTTATCTAAATGAATTGTTATCTCTATTCGTACATCTTCATGACGCTATACTACTCCAACATGTCAATCCTAACTGTTGCCCTACACACACACATTCACTTAAAGATTACAATCCACAGCACACTTGCTTACACAAACACACACACGATCGTATACCCTCGTGTATTCCGTCTAGAAATTGTTCTTGTGTTGCAATATTTTCATGTGTCAAGAGAAACCTCTTTTTAGATTAGTTTTTTTTTATTAAGATACTATGCAGCAGAATAATACTTTGAAAAGTGACTTCCAGTGATTCAAACATGTTACAAACCACTAGTAAATCTAATTACAAAAACCTGTCTGCAACTCTTTATTGCCAGTGATAGTTTTTTTTAAATTACTTTTCCATCTTGTAGAGGCTAAAAAGTTATTACATGACACATACAAAATATCTAAGTTTATAAAAGTCTGTATAATTAAGGTTCTATGCTAACTAATCCACGTATCAATAATGAATAAATTATCTTTTGAACAAAAATGTACATAGTTTTCTGTCCTTCGTTATATCAAGGTATTATGAACACTTATACCATTTCACCTGAGAGGTATTAAGCTCACCTTGTCACTATTACATAGATCCTGGTCGGGTAGCTCTTGTAAACATTCGCCAAAAGTGAAGATATAACCATAGTGGGGCAAATTTGAGTTTGACAACTATAAGTTACAAATATAAGCTTATCCCTGCTAATAATAATGACGTGTTGGGTCTACATCAATCTGTACCTCACTTTGAGGAAAGATTAGCCAGTACTAATTTACCGTTTCCAAGGGGACACCCGAATGTACTAATTGTACATCCTTTTCCGTGGAAGTTCTTTCCATCTCCCGATGAAATGAGGAGATGATGAAAGTAAGTGAATCTGACGGGGTGAAGTCAATAAATTATTAGTATTAGCACAGCGTCTTACCACCCGTTCGGTTTGTATGCACTTACGCTAATGTGTAATGGTAGGGTGATTGTGAGATGAAATGGAGGACCTACAGTTTAACGTGGAATCTGAACCACGGTGGAGGCCTGGCATTCCCCACATTCACAAGTTGTGATAATACACGTCTTGTCAGAGGTGAAGGAATGGGTTTGACAATCAGATAAATCTGTGCTAAGATTGAGGATTGAATCCCGGACCCTCAGCACAGAAGTCTGACACCTTACCCCTAGACCACCAGGTCACCCGAAGTCAATAAAAATCTTAAACCCAGCTTAGGATTTTTTTTTTTAATATCACGTCTTACAACTCATTAGCATTATTCGTTTGAGTACTAATTATGCAAGTGGTTTTAGTTATTAAGAAGGTTGTATTTAGAGAAAGTGTACCGGCATTTGCGTGAAGGGAGAGTAGAGAACCATTTTTGATAATTCCCCCCTTTGTACACCCGACCGAGATTCGAGCCTCGATCTCTCCGTCTTTGGCAGTCTAGTCTACTGAAAGAGTAGCGCCTTAGACCATGTGGCCATTGAAGCAAGTTTATGCCTTAATAACTAAACCTGATGACCATGAGACGTATTTCCTCTCGAGGTAAATATTTCTGTACCAGCTGGGAACTGAGTCTGGGACCTCTAAATCAGCAACCAGTGGATCTGACCACTATAACACGAGGCTGGTTAACTTATTCCTAATGAGTTTGCTGTCATTGTAAGCATTCCAACTTTTATACGAGTCATTGACGCAACGCTGCTATCTGATACTCCCCTCCATTATATTTCCCAACACGTTGTTTCATCTCTACATTGAGACAAAAGGATTGTCAAAATTTACATTAAATTGTCTTTTATTTTAAATCTGAACAATTTTTCAACATTTGCGTCTGAGAGAGTTGTAACTGATTGGTCAAAGTATAGGGTTTACACGTTTTTAATAAACTTGTTCAAACGGTGTATGTTGTTTTAAAGGTTCTATCAAGCAGCCTAATTTCTTACTTTTTACATGGTGTTGCGAATTTTACTTTTCATTCACCACATCTGGTGCTACGAGGAAAAGTATATTGCCCATTTTTAGTATAGCTTATAATATAGGGGCATATTACCATCCGTCAAGAGGAGAAGTCTTCCTCTCAGGGTAAACGGAGTGTTCATAACTGAACACCAGTCAGTGAGCTCCAGTGACATGCTCATCTATTGCCAGGGAGGGAGGCTGTGATATATGCTCCCAGCATTGAGACCTAGGTAGTCACTAATTGAAGAGTTAAGAAAACACGTGAAAAACAAATGTCTTTGTCCTCAACTTCCAAAATCAAGTAAGGTTTAATAGAATTTTAGATGGCCTCTGTATACATAGGGCCTATACATTAATCAAATAAATATTGTTCAACGATCAAGGCCTTATAATACGTATACTCATCTATAAAATTTGCTGACAAAAGACTCATTACACATAAAATGTTATAATAAATTCCATATTGGACACAACGTCTTATTATATCTTGACGAGTGCCATAATAGGACCTAGAGGTATATAGCTTATATTGTATCCTACATGTCATGACACGCTTTGGTGGCTGCGTGGTCTAACGCGCTACTCTCGTGTTAGACTGGACGGTCAGTGACGGGTATATCCAGGTTCGAATCTTGGTTGGGTGTACTGAGGGTGGTTTTCCCAAAAATGTTTCCCACACTCCATCCACGCAAAGGCAGGTGCCCTTCCTCTAAATATAAACATCCTAATCCCTAAAACCATCAGCTCAAGACTGAAACTAAAATTGTGGATATTTATGTCTCTAGAAATATTCCCTGATCGTTGATTGGTTGGTTATATTTATTGAATGAGTGAAGCGAGGTCCTGCCATACCTCTACTATTTGGCATGACGTTTATCTGTAAGCACCGCGACTATTGCCAAATGCGTTGACCAATTTTAGCGAGATTTGTCCGGGACACTCTGAATCTTGACCGAACGGCGTGTGATTAATGTTATTTTATTTTTTATATATATTTATTGTGAGCCTTAAGTCTTACACCACGTGAACAACTGTCATTATCTTTGAATACAATGTAGGCCTACTATTAAATATGTTACTCAGCTTTTACTGTAATTAAAAAAGTTCGAGATGGGTTGGTGCACTGAGGGTGGTTTTTCATAAATTGTATTCCACTCTCATTCCATTCAAATGTGGGAGCACTTTTTCTCAATTAAACCTTCCTAAGCCTTAAGCCATTAGTGTAATAAGTACATAGGTGTATAACCCGGACAGGTATTAAGATGAAGTGCTACAAAAAAAAGTTATGCTTATTTGTACAATTGTAATTGTACTATTGGCAGCTAAAAGCCAACTACCGAGTTGATGGTGGCTGCATTATCTGATCGCTCATGATCTTATTTGATAACACATTTGTAGCCGACGATTTACACATGTCCATCACAGATTCTGCCGTAAAATATGAGTAAAAAATGACACTGGGCATGGGACGAATCCTGGAAAGCTCAGTGGTTAGAGCATTGGCGTACTAAACCAAAGGTATTGGGTTCAATTCCCTTTTCCAGGTGTCTCTTTTCTATTTAAAGAATAAGACATTCATTTGTCTTCTGTCTTAATATGATCTACAAGAGATCATTCGTAATATTGTGTATTTTTTTTTAAAATTGAGTGGAGGAAAGGAGGTTTGTTTTTACAGAATTACTACTAGTACACACACCAACATATTTATTAGCGAATAAGCTGTTTATTTTCTTTGTAAATAAAACTTATTCCCTTAACCTATTTTTTATGTAATTATAGAACAATATAGGCTTTTGCCTATGCAATTGAACACAAATAAAATCTCTTCTCAAAAAATATGCATGCTGAAAAATTAGACTAATTTAATGTTCTCTTTAGGTAATTTATAATTGTTATGTATGATTTTCCATCAATTTAATTTAAAATATCGAAACAAACATAGAACTAACCGTAGAAAAGCGAATTATGTTATTTCTTCTAAGCGATGGTATTTAGTGGTTTTAAAATAGGAGTGCGTGTGTGGCTACACACAGGCACGCACACACACATGTACTCCGGACCATATGACTAAAAATAGCCAGCTTGAAAGTGGGTCAGTTCATCCATTCAACACTGGAACTAAGATAAAATTGAAATG
This sequence comes from Timema genevievae, assembly GCA_902155825.1. Classification (NCBI taxonomy): domain Eukaryota; kingdom Metazoa; phylum Arthropoda; class Insecta; order Phasmatodea; family Timematidae; genus Timema; species Timema genevievae. The sequence goes on from CABFWO010000039.1 coordinate 558,602, forward strand.
AATAGTAGTTTGTTGAATGAGTTAAACAGTTGGTTCATAATTATTTTATACACCGTTCTTAAATATCTATAAATAATTAAGGATGTATTAAATTTAAGAATGTTTCGATTTTTTCTCTACCCCTCTGTGTTATCTTCATTTAATAACCCTTGTGGACTAAGGATGAAGAGGCTATGGTATTTTAATGAAGGGGAAGTAGTAAACCATTTAATAAAACAACTCTCAGTGCATCCCTTAGGGATTCGAACCTTAGTCTTGCCGTATCCAGAAAATTAGATCTAAAATTACTTGGGAGTGGTTATAGTTAAAAGTTAAGACTTAGATAGAGTACTCTAAAAATACATATAAAGAATTTCATTTTATAAAAAAATTTACTAATCATATTTCTAACTTCTAATTTTACTTAATACATTTACCAACTTGGTAACATTTTTCAATAAAATTAAATTCTTTATATGTATTTTTAGAGTAATCTATATGTCTTAACTTTTAATAAATTGCATAACGTTTTGTCTACGTAGCTTGAAATATTATTTATATTTTTTATTTAATAGTTTAAAATTCAATTCAAAAGATAATATGTAAGAACTTAACTATGAAATATTTAGAATCTTTGAGAAATAACTTATTTAACATCAAATGTATTTTTTGAAACAAAATATATTAGGCAAGGGTCAAAATATTTATTTTAAAATTTTAAGTAGGCCCTATAATACGATACAGAATACCTGATCTACTTTTGAAATAAATTAAAAAGTTGTTCAAATTAGTCCTTCACTTTCTTAATAGGCCTTATATAGATCATATTCTTAGGCCTTTAAAGGCTTAAAATAAGTGTATTGATGCATGACACACACTTATTCTCTTTACAATCATTGGGTCTTGTTCAACGAACTAAAAATATGTTCGTCAAAAAATAAAAAACTTTACTTATTAACTTTATTAAAACCTTCTTTTTCTTATATGCCTCAAAAACAAAGGCTGAGCAAGTTAAATGAATACACTGTCACTTAATAAACGTAATATAGAATATTATGTTCATACACGCATATCAATACTATTTATTTCAATTGAACATCGTTCGAAAAAAAACACAACAGTTTTCTGGATAAGTGACATGCCACCAAAAATCCATGTGTATAATAAAATAGCCTAGTTTCAAAAAGGAAGCCAAGCTATCATGCTATTATAGTAATTGTGCTGGACGGATTTAAAAATAAATTAGCTCATTAAAAACTTAAAAACATAGGGGGGCCTACTGAAAAAAAGCAAACATATTTTAACAACTTCAAATATTAAATTGTTTTAGGCCCTGACATACAAAATAGGAAATACCAAATAATTTCTCATTTAACAAATAAAAGTTTAATATTTTTGTAAATAACGTATTTTTGATAGTGTAATATAATTTTGTTTGTGTGTATTTGTGTGTGTGTGTGTTTGTGTGTGACATATAGCCTGAGTAAAATTGTTATTTTTTTAAATTAAATTGTTTTCATTTTTATTCTAACACAAAACATAAAAATGTAAGTAAACAATATTATTAAGGGCTTAAAGATTGGCTTTAGCTTTTCTGTAATCATTACCATCAACATATGATTAATAAAAACATATTAAATACATTTATTTATAATACATAGGTATTAAATAATAAAAATTCAGTACAATTTGATGGAAGGGCTTATTTTTAATTATTTGAAAAAATATCCATAGACAAATATATTGATTGTATTGGTATGTAAAGAGAAAGCACATTTTCTCGTCTCGCCATGGCTGCTATGGGTTATAGGAAAGTCGTGAGTCCCAGCTCCGTCCAATCACTCGGTAGATGAACCCCTCCTTGCCCGGGAACGCCTTTCAGAGCCTCCGGCAAGAAACAACATGGCCGCGCTTTGGAGTAATACTCCATTACTTGCTTAACCTCGACCGAAACTTACTGACTGGGACAAGTATTGAGTGTTATACATTAATACTAGCTATGTTTGTAACCATTGATTGTAACACGTATTGAGTGTTATACATTAATACTAACTACAATGCTTGCAACCATTGACTGTGAAAATAAGCTAGTTTTATACAATACCGACTACAACGCTTGAAACCATTGATTGTAACACGTATTGAGTGTTATACATTAATACTAACTACAATATTTATAACAATTGACTGAGACAACGGTAGAGTATTATACATTAACAATAACTACACATTTTAAATCGTTTACTGTCACAATGATTGAGTGTTATACACTAATACCGATTACAACGCTTGGGATCATTGTAACACGTATTTAGTGCTATAAATTAATACTAGGTATGTTTGTAACCATTGACTGTAACAGGTATTGAGTGTTATACATTAATAGTAAATACACATATTTTAATCGTTTACTGTAATAATAATGGAGTGCTATAGACCCACATTAATACCGATTGCAATTTTTGTAACCGTTTACTGTTATAGTATTTAGTGTTATAGGCTACATTATTACTGATAACAATTTTTTAAATAGTTGACTGTAACAATAATTGAGTGTTATATAGGCCACAAATGTTTCACAGACTAAAACGAGTAGGCCTAATGAATGTCATACTGAATATTACGTGTGGCCTACACTCGTTGACTGTAAGAAAATTTGGGTGTTGTACAATAATACTAACTACAATGTTAGTATTAACTGTTAAACACTCAATATTTACAGACTAATACGTTTGTAGCAATTGACTGTAGTGGGTATTAATTACTATGCTATGCTACTATCCACTAAAGCTAAAATAATTACCTACCTCTAGTTTATAAGTTATTTTATGGTAGGTATATAAAAAAATGTTTTATTTAGTTATGAAATAAGCTGTTTAGAGTAATAATAGTTCAAACCCTCTTCAGTGGCCACGTAGTTTAACGAGTTACTCTCGCAGTAGACTAGACTGCCGATGATGGGGAGATCAAGGTTCTAATCTCGGTCGGATGTACTGAAGGTGGTTTTTCCTAAATGTTTTTCCACTCCTCCTCCACGAAAATGTGGGTACACTTCATTTAAATATAAAATTCCAAATCCCTTAAACTATTTGCTTAATTAGTGCGTAGGCATAGGCTTTAGGTGACCCGAACGGGTAGTAAGATGTGGTACTAAAAAAAAAGCTAATCAAGGTATTTTATATAGGCTTATGAAATCTATTAATTAAAACTAAAATTATCTTAATTAATAACTTATATTATTTAGACCAATTATATATAAAATGCATGACCCAATTACCGACGAAAACGTTCAATTTACAACATCTGAAGTGCTCATAGCTTACGGAAAGTATAATGTGCTAGCCGACGATTTTGACTTTCTCGCTAACTACACTCGACTGATATAAACTAAACGCACCCTGTATTAACTTACCTTATCATTAGTCTCTACAAAACAACACCAGAACCTCTCTCTATGCCACTCAAAACACCCCCTTCCCAAAATGTCTTGATAAATAAAATCTACTACTTTAATACGTAGCCTTATGAATATTTATCCCCTGCTCCATGTCTACACCACTACCAGTAACTTTAGAACACCTTCCTAAGATCCTCATATTTTGTATTTTTTATCTGTGGCCATTTGTATCAAAATAAATTGGATTTTTTTTTTGTAGAGAAAAACAAATGTGACGTTGTTAAGCCATGAAAGGCGTAATTTAACTATGGAATTCGTTGTACGGATTTATCTTTGATTGCAGTAAATTGGTGTTTCCGTAGAATTTATGTCTATATTCTCTGTTGGTTGGTGTCAAAGTTTGGCGTTTGTCTCCCTGAAAGACCTTAGAGAGCAAAGATTGGACTTTAATTTTTGAAAGATCTTTAACTCTTGACCTTGTCAAGAAAGAAGTCAACCTTATTACAGTGTCAGTTTGGTGATACAATATAAATATAATTCTGGTTTTAAAAGAAAAAAGTTAATTACAAGCTAGAATGGCGTCGTTGGAATCATCATTCTTAGAAATTTAAATAATATATCACCAAGATGGGATTGCCGATAAATAGAAAGGCCTACTTGTTTGATGGTTAAACCAGATGCTTGTAATCGTAGAGAATAAACAAAAAGGGAATTTATTTGTTCTAACAAATCGTGTCATTTCAGAAGAACATAATTTGTTACCGTGTTGGAATTTGGTTTGATGATTGAATAAGCATATTTATGTCAAGTTTGCTGACACGTTTTAAAATTTCCTTCCATATATAACGTTTTTTTATTTTATTAGTAAAAATTCTTTCTATTCACTTCTAATTACTACGAGAGTTTGTTTGCTATAATAAAAGATATTTATTAGTTATAATTAAACGATAATTTCAGGGAAAACCATGTACGAGAACAAAACAAAAAATCAATTCATTTAAGATAATTTAGCAAGCAATTAACCAAGTTGGCAGTTCTTGTAAAGTAAAATAAAACATACCTTAGTTACATAATTAACTTTCATTTAGAAGTAAAAAAAGTGCTCTAGATTATATAGTTTTTATAAGTAGTCTATTAATCCAAAGGAGATAGGGAAAAGCTTTCCTACATATGAGAAGAACCAGTATGGCTCATTGGGAGAGTAATCTTGGGTTCGATTCCTATATGTATGCCGTCATTATTCACTTAATTGAACAATATTTTTATAATTAATTTTACAAGATTTAAAGTGGTAAATATTGTAGTTTATTACCGGCACTTAATACATTTATTGAGTAGTTTCACATACATTTTAATTATTTAAAGGAAATGAGCATTAATGTTGAGATTAGATGTAAACTAAAGGCCTATAACACATACCTTTCAAATTATCAAGACATCATAATCTATGTGTAACTATTTGGTTTTTTTTAAACTAATGCTCTAGTAAAATAAACCTAGAGGTTGGCAAAGACGAACAAGCTTTATAGCTAACGCCGAATAATTTTCAAGATACCACACCTACTTCCACAGCCCACGACACTACATTTTTGAATCAACCAAGATTTGAATCGAAGTTCCGAATCAACGCTTCAATGATCTAGTGCATGCCTGAGTTGAACGGGTTAAGCTCATCCATCTACATACTTCCAAGTCCATGGTCCTAGGTTCTTAGAATTTATATCCCCATCCACAGCATTCGTATCCTTAGTCACGTGACCGTGCCAAACAATGATAGTGTCAGATAATTTGTTCAATAAAATTCTTCGAAAGAAAATAGTCTGAAAGATGCAACCTCCAAGCAGTCAGCTGATCAGTAAAATAATCTTAACTTTTTTTAGAAAAAATTCAGAATACCTACACTTTAAATGTAGGTTAAGTACAATCAAAATACATATATTTACAACATGATTTGGACGGTAAAATTTATAATTAGCAATGTATCCTTTCGCTGCCAATGGTTCTTTTATTTTGATGCGCGCGCACATATTTACTTAACTCTGATTGGTAGTCCTTATAGATTAGTCCTTAGAAATAAGTTGACCAACTTCTTAAGGAGTATGGACCAGTTTAAGGATACGGATCTGGACTACGTAGACAGAGCAATATGATAACCGTGGCATCAATTTATTACGGACCACGGACTTACGGATACGGATTCTGTAAATGGGGACTTACCCAAAAAATAAATTAAATAGCGTCCTCTTAAACATCTCCAACAGAGGCTACTGGCATAATTACAACCAAGTTAATTAAAAATGTGATCTCACAAAACTTTTGTCGTCCTTATAGACCTGCCAAGTCAGACAATTTCCTGAATTGAAATATTTTTATTTGTAAGCCTACAGTACTGTACAAATAAAACCTAATACAAATTTAGCGTCATGACTAGACCCTACGTGTTTACATCGAACTTAGACTTTTATCGAGATAGTTATGCATTTGAAAAAAAATTATGGAGGCTCACGATTGGCCTATATACAAAAAAGTTTTTAAAAATATACGTATTTATTAGCATCACAGTCACTTCTTTATCCCACTTCGTGGGCCGCATGATCTAAGGTGCTATTCTCACACTAAGCCTAGACTGTCAATGACAGGAAGATCTAGGCTCGAATCTATGTCAGGTGTACTAGTGGTTTTCAAAATAATTTTACATTTTTCCTTCATGCAAATGCGGATACACATCTTATAAAAATAGCCTTCCTCATCCCTGAAAACCACTAGCGTAATGAGTACATAGCGAACAGGTGGGGATAGTAGGATGTGGTGATAAAAAAGAAAATGTATTGGTAACCCGACCACCCCAGTAGTATTGCGGTCAGAATTCCTAGCTATAGAACCAGAGGCTAAGAGTTAGATCCCCAGTGCTTCCAGATTTTTCTGTGAAGCAGTGGGCCGGGAAAGAGGTCACAATCAGCCTCGTGAGGACAAATGAGGAGCGATTAAAATAATAAATTAGCAGCTTCGGTCTAGAAAATTGAGATTGATGGCCGGAGGTATCATTGTGTTGATACCATGACACTCTATATCCACAAATATTGGCACCATTTCCAACACTCGATCGGTATAGCTCACTTGTGGCTTGACGTGGTATTATTTTACAAGTTTGGGTAACTCTCGTGGGTCAAATAATTCGATGAAAATAATAAAAATATAAAGTATTGTTTCAAATCACACTGATAAAGAAGTCTCAAAAATACCATTATAAATATCTGTTTACTTAACATCATCAAATGTTCGGAAATGTGCTTTCACTCCCCCTTGAAAATATCCATTGGGACGAGTGATACTTTTGCTCAGTGCTATGTGCCACAAGAGACGAAGCAAGCGGCCAACAAATGACTAGCGCTTTAATTAGCACCACGGCCGGGATATTGCCTTTCGCGTTAAGGCCCGTTTACATACTCCGTATCCATAAAAGTCCCGTATTCCATTAAAAGAAATCGGTTACAGAGTTATGGATTACTTAGTCAACAGATTCCCAACCCGAAGGTCGCGGATTTACGGTCCAACTAGAAGCTCTTAAGGATTGTAGTTACGGATGACTACGGAGAAATAATCAAAGGTAGACAAATAAATACGTATCGAAATAAAAACACGAGCGATAGTGAAGGAAATGGTCACCATTGTTTACACGTATCGTATGCTCACTAAAAAAAAATAGTTTAGCGTATTGCACCAGGGTTTATTGGCTGGACATTCCTGGTCTTCTAATGGCACTGGTGATGATGTATCCATCTTATGGCGTTTGGTCCACCATATAGATGTGGTTGTTCCGTCCCAATAAGATGATGGGATGATAATGGGGTGCAAGGAAACATCTTAAACATAAATTAAATCAACCTGACCATGTAAACTATAGGAACAAATTATCCTTCTGAAAAGATACCTATGGTACGACCAGGAATAGGACACAGGAACCTCTAGATTAGTAATCAGGAATGTCTACCACTAAATCACGAGGCCTGCTGTATTTTCATTTATATGTTATACCTTTAATTTTAATTATTTTAGAAAATTTAAATTATTTTAACTGAAAATACCAAACATCTTTTTTAAAGGATATGAAAATGTTTTTTGTGTTTTTTGAATTTGTTTGAATCATTTCATCTTAATTAAGTTTGATTGGTAAAGTATCATAATTTCCCATCAGTTGAAGCAATATTATGTGATTAAGGATAGAGAACGTCTACATAAAATTATAAATAAGATTTAAGGATATGGGTCTTGCTGAGCATGTAGACGAGACTTTAGTCTTAACCTCAAAACTCATTACTCGCAGTCTTTCAACAGTCGCTGCCATTCTTGTCCGCTTCTGCAGGGCTGACAATTCACCCACGTTAACCTACCCAAGGAAGAATAACACAATTCTCTGGAGAAGTAATTAAAATGTTAGTAAAAGATATGTAATTTGTGAAGGAAATAGCTCAACACATAGCAACACGCTTTGTAAAAATTTTAATAAGTTATGAGTGTATGGTCAAATTTCAAAAGGTAGGAAATATTTTTGCCATTTTTAGAATTACTAAAACTATATTTTAATGTATTCATAAATCATGTTATTTAATCTGCATTGTTATATTATATGGAAAAATCGACTATTTATGAAATACTACAATATCATCGATGTTAAACAAAAAATTTATATTTTCTAAAAACTCTTTCTAGCAAAATTATACTCTAGCTAGAAATCATATTTATAGTAAGAACAATATCTTGATTTAACTCGATTTATGCTTAAGGGTTACATGAGGCTAATGCATCAATAGCGTGCTTAAAAAATTAATATCAGCTACTTACAGGTGTTCTAGCACATTAAAATAGTAATTTAAATTTTTGCCAAATCACCACAAACAATAAAACTTCAAAATGTCTATAGATTGTTATACTTTTACTTTTTTAACACAATATGTTTAAAACTTAAGTTTGATAATTTAAAAAAATTATATTCTAGGTGGTTTTAACAAAACTAAAGCGAGTTTTAAAAAATACAGAGCATGCTCGAATAAAATATATTTGAAACTTTTTATTTGAAACATTTTTAATAAATAAATATATATAATTAAAAAGCAATAACAAAGTGTCCTATGTAGTTTACATAATTTAAAGTTTATAAAAACAGTAAACAATCAGTGTGTTTATTAAACGATTAATATAAGTAAAGGCTACTCTGATCTAGGGAAACTTTCTTGGTTTTGGAATCCTTTAGTAGAAAAGCTAACATCACTTCCAAAAGTTTTAGAGACACTTCTAACAAGCATCAGTGATTACATGCATAAACCACCCACTTGAAATTCCCTCCGTCTTACTCTCAGACACTCCCCACCCCTCCCTTTTTATGCCAACCTCCCTTCTCCTCTTTTCAGGGGAATCAAAGTTTCCATTAATTACCTGAGATAATGTCATCACCATGTGACACTATGCGCAATGTCGTCCCGCGCATGTCGTATATCATGACGCCTTGTCACACGTTCCCTCAAGGGGGGGGGGGGCTAAAGGAACATTACTGCAATCTGGCGGCTGTAATCGTAAACTTCAACAGACCTGATTCTCTCGAATTAATTGGATTTGTACGTCACATTTAGAGACGGTCTTGCACAGACTGTGTAACGTCTGAAGGAGCCACGGTAAGAGAGGTTACGACCCGTATCGGTGGGCACGCGGACTAAATGTCACACTCATCAAGTCTCGTTTTCCGGTGACTTGGGATCTCAAATTTCGTTTGAATGTACTGAGGGTTGTTTCTCTTAGATTATTTCTCGATATGCCTCAGAAAAATTATGGGTGTATTTAGGCCTACTCAATTTTTGACTTTCCTCATTCCTACCCCATTAGCTTAGCTAAATGCGCCTAACTCAAATAGGTATTAGGATGCAAAGGAAAAAAAATGTCAAACAGGTGGAATTCGTTGCCTTGATTTATTAAGCTGGTTAAAACGATGTTTTTAATTGTAATAACTACCCGCTTCGGTGGCCACAACAAGATATAAGACGTCACTCTCACAGTAGACTAACCTACCTATGACGGGAGATTGATGTTATAATTATCTTGATCGAAATTCTTATCTTGGTTGCGTGTACTGTGGGTTTTTATCACTTAAAGGTTTCCTACTCTCCCTCCATGCAAATGCCTATACACTTCCTCTAAATGTAACCTTCCTCATCCCTAAAGCCATTAGCGTAATTAATACATAAACTTATAGGCCAAATGGGTAGTAAGACGCAGCGTTAAAAAAAAGTTGACGTGTTATTTTAAATTTCTTGGGCACTTCTACTTTTAACTAATAGTATAGAGATAAATAAATTATAATTAAGAGGAAATACAGCTACACTCTTGTGGAGAAAGAGACAAACGCCATTTTGGTATAAAACCTTAGCACAGCCAGCCAAGATTAAATACCTGACCTGTCCATAAGTGGCAAACTAGACAAGACAAGACTTATGCTTTGATCTGGGTGTATATCTTTGCGGATACTATATTAAAATTACAACTTTTGGCATAATGAATCTTTTTTAATTCTATAAATATGATCGTGTCATATGTCAAAATAAAATTGAGATACGTCACGTGTCAGCTCAAAAGCAAACTATACTAAATAAGAAAAAGTTTCGAAACTCAAGACTCGCAAATCTAGAGTTAGCGTACTTATACCAACTCGACCTTGACGTAAATTTTAAACAATTATTGAAAGAGGTAATGTTCCCTAAAAAATCATTTATTTGATTGCTGCAGGTGTTCCAATTTAAGGTGGTAGTATAGGAAACGCAATTCAAGGGCAATGTTACATGATTTATAAAAAAAAATTGTTGTTTTGTCAAAATAAATAAAATATGGCTTCAATAGTAACATAGTTATTTTCACGTGGTTACATCAAGATTTATTGAATACCGGTCATAAGCACACTGGTATTAGATGATAATATTTTAAATAAGGAGAAAGGATTGTCATTAAATTCCAAGACACCCTTGACAGATATTCAAGAATGGTTAATATCACCATGTGAAGAAAATTAAACTTAATGTTTCTACTGGATAACTATTTGATTTATTTTTAACAAAAACACGTTTTGATATAAAAAGGTACAACTATATTGCCCTTAGTTTGTGTGCCTATACTCCCACCTCAATCATTTTTCAAGTCAATCGTCACCATAGCCCACCAGTCCACAATCCGTATTCTACGAGAATCAGAGAGAAAGGGAGAATAGTTTATATATAAAAGAATAAATCGAGTAGAAACTGTCACAATCGTTCTCTTGATTGTAAATAATACTATCATAAAATATAAAGACAATTTTTTTTTGGAAAGGGGGGGGGGGAATACTTTTTTTCTGAGGCACACTGTACAGGTGTACCAGGCGCCCTTTGGGACACATATATCAAGGCGCTGGTACCCCTCGCTTGAACCACAGTTCCACAGAGGGAAGACAAACCCCCCTACTCCTCTTTACCCCTCTTCCTAACCTACCTGCCCGGTCACAAACAATCGCGGCTTGAAAATAAAGTATTGCTCTATCACAGCGTGAGTACAATATAGTGGAATGTCGTGTGGAACCTTTAAGTTTAGTTTACTGGTAAACATTTTTTCTGGATAAAACATGACGAATAAAATAGTTTAAACAATGTACGGCTTAGAGTACCCATGTGTGACCTAACCATCTAAGTTAAGGACACATGAATCGGATAAGTAAGGTGAAATTTAAATAAATTTACAAGTAATCGTTTAAAGAAAGAATGGGTGAAGTGGGAGGTGGGAATGTTAAGGGGAAAAAAATAAAATTAAAAATAATTACCTGATTAAAGATTAAATCCCTGCATTCTTTATCGGAGTAAACCTAATCATTGAATAACCAACCTCAATATTTCTTTTTTAAATTAAAAATAATACATAGATGCCCAAAGATTGATTTTTTTTATGAATATATATTCCAGTATTCAAGGAATCAAATTTATGTAAGAAATAGATAGATCTACGAGTGTTTTTTTTTTGTTCGGTAAATAATGTTTTTGAAATTTATTTATAATAAGACTAGTACTACTTGAATTACTAAATATGATAACTTTATAGCAGCTCTCATTTTCATTTATTTGAGGTGTTTAACGTGTACTTTTTGAACAGCATAATTATTTCAGTACATGAATTATAATTATTCATTTTTTAACACCGCGTCTTACAATCCTTTCGGATTATGTACTAATTATTCTAATGGTTTTATGGATTAGAAATGTTATATTTGGAGGAAGTATAACCACATATGCGTGGAGGGAGAGTGGAAAACAATTTTGAAAATAAAAACCCACCCTCAGTACACCCTACAGAGATTCGGACCTCGATCTCCCAGACATTAAGACGTCTAGTCTACTATGAGTGTAGCGCCTTAGACCACGCAACAACGGAAGAGGGTATATAAACTAACTTTAATCTTGAACAGATACAACAACTTGTCCACCGGCCGTTAATTCATCACTATTAGTGGGTAACCCACATTCCACCAATGATACAGTTTTCGACCATGTCAGGAATCAAGCCCGGGAATTTTAGTTCAGTAAACAGACACGTTACAAACAGAGCTAACTGTTTCTCAATGATGAAAATACACATCAATTGTCCAGTTATAAATACCCTTTTATTTTCTATCACTAAGACACTAAATAGAGTGTATTTCAACTTTTTCTTTTTAAATATGATGCCAAAGTAGATAATTTGGCAGAAATTTTCATGCTTATGCCAAAATATATTGTTTAAATTTATTTAAATAAAGACACAGTATATTTGTTTAAATAGATTTAAATAAATATATACATTATATTAGATTCAAGTAAGCCATTTAAACCATTTAAACTTCAAATAAAAAACAATAGATTTCAGTTATTTGTAGGATGTTTAAATCTAAGATGTTTAAGTCTGACATTTTATATCACTTATTATTCTAAATTAATTAACGAACTTGACTCAGGGTGCTGTGTCTCTTCTAGACATAAATAATTTTATATGCCGTTGTAATAATTTTTCTAAGTTTTTTTATAAATAATAAGTTTAATGCCCATAAAATAGGCTTGCTACACATAGTCACTTAACCCCCC
>CABFWO010000039.1:571217-584100 GCA_902155825.1 Timema genevievae
CCCCCCCACAATAAGTCTTAGTAGAGATTAAGGCTGTACGCATATATTAATTACTACGCTATTAAAATAGGAATGAGGAATCGCATTTAATAGTGAATAATACTTTAGCGATTAACTCATTTTTAATTGATTCTTATCTATAAAAAGTTATATTATATATACTTTCCCAAATAGGTTCCTTAAATGGCTGAGGCCTCATCCTCTGCTTAAGATTGAGGTAATAGAGAAACATTATCATAAAATTCCACACATTTATTTCTTAACCAACAAATAAAACATGTTGCAGCACAGGAGATTCTTAAAAGTAATTACACGTAGCTATTATTCAATAGGACTACAAATAATATGAAACCTAATCTTAAACGTTATTAGTCAATATTTCTTACTTTCATTCATGCATGAATTAATAAATTCATGTTATCTATTTACAAACGTATGATTGATAAGTAAGTATATGTTTATGTATAATATATGTTTTTATTTATTTATTTATACCATTCATACTGTGTGTTTATTAATTTTATAAGGCCCTTAAAATTATAAAAACCATATATATCTGACTCTTTAAATTCAAGTTATTGAACGACTTCATAAACAAATGTATTCTTAAAATATTTAAAGTCTTCAACATAACATCTTAGGAGGTAAACAACTATGTTAACAATTATGTACTAGCTGGTATAAAAGTTTGTCAACAACAGGCGAACTAAACTTGAATAATTGGGATTCAATTATTATAATTTTTGTACAAGCTGAAAAACGCAAGTCCCTTAGTCCATTTTTAATTCATAAAAAGCTTTCAAAGAAATTCAAACAAAAAATAATAATTAAAATTTCAGTTTTTAGGTGATCTAGGGGCTTCTCTGGAGGGTGTGGCGAAACACACACACACACACACACACACAGGGTAGTTTTACATTATAGATTAAAATTAATAAACATATTTTATTATTGTATTATTAGTACAAAGAAAATAATCTCGTAAACTATTACTGATCCATTTTTACTCCGTGACTAAATCCTCTTAAAAAACTAATTATTTTATTAAAGCCAATTTTAACAAGTCATGGTGTGTCGGTGCGATGCCTTACCCCCTAGTGGTAATAACACTGGAAACGGTATACTTACGGGTAAGGCAGTATGTATAATAGGGATATCGATTTTTGTAGAAACGGTCCAATCACGCTCAGGGTAGGATTGAGCAACAGTTTTACTTTTGGTGTATTGGATAAAATGTGCCAACACCGATCGTTACAGCATCCTTACCGTAAACAGCAAACACTGTCATGGGTGAGGGCACGATCAAGGCTATTAGCCTGTTCTACTACTGTTTAACCTGATTATTAAAAGAAACCGTACAATACTAGTCTCGGATGACAAAAGCTATGATGGGCAGCTAAAGTTAAAACTGAAGAGCCCATCTGTTGATAAGTTGGCGATAACTTGGACTATTGAATCGTGGAATGTAAAAGGAGTGAGCGACAAAGAGAATTAACTGTTATGGGAAACGATTGAAAGAAAAATTGATAATAGGTGTGTATGTGAACCCAAGCAGAAAGTGAATGATGTTTTTATGATGAATAATGGTATCCCGGCACTTTGGTCAGGTGTGGATGAATGGAAATGGGTAAATCAGGGAGTAGGTTTAATCCTAAGCTTAATAACTAAGCTGTTTGTGAGAAGGTATGAGTTGGTGTCATCTAGACTTTTATGGGTACGTATTAAAATAGGCATATGTAGAATTAAGTTAGTTGCTGATTATGCTCTAGTGGAGAGCAAGACGAGAATGTGAGAGTGGAGTTATGGCATGAGCAATGAAGTCTTGAATGCATGTGAACCGGCTGAAAGAATTATCTTGCTAGAAGATATAAATGAATGGGTATGTATACTAAGAGAGAATTCAGAAATAATATTACGAAGGTATGGGGATGGCAGATAAACGAGAATGGTAATTAGTTTATGAGTCTGTGTTTAGAAAAAAATGTATGTGTCAAACACAAATAGATTCACTTGTATTCATGGCAAAAGGGTGATTCAAGAATGATGAAAAAATATTAGGGCTGTGCGTGGAGATGAATGTGGAACCGATCACTTCCTAGTGATCTCAGTAGTTTATTAAGGTAGTAAATTTGTGAGGTAGCAGCGCTAGAGTATTAAGCAAACAAGAGTGAAAGTGGAAAATTTACAGGATAAAATTGTGAGAGGGCAATATGAAAGAGTGCTGGGTAAAAAATTAGCTTTACAAAGCATGAATGGAATGTTGAAATAAATATCAATAGTAAATAAAGTGTTTGGAATAGATATAGGAGACTGTAGTTGAGTGAGCGAAAGATGTGTGTTGATCTGCGATGATGGTGGCAAACTTAAAAAGAGATGCATGGTGGAATTAACAGGTGAAAGAAGCTGTGAGAGAAAATAAAGAAGCATACAAAAGAATAATGGTTGCTAAGAGTGAAGCAGAACTTAAGAATTTGTGGGACATATACAAAGAGAAAAATCTGATTGCCAATAAAGTAATCAAGGAGAGTAAAAAAAATGAGATTGAAAGAAGGAGAAAGAATGCAGAGTGATTTTTATGGACAAAATATGTTATAGAAGTGGGTAAAGAGAACGAAACAAGAAGGGCAAGGAAAGATATATAGTATTCAGAATGAACGTGGTGAAATTATCTGTGATGAAAACAGTGTAAGAGAGCGAGGAAGGGTATTTTGAACAATTTTGTGGCAAAAACGTGGAGAAAATAACGGAAAATAGGGAGAATGTTATGATAAATGAAAGAATTAACGAGGAGTAAGTGCTAAATCTATGAAAGTGTAAAAGAATGGCAAAGCTACGGGAGTTATGTGATCACAAGTTTATGCATAGGTGTGGGGGCATGGTACTACTTGCCAGATTGT
This sequence comes from Timema genevievae, assembly GCA_902155825.1. NCBI lineage: Eukaryota > Metazoa > Arthropoda > Insecta > Phasmatodea > Timematidae > Timema > Timema genevievae. The sequence continues at coordinate 574,115 of CABFWO010000039.1, forward strand.
GCGAGTTGTTAAAGGTGTGTGCTGGAGTTTCGAATTTTTCTCACACCTGGAAAAAATGACGTCACTGTGCTTTTGTACAAAGGCAAATGCAGTAATAATAAATGTAAGAGTTATAGGGAAATTAGTTTGGTATTCCAGGCAAAGTTTTTGGGATGGTTTTAATTGAGAGGGTGCGTGAAAAAACTGCGGACAAGTTTTGTGGTGTGCAATGTTATTTAATGCCAGGTATAGTTTGCGTGGAACAGATATTTGAATTGCAACATGGGATTGATAAATGTATGATAGTAAGGAAGAAAGTGTATCTTGCATGGGTTGATCAGAAGAAAGTGTACGACCGGGTGAATAGGAGTATATTATGGAATGTTCTTAGAAAGTATGGTGTGTATGCATAGTTAGTAAATGCAATTATGGTGGTGTATGATGGAAGTAAAGCATGCGTTAGGGTGGATGGAGCTTTGAGCGAATGGCTTAATATTGGGCAGGATGTTAAATAAGGTTGGGTTATGTCTTCATAAACAAGTGTATGAGGGATGCTTATGAGGACGTGGTTAGTTTAGCCCTACACATGGACAATGTGAATGTGAGAGTGATGTTATATGCAGATGATGCCATTATGATTGCTGAGAATAAAAATAACTTACAGATTGCATTGAATCGTTTGAATATGGTGATAGGAAGAATGAATGTCTCCAAAACTAAGTTAATAGATTTTATAAAGACTGATCAGGAAATTATTGTCAGCTTAGTATAAATGTAAAACTGTTAGGTTGAGTAAAAATGGAAGATAGATGGGAAAATCAACGGATGGGTGAATGCATCTCACAGAGTAGTTGGATGTATGTGGACTATTGCAAAGAATGAAGTGGTATCGAAAAAGGCAAAGATGTCAATATATAAAAGTGTGTTAACGTAAACATTGTTTTATGGATATTAAGCGTGGGTTTGTCAGGAGAAACACAAGAGCAAGGTGAATGCTGTTGGAATGTGATATTTAAGAAATATATTTGGAATAGCTTGTATGGACAGAGTCAGTAATGAATGGGTGCTGAAGGAATGCATTATTGTTATTATATTTAGCACCACCTATTATTACCCGTTCGGGTTGTACGCACTTACGCTAATGTGTAATGGTAGGGTGATTGTGTGATGAAATGGAGAATCTACAGTTTAACGTGGGATCCGAACCATGGTGGAGGCCTGGCACTCCACACATTCATAAGTTGTGATTAATACACGTTTTGTCAAAGGTTAACATTTTTAACTAATATGCTCACTACAGAGCTATACAACAGGAAATACACCCAGATATGCTCTCAGGCCACTTGGAGTACTAGCTTCGTGCCAGGCTGCACTTTTCACCGTTAGTAAACTTCGCGACTGTACTACTCAATCACGACGAAAAATCTTCACACTTCTGAACCAAAATGAGCGTTTATGATTTTTTTCATCATAATGACACAAATTAAAAGGATTTTCACCTTAGCTAAGAGAGACTTTGCATCAGAAAACTGCCTGTATGGTACCCGCAGTTTAATCTTCTTTTTAAACTTCAGTAAAGGGTAGTAGAAAGTTTTAGGATTGGGAAGTTAGATGGGTGGGGCTCATTGCCCCTGGAAATCTGATAAAAGTTTTTTTTTTGCGAGGTTGAAAGGGAACCAAGTTAAATCGAGAGCAGTTTTTGGGGGATGAAGGGCAAGAAAAGAGGCTATGAGAGGGTGGAGTTAGATCGAGAAAGAGCGAGGGGGTGTTGAGAGCTCGAGACATCGTATTACCTTAGTCGTGTGTGTGTGAGAAAGAGTGTGTGTGAAAGCAAGAACTTTCAAGTTGAGGAAACTAAAAGGAAATAGGAAAGAAAAAGCGAAAAAAAAAGAGAATAATAGCGTTAGAGCAAAAATACCGAAACGAGAAAATTAAGAATATCCCCGGGTGTATTAAGCTTTGTTACAAGTGTGGAAAATGAGGTGTACAGTAGGGGAAGAAATTTTCTTCAAGTACATTCCTAGACAGAAACAAGTAAACATATCATATTAGTCAAATGAAACTGTACTATCTAAATTGAAACATGAAATGGAACACAATGAATTTGTTTTCTAAAATCTATATAATAATATTAGAAACCTATTTATTTAATCTTTTTAGAAGTAGATACTTGTTTTTATATCATCAGATAATTTTAAAACTAACTATAATCTTAGCACTTTGGAAAGTACTATTTAACGTGGAAATTAATTCTTAAACCCTTAATGTACAATCTGTTTTCTACAATTAATTAATAAATTAAATTTTATAATATTAAAAGCCATCCAAATAATTTTATGATCCTATTTGTCTTTATAATTAGTTTTAGCCCCAAAGGGATTAAACATATATTCATGAAACAACTTAATTAAAATAAATAATTTTTTAGATATTTTGCTAAGCGTAGGTCTGGTCCACCTATGGTCATCATCACCATCATTAGGTCCTCAATATTCCAATTGGTTTGCTGCAGCCCTCCACTTTTGTCTATCCTGAGCAAAATTGATTACACTCTCTTCTGCCAACATCGTCCTCTATCTGATTCGTGTACTTCAGTCTTTATCTCCCTCTTTAATTCCTCCCTTCCACATCTCCTTGCATAATATCTTCGCTAAACAACCATGTCTCCGTTTAAGCAATTTCGTGTTAACTCTTCTTTGCTCTACACCTTTCCAAGATTTCCTTCCTTCTCTTGAATCCATCTACATCCATGATATTTTCAACGTTCTTCTGTAGCCCCACGTGACAGTATATTTTAAGGTGTATTGCTAAGATATATTTGTGAATTGTTCTCTAGTATTAAGAGCATATATATCTAACCACACATTGCTCTGACTACAAAGTAGAAAGTGAATTAATGCCCAATGATTTCCTATGGCCACTAGAGTTTTGATCATCTTATGGCACATTTTACCGGGAGTAACTTTTGACTTCCAGGTTAGGTCGCCTTATGTGTAGACAATTAGCCGCTCTGGTGGCACAGAGCGTTACCCAGGGTACACCATACGAGGTTATCTACACGTCGTACCGCAATGAGATCATGTAATGATAGTTATTATGATGGTGTGGAGTCTGGGTGAGTCTTAAACTAGCTTAAGCCTAATTAACCAAACCCTGGTGATCATTGGGATTATTCCCCTAAAGCGAAAAATATCAAAGGTACCAGCGGGGAAGCGAACACTGGACCCCTAAGCTCGTAGCCAGGTGCACTGACCCACTACACCACGGGGCTGGCTACCATAGAATATAAATTATGGTGTGGGAGAAATAAGTATGTAAATACAATCTTATCAGTTCAAACCTCCCCTAGAAACACATCCAAAATCATCACTATGGCAGAAAGCCCAAATGAAATATCTTAATATCATTCGACAGTAAAAATTGTATTGCACAATATTATAACAAGTGTATGATTTTAAGCTATAAATAGTGATGAAATTATTTTAAATTATTATAGTTCACGATGAAGGGTCAAACTTCCTATTTTATGTTTTTTTCGTCTCATTGTTAACGATAACAAATTAATGTATGGGGCTAAAATTTAGTATAACTAGACATTCTTTTGGGCTGTACACGATGAAATATTTATAAAAATTATAGTACAATTTTTCATATCTCACTGTGTACACCTCATATGAATACATAGTTATACACCAGTGATCATAAATTACTTATAAAGGAGCAATAATAGCGATTACAGTTACATTCTCATTTTAATTACATCAGTTGGTGATTGAATGTGTCATTAACGGCAGGTATGCTATAGACTAGAAAATAATGAAATCCTTAACGAATACACCCACTTTTCCTGGGATTTTAATCTTTAGTTGCAATTATTAAAAAAAAGAATTATTTGGTTCTTTACTTTATCATCAATAAGATTTGATTTTTTTAGATTGTTTAGTATTTTATAACAACTACCCCCCTTTCCCCCATCCTATACCACCACTGTACTCTTCCACTGCACACAATTTATGGCTTTGAGTCTATATAATATGTAATGAGTTGTATGTTTAATCTCCCAAAATTTAGCCCTTTCTTCAACTTCAAGTCTGATTTTAATTGTAAACTGGAAGTTCATGTTGTCAAAATCGTGGAAATAAAAACTATGATACTCTATTTACATTCTAAGTGCGTAATATTAATAATGTAAAGATAAAATATACACAGTGATCTATGAGAAAGTAATATTGGAATCGTTTGATACATTATTTGATTCCATTTTTAATTAATAAATCAAATAAGATATATTTCTAGAATGCCAAATTTTAGTGACATTAGTGCATATTGATTGCTGAAAGTGGGCTACCTATGAAAGTAAAGGTTTAAGGCATGGTAGACGAAAAGTTTCTGGAAAATTTTCCTATTCAAAATTTACTGGAATATTTTCACCACACAGGTAGGCCTAAAGATTATATCAAAGAAAGTAAAATCTCCCCGTAAACTAACTTTCCTCCATATTAAGCCTATTCTTAGCCTCTATTTTCCAAGAGTAACCCGTTCCCTCCCACTCTTTATCCTGCTCCGGTAAAATTGACTCGTGCCCTTACTTTAATTAGAAGCTCAAGCTTTAAGAGTAAGGTTGAAAAGATACTGCAAAGTGCGAACAGAGCCTTCTACGACCACTTCGCTAGCATCGAATGGAATGGGGAAAAAATACTCTTTGTGTAGTGCACTTTATAGTGAAGGAACAGGCGAGCAGAATTTTTAAAAGGATTCCAAAGAAACAAGGTTGTGAAAACTAAACTTTTATGTGACTGTTTTCCAAAGCTAAGTCAAGTGAGTTTTATTTAAAGGGGGGAAAAAAATTAAATTCTATTTGGATGAATACGCAACTAAAATATAATTATTTTATCTAGAGAAAAATTATATTATGTTATTTGGCCATACAGTCAGTCTCAAAACGTGAAATACATTTTAAAATATTTGTTAAAATTATGTAAATAAGCTATTGGTAGCAAAAATTCTTACATACATTAGAGGTGGAATCATGTGTAGTCCCTAAACGCTATTAAATTTTTCTACTACTTAAATATATATATTTTTTCTTATCTAATGTGGTTTAAAAATCATGCACGCACTCACTTTAACTATATTTTTATCCTAATTATTAATTTTAAAACATTAAGATAATTCATATTTTAATTTGAATATTTGTTTAACCAGATCAAAACCATCGTAAAATTTACCACATTGAGATAAATCTTGGATATAAAAATGGGTCATTCCGTTTCTATTTTAATGGTCATTTCTTTATTTCCTTATTTGTGTTTGTCAAATAACGATCTCCAAACAAACACTAAAGTTTAATCCATTTATTACATAAGCAAAATCAAATTCCAAACTACAGCCAAACCTACACACACTGAACATCACCAAATTGCAAATATAATCGACGTTTCAATTAATATGTAAATTAACTAGCTCGTACGGCGCTCGAATACTGGACGGAAAATAAACGGGCTCGTTTTTGCTTTAGATGGCAAGTTATAAATATTTGAGGTGAAAAATCTGACACAGGCAGCAGTTTTAGACCTTAGGCGGGTAAACTTGGGTAGGTTTTTTTTTTATTTAGCATTTGGGTGTGTGAGGGAAGGGGGAGTTTGAAGCCACTGTATAAACACCCAAAACCCCACTTCACCCCACTACCCCGACTTGTCCCTTTACCCTGCTACATATGCAATACACATTTCACCACGTCTCCCAGTGCAGTGTATGCTTTGTTACCCAACACAAAAGAGCACATATTTATAGGGATACCGGATTATATCAACAAAAAAAATTTCGATTGTGCTTAAAATTAACCCTTTCAGTCATCTTGATCATGGAACCAAGATTTATTGCTTTTAATGATAAAAAAAAGAGTTTCCTACATTGGTGGCTGGATAGTATAAGGAGTAACTCTCACAAAATACTGGACTTCCGATGAAGGGGATTTGGGGGTTAGAGTCCTTGGTGGGAATACTAGGGTTAGTTTTTCTTAAATGGATTTCCTCTCTCTCTCTATCGCCACGTAAATAAGGATACACTTTCTCTAAATCAAACATTACTCTTCCCTGACATAGCGTAATTAGTCTAAATACGTAGACCCTAACGGGTAGTAAGACGCATTGCTAAATATATAATTGAAAAATACATAAGAAAGAAAGCAAGATTTAAAAAATACTCATATCAGTTTTTTATTAACAACTTTATGTTAACTTTGTCTTTGAACATGGTTATTAAACGTACTAACATTGGACTTTATAAACTAAACTATACTTATAATCATAAAATGAAATCTTTGTCACTGTCGAAAATTCATGAGTGAAACTACTTGTGATAGGCAGATAAGGGTTCGTATATCACCTGGGTGCACTGCAGGTGGTTTTACACACAATATTTACCATTTAAGATTTTCTCTCACCTTTCTAGTCTAATGATGATGAATTTCCTCTACCACTCTCCCTTAAAAATAAGTCAATAATAACCTTGGCATTGAACATACTAAGAAAAAGAACCTGTCCATTTGAATACTAGACACATGATATATTTTTATAATTACTAAGATCATCTTTAATTACTCTCGTGTTTTATGACTACCTTGATTAAAATTTAAGTGATTGATTTTATATTCCCCCACCAAGAACATAAATAAATTTATTTCTTCTTTAGTAACTATAAATAGTGACGGTTAATAAAGTTACATCACCATCCAGATCGGATCGAACTGTTACTATACAAGCATTATGAGATTTATAATTTTGATTATTAATTAATAAACATAAAGATACTAAGCTTTAGCCATCTCACCTAAGTAAAATTTATATAAAATTTTGTTTGTTAAAATCAATGACTAGCAGAGGTAACTGCTTTGTCCGGGGTAACGGTTTTATTTGCTTTAAACAGAGAGTAAAATCTCTATTCGTTTTCTTACTTCTAACCCACAGGGCTACTAATTTTATAAATTTTAGACCTCTGCTTGCGATAAATATCGTGCAACGTTCTTGACAGATTGCAAAATAAACTATTCATTTTACTAAGATAGATAATAGTAACATTAATTCCAGTGCAATAAAACTATTAGTATTATGATCCCCATGTTACCGCTTGGGTAGAAAACTTGTAGTTTGGAATTTTATTAATTTGATAAGAACTTTAAAATAAATAATGGTTTGTTTTTATAATTATTTGTGGATAAGTTTAAATTTATATTATTATTATTATTATTATTATTGTTAGCACCGCGTCTTACTACCCGTTCGGGTTATACGCACTTACGCTAATGTGCAATGGTAGGGTGATTGTGAGATGAAATGGAGGACCTACAGTTTAACGTGGAATCCGGACCACGGTAGAGGCCTGGCATTCCTCACATTCACAAAGTATGATAAATTTACCTCTGACAAGATGTGTATTAATCTTCAAAACATACATTTATATAATATATATACCTTTCCTACACATAAATACTTCTATCGCATCTATTGAATAGATTGTTATAAATAAATAGAGAAAAGCTTTGAGAATATTTAGATAGATTTTTATATACCAATATACATATAATTACAAATATACAACGATAATTTCAAAATTTATATAGAATTAAATTTAAGTTAAATATTTATAATATTACGTTAATTCATTTTTCATAATCAATTGTGTTTATTAAAATCCTTTATTTAAAATAAGCTGCCCAATTTTAATAACTTCAAATATTTAACATTTTCAGGGCATCGATCAATTTTTATATGGCTGTGACTACATCCGGAGGTCCATGATAACATTCCAGGGACGGTATTGTGCATGTATTTTTGAGATATCATTTCATATATTCGCTGTACCTTGTTGGAATAAGGGCTAACATTTTCATGCTACAGGACGTAGAACTAAGCTATTTCCCCCTTTTCTGGCTTATTACAGCCAGAATATTATCATTCGCAGCTGCCCTTCGTGCTGAAAACATCGACTATATAATATAACGTTGTAGGCTGGGATCAAACTAGACAATATTATCATTGGAATACGGCTATAATACAAAGCGCTTTACACACATGTGTCATTTTCGAAGAACGATGGATTTTTTTAGCACAACGTCTTACTACTTGTTCAGGCTATTCGTTTATATTCTAATTACTTAATATATTAGGGACAAAGAAGTTTGAATTTAGAGGAATTGTTCCCACATTTGCATCAAGGGAGAGTAAAAAACCATCTAGGAAAAGCCCTCTTCAGTACAGTCGATCAGTATTCGAACATCGATTTCTTGTGGCCACCGAAGCGGTAAGAACAATGTTGTTAATAGGAAGTCACACCAATTAATATTTTAACACCAAGTATATCACTCTCCAAGTTTATTCTACATGGTGTCTTAGTTATTTCGAAATACCAAAATAAGTGTTGATTGATATAAAAATCTTATTATTTTTCCTAAGAATTATCCGCTTCTGTGGCTAAGTCTGTGTCTGTGGCTGTGGTCTAAGGTGCCACTCTCGCAGTAGGTTAGACTGGCGATAGAGAGATCAAGGTTTGAATCTCGGTTGGGTGTAATGATAGTTTATTTTTTCAAATGGTTTTCTACTCTCTCTCTCCACACAAATTTTGGCACACTTCTTCTAAATAATAATTCAACTATTAGTGTAATTAGTACATAAGCGTATAAACAAAAATGGGGATTTTATGGGCTGGCGAATATAGCCGTCGCTTCTAGAACCAAGCAAATTTGTAAATTGTGGGGTGGGGGTTGTTTCAGTAAGTTTGCGTTAAGCCCAGTACACAGTGACGTAATTTATCATAGAAGTTCCTGTGTCCTAAATATTGTGTCTATTAAACAACCAATATTCAACAAGATCTATTTTTCACAACACATTGTATGCAATATCTTGTTCAGTGTAGGAAATAAAGCACGTCATTTATTGAACAATTTTACTGTATATCTTTTAAATTGTAAAAATGGATAAACCTGACTACTAAACTTATTTTTTTAATGAATTATTAAATATTAAGCGCTAAATGTCTTTATTAAAATAAATACAAATTAGAATTATGAGATGTGAATCCCCTAATATAGATGTCTTAGCCTTCAAGGATAGTTTGGTAAATGTTTTTTGAATAAATATTACTTTAAAAATTACTAAATGGTTATTTAACTATTAACTGAGCAAATAAGCGATAATATTGTTGAATATTTCTTAGGGGCACGCGTGTCGTTTAAGAGTGTCTCGAGTAAAACTTGTGTGCAATCATTGTGACATTGATTTTGTAAAATTTGTAAGAGTAAATTTTGAAAAATGACATTGAGACACAGAAATCTAGCCCAGGACCTTATATTTTATTTCACAAGTCATATACAATTAATTGTACAGGTGTGTGCTTTCTCCAAACCAACAAATAAATCATCATTATCATCATCATCAACTTTTTGCAGACTATGTTCAGGTCAGTTTAGTAAAATGCCCTCCAACTTCCACTATCCTTCCATCATTCATCCTCCTTTAATTGCTTCCATTCTTCACCTCTCACTTGCACGATTTCTGATTATCTGCTCCCCCATTTCTATCTTTGCCTCCCTTGCGGTCTTTATTCCTACATACTTCAATTACATCATTTCCTTTGGAATCCTATCCTTCTCCATCTCCATTACATGCCCATAATATCTGAGTCTTGCTTCCTCAACTATCTCCCTGTATCCCCACTCTTTCCCGGATATCTTAACTTAATTCCTAATCTTTTTCCTCTTCGTGACAGCTAACATGCTATAGAAAATATGGTCTATAGTTTTTGAAAATAAATAAAAAGTGTCTCGCCCATTCCTATGATAAGGAACAGTTCTTTCTCAAAACACGGTCTGGTTCCACAAAGTATTTTGGCACCATATTGAAGCTAACTCCAGGTTCTTATTGCAAAAGGTCTGCAGAGGTATGGAGTCGTGAGTTTTTGAGGGAAGGGAAAAAAAAATGAGGAAGAAAAGAAGGGGGGGGGGGGGGGGG
>CABFWO010000039.1:584482-607039 GCA_902155825.1 Timema genevievae
AGAGGGTAATGATTCTGTGTGACTGCGGTTCACAAAAGCAAATTAACGAGATACGTGGTCTGCAAAAATATTAAGAGACTATGAGAGAGAGAGATAAAGAGAAAGAGAGAGAGATCCTGTTTGATTCGGTAATCAGATTACCTGACTTTGTAGATTGCGTGGGCTGATTTATTTCTTCGTTTAACATATTAATGCAGGGCAAAATTAAGTTTTGACATCAAGTATATTATGTAAACCCTTATTTGGATGATTATTATTACCAAACAAGTAACTAGTTCTGCGTGTTTATATATTTTATTATTATATAATGCTTATTTCCTTAAAAACCTCTTTAGATACATTGTAAAATTAATAGTTTGTTTTAATTTGAGGTTCTCACTTCATTGCGAGAATTAAAATGACCAAAGATTGGTGTCAATGTATTCGGAATCTATAAATGCGTATAAATATAGAATTTGTTTATTTTATTTAAATATATTTAGACCTAATATTTTTTAAATTCAATATAAACTATTTATGTCTGAATATTTTCTATTAATTGCAATTTAATATGATAAACAAGAAAAATAGATGTATATATATGTTTTTCAATATTTTTAACAACCGATAGTATTCCATATTTTAAGTAACATGTATTTACTATAATACATTTTTGTATGAAAATCCACCTTATTTATCACTTGTATCATTATATATATATATATATATGCGTGTGGATAAATATTAATATATTATTTTTTATAGATAAGAAAAAATGTGTCAGTTTTGACCAAAAAAAAGTGGTTATTTTTTAAAAATAATCTAGCTTGATCTGAGCATACCCTGAAATATGAGAATGATTAGAATTTTAAAAATTTTACTTTATAGCATATAACTTATTTCAATCTCTCTTGTTTGGTTAAAAAATATACTACAATTTTCCTTCAGATCTGCGTCTTACTACCCTTAGAGGATATACACATAATAAGGTAGGGTTGAATAGGATAGAATTTAGAATAAGCTTAGCAATATTTGCATTTAGGAGGAGTGGGAAATGATTTTGGAAAAACACCCCAATACACCCGGCCTGTATTTGAGCCATGAAACGCCCTTTACCAAAAACTCATAAAACCTAAGAATTACGCCTTTGTTCAAGTACCACCAGTTGGAATAAAGTGATAGTTAACATAGATAAATAGTGGTCATTACTTAGTTTAATCAAATCACTAACTTGATTGCTCGTTAATTATTGTTCTTAAAATTTGGAACAAATGCCTTTTTTAAATTTTCACTTAAAATTTTCTTTGCATTGTTAAGGTATATCCACTGTGAAACTGAATTTAAGATGTAAATTAATACTTGCATTTACTTTTTGAATTTTGGAAAAAGTAACTGCTTTGACATTTAACAAGAAATTTATCTTTTAGAAACTGTCTTTTATTCATTAAATAATTTTTTTTCATAAGGTTGCAATATATGTAATAAGAAACTAGCTCTCTAACGTTATGGAACTTGAAAGTTCATGGCCACCAGAACGAAATATAACCATTAAGCCCTATCCTGAACTACCTCCATCCAATACCTAAGCTGACAAGCCTCCCTCAAATATTTTTTTAAGCACCGCCTCTCACGAACCATTCAGATAGTACGCCTATGTACCAATTACACCAATAGGTTAGGGATAAGGAAGTCTTAATTTACAGGAAGTGCACCCACATTTACATGAAGGGAAAGTAGGAAACAACTTAGGAAAAAACCATCCTCATTGCAGCCAACCAAGATCAAACTCCGATCTCCCCGTCTTCGTCAGTATATAGTCTTACGCGAGATTATCATGTTAGACCACGCAGCCACCGAAGCAGGTACCATATCCATTTTAACTTTATCCTCCAATCGATATACCTGCCTATAAAGGGGCCTTGTATCTTCTGGTTTCCCAACTAAAATGTTGTGTACAGGCCTGTCATCACCCACACGTGCCACATGACCCCCTCCCCCCCNTCAGCCTACACATCTTGGTTATCCTTAATATATTTGGGGATTCATACAAACTACTAGATTCTACATTGTATAATACCATGTTTAATTAAAATTGGAATTTATAAATAGTTGATAAAACATAAAATGGTAGGCAAAGAAGTTTAACTATTCTTATCTTAAGCATTTTTTAGTACCGTATCTTACTACCTGTTCAGGTTGTATGCATATATGATAATTACTCTAGTAGCGTAGGGATGAGGAAGGAAGCATTTTACAGGTAATATACCGGCATTTGGGTGGAAGTAGAGTGGGAAAACCTTTAGTAAAAACCACTTTCAATAGACCCAACTAGGATTAAAACACCAATCTCCCCTTCATCAGCAGGCCAGTCTAACCCAAAAGTGACACCTTAGACCATTCGGCCACTGAAGCCTATCGAGCCTCTTATCGAGTGCAAGTCTAAAATATATTTTGTGGAATGGTGGGTGGGAGGATGAAAGGCGTGGCATGGCTTCACAACCAACCAAAGTATCCTTCCGTGCCAACAAGAACAGATGGATCATGGAAAACGTAGATGGCGCTAGCTACCGGGCAGGTATTGCGGAAAAAGCATGCGTTTGGAAATGTCAGTTTTCTCGAGAACAAGTGCCATTTTTATAGTAATATTTTCAACACATCTTCTAAGATAATGTATAAATGTTTATTAGGTGTTAATTTTTGTTATGAAGCCGGCAGTTGAAAAATGTCAAAATTATTGATATTTGATCACTGTTAAAATTATAGAGGAGGTGTGTATATAAAAAGTATGAAATTATCAACATGCTTCTATTTTTTAACAAACCGTTTCCGAAAAGAAAATATTAAAGCAATAAAAAATTATTGAAGATAACAGTTTGTTCCCATGGTTTTGCATTTCCACGCCAAATGAAAAGGGCCAATCGCCTTAAGCCAAACCAAACAGTTATCGTCTGTGATCCTGCCTACCAGCTTTAGTAGAAGACCACCATAGACTGCTAAATGACAAGAAGGAATCTTCCCTCTCCTAAGCAGTACAGAGAATAGATATACGTCTCACAAATAGCTCATACCCAGCCCTGACGTCAGTGAGCAATGAACAGCCCCCTTAGAGTGGTGGGCAGATGGAAATCGGACACCCTCGTAAAGACAAGAATCGGAAATATATCTACCCTCCTTCCAAGGGTAGGTATTGCTGTTTCCATTACGGGAATGGTACTGGAGAAGTGTCGGGGGGTGGTTCCTGATGGTTCAAGAAATCGGTGGTGGCTCATGATAACGGGGTATGGAGGGAAAGGTGGAGGTTGTAAGGTAAGAAGGGGAGGTGATGGTGGTGGTTGATGGTGAGAAATGGGAGATACCATTCTGGTGGAGGTTAAGTTAGTGTCTGTTTGGGAAGCACTCTACGTAGAATGTTCTGCCGGAGTCTTGCGATAAATTAAGAAAGCCGAGTAGTAAGAGAAATGCAAAATAAAAAAAGGGAAGATTTTGTTGGATTGTTTATTGGACTAACCCTAATTAGGAGTTTATAAAAAACTATGGCGATGATTATGTACGGTTAAGTCAAAACGGGGTCTAAAATTTGATGAGCTAGAATTAGGAAAAGTCCTCGGCAATCCTTTGTGTAAATGTGTGTGTATTTGTGTCCTATTCTTACAACCAATCTGTGGTGTCAAAATATTCAATCTAGGCTAAAGTATAATTTATATGAAGTAGGCATGAATTTTCATGGAAATATTGGAAAACAGTTATGAAAAAATAACTCACTATACCCTTTTAGTAACCGAAAACCAGATAAGATAAAACTAAAGCCCTCGCCCAAATTCCTATTGGTGTGGTCTATTAGTAGATGAAAAATAAATAATCACTTTAATAGTTTTATAGAATAGTAGTAGTTTGCAAACTATAAGGTATTTTGATAGTTTTTATAACTTCCTGTGTATTAGTAACGTTATAACTGTTAAAAAAATGTTCAGAAATACCTTGAACCAGCTATAGCAATACTGTCGTTTATAATAAGCTCGCCTATATATTTTGTCTCTTAAAACATTTAGACAAACTTCCAGTTCCAAGGTAACCAAAGATTTTCTCCTTTGGAAAAATTCCAAGTGTTGAGAAAACATCAATAAATAAATCTTACACTAAGAAACAACTTAAAATATTTATATTAATGACGTGTTATGGGGTGTTTTCAGGATAATCGGAGTTTTTTTAAATGTGATATACATTCAGCTTATTCAGAGAATGGTAGTATTAGTGGACTACACTATGGCCCTATCCTCTAAATTACATGTTATTTCAGGTAAATAGACGATAACGATCGATTTTCTTCAAGAGGACGCTATTAACTCTTTGTTCAATGGCAGCAATATAAAGTGTGAACTGTATTATTCTTTTCATTGCAAAAGCCATATTGTATTTTGACTCTTTTTATATCTTTCTAATCAACGTATTGTAATTTCTTGCAAATATAACAAAATACCTCAAAAAGTGAAAAAAAAAGTTTTCCTTAAAGAGATATAAACATGCAGGCAAGGAAATATAGCTATACCTTCAGGCTGAATAAAGGTGTATCTATGAGTAATCTCGACACTCAGTAAAACACACACTGGTCGTGGATCAATGGAGATATATTTTACGCAATGCAGAGAATGAATGGTAAAATGTGAATCGAGATGGCGATAGCTTATCTCAAATACAGACCAAACAAAATCTGCTTACCCTGGAAACACACCGTGATATGCCAATATAGATAAACAGGAAGATATATATGATTGAAATGAACTGTAATTCCATTACATGAATTAAAGATAAAATATATCTTAATGATTTCTGGGAGGAAAACTACAGACATGGAGGATGGGTTCGAGCCCCTAGTCTTAGAACATCGCTAATCGAACTATCCGTACACGACCAATACTTCATTCTAAGAGCTTACAGTTTAATTGGCCAAAGAGCTTTAAGTCACTTATTTATTTTATTTCAAATGTCTTACGCCTAAGCTAGTTATACTATGAAACCCAACTCGGTAACCGTATGATCTAAGGCACTACTTTCGCAATATACTGCCAGTAACGGGGAGATCGTGGTTCAATCCCAGTTGTGTGTACTGAGGGTGGATTTCCTAAATGGCTTTCCATTTCATGAACATGCGGGTACACTATATCTAAATTCAACCTTACTCGTCCCTAACCCATTAGCCCGAATGTGTAGTAAGTCGTGATGATAAAAAACTATGGCCATACATTGAGGCCATAGTAGAACAAAGCAAATCTATCATGTTACCTTTATGGGTAAATTAATAATTTATCCAGAATTGGTTTACCTTGAGCGGTATTAATTAATTTAAATTAGTTGAAAATTACACCTGGACATGATAATCAAGCACGTGACCTTTGGCCTAGTACGCCAATAATCTACCATTGAGATAACCAGAATTATTTCCATGCTCAGGGTCATAACTTACTCATAGCTTAAGGATGAGTTTGTAATGGACGTGCGGAAGCCGTCAATTACTATATACGAGCAATCAATTGATATCGCGAGCTATCAGATACCACACCATCTGCAACTTGGGAGGGATGTTACGCCGGAAGTATACAATACAAGATTTTAATTAAAGCGACCATGTTCAATTAACACACAGGGTGGAACTAATTGCAATTACGAGAATGTCCGTGTGGTGGAGGCCACATTTCAATTAATTTAAATGTATGCTATTAATGTCTTTATTATATTTAAATATGTATCAGAAGATTTCTGCGTGTTCATCACAGACGCAACCTAACAAGATAAAACTATTATTTACTATTTTTTTATTTTTAAAGCCATATGTTCTAAGAAATAAATTAAAATAATAATAGTAATAATTATTATTATTAAAAACAACACTAAATACATTAAACATGATTAAAAAAAAATCCCGTTGCAATATTTCACCTACCCCGTCCATCATAGTCCCACTGTGGGGAGTAAGAGGAGGGGGTTGTAACGTTGCTTAGGAGGGATAGAACTGATAAACTCACCCTTACACAGCAGGGCAACAACATTCAGGAAATATACTGCGAGAAATATGTAATAAATATAGCAAGAGATGGGAGGGGATAGCTTGATAGTGAAGCAATGGGGAGGAGAGAAGAATTCCGGATTAAAATATGAGAATCATAGGAACAAGTTGAGTGAATAAAAAATAAGTTTCTTCTAGGGAAATGTTACTATATATATATATATTTTTTTACTTCAGAATGGGAATGAAGCATCCCTAATGGTTGGTGGATGGATGTATTTCCCAAAGGAAAAATAATAAATGTGTTTGTAAGATATTGATATAGTTAGAAAATATGCAACACGTTTTATAAGTTTTTTTTTATTTACTTATTTGAAATGTGGAGAAATTAAATAAAATTATGAAAGTAAAATTCATGTTATGATGCATTTAAAAATTGTGGAAAAAATTTATATACGTTTTTAGATATCATTTCAAAATAAATAATATAATACAAACAGTAAATAGTTAAGAGGCCTTATCAAAAATTAAAAATTGAACAATAAAAACTGGGTTTTTATAATAAAACTACTTCTAGGGGTACAAAGTGCACTGATACCGTAATGTATTGCAACTAGGCTTGTTTTTTACTTTCTCGTATTAAAAGAAAATATTGCTATCATGAAAAAAAAGCTCTCTCATATTTATTACGAATTTTGACGTTTTATTTGAACAGAAACCCAAATAATCTAATTAACGGTGCACTGCACATTTTTTATTTAATCTTAAAATAGGTACATTTACTAAAAACTATTTGTATAATTTCGTTCCACAAATTTTACCTGTTGCAGAAACACACAAATGAAATAATATTTACTGTTACAGAAACATTGAGAAAAGATTAGAATCTCTGTTCACCAAAGAGTATAAAACTTAATTTCATATTACGAAGTGTTCCGTAAAAATTATATATATATGGTTGCTTATAGCCCAGAGACTATTGGTTTTATGAAAATATATCCCAGATCATAATATTCTTAATTTAAATAGTACTACAACTTTACAATGATAAGTTAATTCATATCTCAAATAGATGCTGATATTTGATCAAAATTAGAAAATTCTACTTATTTAAAGTGCCCTTAAAGTAATTTTCATGGGAAAACTATAATCGCCATCTTGTTTGTAATGTTAAACAATGCCTGGATACAAAATTTAACTAAAATCTTTTGAGTGGATTTTGAGAAAATCGATATTTTCTCTTTTTGCCCTTTAGTAAACTATCCTTAATTTTAGTGTTGGATATATAATTCCAAAATATCCTTGGGAAGATCTTATTTACACCCTTGATTCCAAGTTTTAGCCCGATTGGTAAAATGGTTTTGGCTCTAGTCCGAGATACACACAGGCAAAGAGACTAACAGACGGCATAGCAAAAACCACTTTTTCTGTTCAGGGCCCAGGAAACGTGAGCATTTATCAAAATATTGTGCTTGATTCATTGATGATTACAATATATATCTCTATGAGGTGTCAAGAGAAAAATAAAAGTATATTCTACCATTATGTCTGTCCGTTTGTCCCTGGCCAAGGATACAAAACTGTTTGATAGATTTTGATCAAATTTGATAATTAGATTTTATACCAGAATTCTATACCAGAAATTGCTTTTTACCCTAGCCCTTCAAATAAGGATATCTTACTGATGAGTATATTTTGATTTCAGAATTTTTCAAAAATAGCTCTAAAGATTCTATTTATAATATAAATATAGGATTTGATTGACATGACAAATAGTACTGTACAAATGGCTTTGAAGTAAAAATTCGTGTAAGAGTAGTTTACTGAGGAAACGTTTTTGAAAATTCTTAATATTTCCAAAATAGCTATAAAAATTTTGTTCAAAATGTATATTTGGAAATGATATAGTACGACAAATAACCATGTATAAATTTTTGAGGGGTATACTCATTTATGGATAGTTTACTGATAGCCGATTTTTCAAAAATCCTGTCTTATTTTACAAATGGATCTAATGATTTGGTTCCAAATGAGTATCATGGGAGTATTTGACATGACAAATAACACGGTTTTTTGGCTTTAGGTAAAAATTTGGTTAAGGGTTGTTAGCTTAAGAGTAATTAAGAATTTCAAGTTATTTTGAAAATGGTTTAACGATTTTAATTAAAATGTATATGTGGGTAGTGTTTGACATTAAAATTCCAAAATTAATATTTATACTTATTTTGGGAGCGAGTTGGTTTTGGGTAGTTAACTAATGACTTTTTAATTTGAATATATATTTGAATATATCAAAAATAATATATCTTTATTTACCTAAAATTATTTATTTTAGGGGTAGTTTACTTACGACAGTAAAATATAAGCCATTTTAACTGACCTTGAAAATTTAATTCAAAATTGGAATCTTCGAATAGTTTTTCATTATAAATAAGAATTCTTTTTTACTTTTACGAATAACAAAAAAAAATTAGCGTAACTTACAAATAATTTGTTTTTTAAATTTTAAATTTTTTAAAATATATTTTAACAATTTGGTTTAGAATTTATGTAATAAAAGTAGCGATTATTGTGATTAACAAGATATTGTGTTTGTTTTTAATGAGTAAAACAAACTTAAGGGTAGTTTACTCAAAACTTATTTTTGAAAATTATATTCGAAGCCGTAATACACAATATGAGAACGTTTGTGTGATTTTCTCGTAAAATATTTTTTACCACCACTTCTCACTTCCAGTTCACGTTATTAGCGAACATACAAATTACGCTAGTGTGCTAGGAATGAGGAAGGTTGAATTTAAATTATGTGTACCCGCATTTTCGATAAGGTAGATTTGAAAGATATTTAAGAAAACTCTCATTAAATAGATCCGACAGGGATTTTAACCCCGGTTCTTTTGTTTTAGGCAGTCGATGAGTGACGCCTTAAAGACCATTCGAGCACCGAAGTGGGTGCCTACTTGTTAATTAAATAGGTATTTTACTATATAAATTCGTTGGGACGAAAGTAAAAGTATTGACAAAGGGATTTTTATTTTACTTTCTTAGGATTCATTGTGCATTTCCCTTGAGTACACCATCTATCAATTTCTTTCGAGTCCATTCAGGCAGGCTCTCTTCTAAGGAAGGCGTGAATCGACTCAAGTACCCATGATGCCCTGGTGTGAGAGTCAGTGGCGAGTGGCAGATTGAGAGAAAGCGAGAGAGAAAGATGAAGTCTAGAATAAGGGCTAGGAGATAGGATGGTGAGGTTTGAGGGTGACTTTGTAAAAAAAAAAGTGGGTGGGTGGGTGTGGGGTGTTGGAAATGCCGCAGTAAGCGAAGATACGTGCCCGGAGCTCGAGATTGGTTGGGGATTAGAACCCAGACCTGCAGTGGAATAAGAATAAGAGCCGTAGAATATTGCCAGAGTGAGAGTGGGAGGGTTAGGGATGAGGGTGGGTGGTAAGGGCTGATCCCCAGCGGTGTACTACCAGTGGAACAAGTGTTATCTTGGGCAGGTTTGCCAAACGCAAGAATTGGCGGACTGAATTTTGAGTTTCTACTTGGTTCCTGCATAGTAAGTAGGGATGGTTTGATGAAAGTGTTTCAAGTGTCACAAAACCCCTATGCTCATCTATTGCTAATTGCTCTCATTGTCGGCCTATAGGCCTATACATTAATCAACTTAAGAGCTTGTTTATTATGAGCATTCCACAATATTTACCGCAGGCAAAGGTTTGAATTTTAAAAATTAGTAGCTCCTGCGCATGAATATTTTCATCTTGAATGATGAATTTTAAAATTTAGAATATATTTTTTTAAATTAATTAAAAGCCAGTTCGAAAACAGCGATATTAATAAAATGAAGACTTTCATTGTCTGTCGTGAGTATTGAACGATATATACCGCAAGCAAACGTCTAAAGTTTAAAATATCAGTAGCACGTGTGCATGAACATATTTAACTCGAAGCCACAATTTAAAAAAAAAATTATAAGATTTTAAATTAATTAAAAACCGGTTCGGAAATAGAGCAACATTAATAGAATTAAAGGGCTTGTATTCCATGGATATTGTGCCATCACTACCAAAAGCATAGGCCTGAAAATTTAAAAATTAGTAGTCTCTGTGCAAGAACATGTGCACCTCGAAAGTAAAAACATTTCTCTCGGTCGACGTAGCAGCTATTAAGTCATTTTCTACTATGTCTAAATGGAATTAAAATACTTGTTATTCCTTTAAGATTGTTATCATAACCATTATAATTTTAATCATATGAAGTAGTAAAAGCTGAACACACCTGCACCGTTAGGCACGTGAACTAAATGGGAAATTCATTTGGTCTCATTTTCCGGTGATGGGTTTTTAAAATAAATAGCTTGGCTTTCATACTCCACACAAATGGAGGTACATTTCATTTCAATTTTATCTTACTCATATGTACTCCCCTAGAATAGCTTTAATGCACATGTCATGTACATATTTTAGGACGTAGGTAAAATAAAAATTGAACAAATATCTAATATAGCTCAGTTAATCATGAAACATACATTTTTATATAATTATTAAGATAAATTATAGCACCGCGTCTTACTACGCGTACAGGTTATACGCCTAAGTACACTAATGGATTAGGAATTGGGAAGGTTGAATTTAAAGGAAGTGAACCCGCATTTGCGTGGAGGGAAAGTGGAAAACCATTTAGGGAAAACCTCCCCAGTTCACCCGACTGAGATTCGAACCTCGATCTCCCCATACTTGGTGGTCTAGCTCAACACGACTGGCGCGTTAGCCAACTAAGCCACCAAGGTGGGTTTAAAGTAAGTGAACCCACATTTGTGTGGAGGGAGAGTGGAAAACCATTTATGGAAAACCACCCCAAGTTCACCGGACCAAGATTCAAACCTCGATCTCCCCGTCCTAGGCAGTCTAGCTTAACACGAAGCTGGCGCATTAGCTAACTACGCCACCGAGGCTGGTTTTAATTAAGTACTAAGGAAGTTGATTGAAAAATGAATGAGTCTTGGATTGAATAATACTAATTATTAAACAAATGATAAGGAATACTTACGAATCACTATATTTTTAGCTATAAATTGCAGATTTAAAAACTGTTTTTCGCAACAAATCTAAATTCTTAAAGAAAAATCAAGTGAAAATAAATATTTTAGTTTCTGATCATATTTTTCGAATTCATACCAGTCCATACCATCCGCATTCATTTATATTATATTGGGTTGGAAGTATAAAGGTTGGATTGAGAAGGTAAGTAATTACATTTACATAAAGGGAGAACGATTAAAAATTTAGTCAAATCTTTAAGCACAGCATGAATTTTAATCACAGCTTAACGTCATCAGCAAACCAGACTTTAACTTTATGTTCAGTCCAAATGTTCACACCACTCTATTATTATTATTATTATATTATTATTATTATTATTATTATTATTATTATTAGCACCGCGTCTTGCTACCCGTTCGGCTTGTACGCACTTACGCTAATGTGTAATGGTAGGGTGATTGTGAGATGAAATGGAGGACCTACAGTTTAATGTGGAATCCGAACCACAGTGGAGTACTCGCATTCCACACATTCACAAGTTGTGGTTAATACACATCTTGTCAGAGGTGAAGGAAGGGTTTAGCAATCAGATAAATCTGTGCCAGGACCGAGTATTGAACCTGGACCCCCAGAACAGAAGTTTAACACCTTACCCTTGGACCGCCAGGTCACCCCACATCAGTGTAGATCTGTATTATATAAAATTATTATTTATACTACTTGACCATGTTATATATATAATTTAAGTTCATTCCGTATTGGAAATTTTGTCATGTTGGCAATATTTAATATTTAACGTTTTTCCATGTTGTGTCAAAAAGAGGGAAAGAAAGAGAGAGAGAGAGAGAGTAGAGGTAACGTCTACTTCAAATTTATTTATTTCTTTCTTTCTTTCTTTCTTTCTCTGATTATTTTGGCTACACGCCGTGGAATTTATTTTCCTTCCTTCTTATTTGATTCTGAATTGGGAAATTTGTTCCTACGTTATTACAAAGTAGGATGGAGCTAGAATTTTCCATTTCTCACAGGATTTTTTTACCCCCTCATAGGGAAGAGAAAATACCGTCAAACACTACAGGGGTGCGTCAAAGATACGTGTAACTTATGATGGCTATTGAAATATCACTAGAAATATATATGATTACTGGAGAAGCGGCATGCTGCTATTATCAAAATAGTATCACTTCACCCCAAGAGGGGGAAAAAAATGACAGTCATAATATACAACTCTTAGTAAAATATATGTTTTATCTAATCAACTTATACTAATACTTTGTTTTCAAAATGTTCTGGATTGACTTTTACTGTCCAATTTTGTGAAATATCTTCCAGAAGTTATCGAATGTACTTTACGTGATACAGTTTCCATGTTTTTTTATATTTGCAGAAATGTAAACGTTATGTTTGAAATTCTTTCCTTAAGTAGTACTGTTGAATTATTTGGGTTATTTAAGTTCATTTTAAAAGTAAAAAAATTATGTGCTTTTTAAGTCACTCTAGATCATTTTTATACTAAATCATAATCCATTTTTCAATCTATTCCATATTAAATTGTCCTGATCTTTTTTTTATCACTGAAGCGTCATTACTAGGCATAGTTTAGTGTGTTCAATTTACCACATAACTTAGCATAAACTTAATTATTTAAAATACCAAAGAAAGGGAAGATATGACTTTACTTGTGTCTTATTTGGGGTGCTGGTGTTTAATTAATGAATGGGAGAAACTAGGATGTTTATATTTATCCCATCTACTTTCTAGGCGAATACCAGTTTATTGAATTAAAATTTACCCTAATAATTATATTTACTGAGTTATTTGGTTTAATATCTCACTATATTGTTTACATTATAGATTACCAAATAATATATATAGGTCATATATATATTATATACTAGCATAAGTATCTAGTGTTTCGTGGGGTAGCCACGCAATGAATAACGTGGCTATCCCGGGCAACTATTTTTTGTTTCAAACAGACCGAAAATAATCTCATCGTTTTATTTCTTCCAACCCAGCTTTAAATAAATAAAAAAACTAATAAAAAAATTTAAATTATAGTTTCAAGGTGCAAATATTTGTGCGGTAGATATCGTGCAATGATCATTACAGACAGAAAATACACAATTTATTCATATAGATTAGTAGATTTCCAATTTATTTTAAAATGAGGTTTGCTCATTAAATACTCGTCTTTTAACTTTTGGCAATCCCTGTTAAGAAATTATGAATATATAAGTCTAATTTGTGTCAGATCTTCTATAAATCCTAAGAAATTGTTAATATATTATACTATTCATTGTTGGATATAAAGCTAAGATACAAAAATAAAAGTTTCGGCCAATATGTCTGGATTTTTTATGGATTGGATAAAAAAAAAACTTACCCAGGCCACAAAATGTAATGGCCACATTATTATTATTATTATTATTATTATTATTATTATTATTTATCACCACGTCTTACTACTCATTCGAATTATAAACTTAAGGACTAATTACCCTAATGGATTAGGAATTGGGAAGGTTGAACTTAGAGGAAGTGAACCCGCATTTGTGTGTAGAGAGAGTGGAGAACCATTTAGGGAAAACCACCCCCAGTTCACCCAACCAATATTTGAAACTCAATCTCCCCGTCCTCGGTAGTCTAACTCAACACGACTAGCGCGTTAGCTAACTACGCTACCGAGGCGGGTTGGTGGGTGTAAAGTAAAATGTTTGGATGTTTAGAGTTTGGGTGTCCTTATGTGGGTCTAAGTTAGTTTCTAAGTGGTGTGCTTATATCATATTGTAATCATTAAGTGAATGATTAAACTCTATATAATTATTATTACACCCTTCAACTTATTTGAATAAATTCATAAAATTATTCCTAAACATAAACAATAGGTTTCGTGCTAGTTGTAAAATGTAAGACACTCAAGTCAATAAAAAGGGATAAACAAAGACAAATGTACGTTTTAAAATAACAATTCAACTTGTTAAACCTTGCTTTAATGTTCATGAGACGTAAGTTATAGGTCCTATTGTATAAAGACAATGGTAGCATTAAATAGTCCTACTACATCACTAGAGAATTAAATTGGACAAAAGTAAATACAGAATGTCTACAAAGTTTGTGTGCATTATAAAATGTTCTTAGATAAAGTGGGGCGAAGTATACTTTTAGAACAAAGGACAAGTTTTACTAAAATATTTCAAAAAATGGTTTTAATGTAATATAATACATATTATATTAAAGGATTAGTATTTTATTAAAGTAATATTGGGGACCTATCAATTATTAATATAAAATCTACCATTGACTTTCATTTTATTTTTAAACTTAAAAAATGAGGGTTCATGGATTAGCTACTCTACAACTACCTTAAATGAAATAAATATTATTTATAATAATTATATCTAATAATTATTGCATTGATGAATAATCTAATATTAAATATATATGCTTTATTTTTTATCAATGTTAGTTGTATAGTTGTAATTGTGACATACATAAGAGATTTTAATGATTTGTTTTCAAATTTAATTAAAATGATATATATAGATGTATATATAGCTATATGTATATATAAGTCTATATAAAATATCATTAATAGGAATTATTTACATTTGCCTTTAATGCTATATACCGAGTATGTAAATTAATATATACAGTAACAATTAAAATATCATTACATTAAACATTAAATAATATCTATAATAGAAATTTATCAGTCATTTTTCTTGCAGGTGATCTTAAATTTATTTGGGAATGTGTGTTGGAAAAGTTCGCGTGGGCGCGCCCCTGTAAAATGTGTGTATGTGAGTATCTGTGAAAATATTTGTGGTGTAGTGGGTAGTTTGTGGCCGAGCTAAGAGAAGAGGGGGGAAGGGATGTTAAGGAGGACCAATGATCCCTGAGGAACATCCAATTGTCCCCATGATTCTCCCACACCTCCCACACATAACAAGGGATCGTTACTAAACCTTAGTGGTAAAATCACATAAGAGACATGTATATTAATAAAACAATTTATAATTTCAAGAGAGTAATATAAAACGAATTCATTTTATGTTTTAGTATTAAACTATATAATTCTTTCAAAGACAGTTTTATTCACATGGCGTCTTACTACCCATTAAGGCTATACGCATACGTACTAATTATACTAGAGTGTCAGGAATTAAAGGTTGAATTTAGAGGTAGTTTACCCTCATTTGCCTGGAGGGAGATTGTAAAACCATTTAGAAAAAAGCATTGTAAGAAATATAATATCTTTTTTATTCTTAGAAATTTAACAATTTTGATTACAATTTAAACAAATAAATAAAATACTCCTTTAATTATTGTAAATTTAGTAAAATTTTTACTTTTCTTACCAAATATTTAACTTTACTTCATAAATATAGGGTGCTACATTAATTATAAAGCTATACAGTATCTAAACGTAAAATGAGAAATCAAATATGGATTTATCTTTTAGATAAAATTTACCTACATCCTTCTACAATGGAATTTTAAATTTGTATATCTATAAAATTATTATTAAATCACTAAATATGGCAACAAAATGAATTTATGTAAATACATTAATTTTGTTATAATGTTTCATTTTAGAAATTTCAAATTCATTATATAATCATCACAATTTTTACTGCATAGGATTGAATGATAACTCTTAAGATTTAACCTAGTTTTGTTTTATTTTATAAATATATAACGTCTACAGTTTTTATTTATTTTATTAATAAAAAATAGAATTAAGTCAATGTTTATATCTATAAGTTTAAATTATTTTTTCAAGGCACATAGTACTGTTTTGTCTTTGCGTTATTAATATCTCTAGGCGTGTGATATAGTGTAAATAATATCAAGTAACAGCAACTATAGCTCACAATCTATTCCAGCTTGCAATGAGGCTTTCTCATTTGTTATATGTTACAGTGCCTTATATATATTTATACATAAACATATATATATAATTGGCGTAACTTTAATTGGCCTTTCATAAATAAAATAACATAATTACATCGCTAATAAGAGGTAAACCTAAAATATAGTTTACATTACGTCAAAGAGAAGAAATTCCACTAAGTTTGTTTTATAATTTCTTACTTACTTCTCTAGTTAAATAAAGGAAAGCAACAGAATCATAATATTGTACAACTCTGTATGATTTACATATAAATTATATAGTTTTTTATTTGTTATATACTTTGAGAACTTTTAAATGTGTAGCTGGAGAAGACTTGTTAAGATCAGATGGACAAATAGGGTGACAAATCATGTCATAAGTAGAGTGGGTGGCAAGAGAACCATTTTGAATGTAATTTTATCATTTGATACAGAGCAACCTTGAACGGACACATCCTTATGAGGAACTGTCTTCTGCACAACAGCATACAAGACAAGGTTGAAGGAAAGAGGAGCTTAGGAAGGAGAAGGGTTAAATTATTAGATGATTTGAAAGAAAGAAGAAAATTCTGGTTACTCAAGGAGGAGGGGGCAGAGGACAGGGTGCTTTGGCGGACTAAGTTCACTGACAATAGGAATGCACCTAACGTAATACAGAACACCTAATAATAATAGTAATATGTATAGTAATACTTGCTTCTTTTGGTGACCATAATACAAATTAACGTGGCCATATTATGGTCTGGAAAGTACTATTAATTTTAATCTAGCATGGCTCAATCAATAATACATAATCTGTGGTGAGATAGGCTACAAAATCTTGCGAGCTAAATAACGATGACAAAAATATTTGTCAGATAAAGTTTGCAAGTATAATACATTTTTTTAAAAGATTAACAGAATGGTATTTAACAAATTGAATTTGTGAGCATTTCATTTTGGTTTTCCCAACTATCACACTAAATCTCACTAACTACTGACATGCAATAAGATACAAATATAAATTGTCATTATTTGTTCCAAATATTGCGGGAAGGTCATTCAAACATATGCTATGGAAAAGTAAAATAAATTCCAAAATACAAAGAGCAATAATTCTGTTGGAAAAATCAATAATAAATAACATGGTGAAGATAATCTTGTCCTCATTTAGGCAAACATGTTTCTGAATTATCAACAAATCCTTTGCTTGGAAAAACCATATGATTAATAATTAATGATAAATAATCTGTGAGTAAGCTTTAAGAAAAAAGCTTTAGTTCTTTATGATAGTGTGCTAGAATATCATGAATGTAGGAATTAGACAATCACACAAAAAACCACGTGAGATATTGTATAGTCATACGTTCTAAAACGATTCTTCCAGCAGATACGTGTAATGGGGGAACATACTAAAATAATAGTAAATAAATGGTACGGCACACCGCACAGACTTTCTCTCTCTTTCTATAAACTCGTAAGATTTCTGAACGGAATAATGTACATTGTATCATCACCACTCCACATAAGAACACGCATAAAATAATATACAATGATATATAATCAATGAGAAAAGAGGCGCATCTTTGTCCACCTAAGAGCATTTCAAACAGTTTAATGTCTTCCACAAGGGTCAACACTTCGTATTAAAATTTCGATTTCTGGTTAAAATTTTAACATTTTATAAGGTGTTGCAGATCTTCAAGTCATCGCATTGATATTTAATTATTCATTTATACATTTTGACCAATAAAAAATGTAAATATTGACTATTGAGTCTAAAATGGAGATAGATCATTGCTGTGCAAACATTTCTCCTAAGAGTTTTAAGGAAAAATAACATACTTTTTTTAGATACTTACTTATATTTAATTACTCTATGGCATTGGAGAATTATTGCGTTAAGACTTAAGTAGTATATGTTTACAACTAAAGCTCACAAAATTGTATTAATATATTTGCAAATATCTCAGAAACTGTTGCTTTTATAAAAATATATGTCAAATAAAAGTTTTTTATTTCTAATAGTCCTACAATTTTGCAATGATAAGTTGTTTAGTTTCTCAAATAGTTGTGGAGATACGGAAATTAACGCTTCTGTAAAGTACCCTAAAAATCATTTTCATAGGAAAATGAAAATAGCCAGTTTATTTATAATCTTAATCAACGCCTAGATACGAATTTTAATCAAAATCGTTTGAGCAGATTTTGAGAAAACCAAATTTTTCTCTTTTCGCCCTTCAGTAAACTACCCTTAATTTTAAGTTTTTATAGACACACAGACAGACGGCATTGCAAAGACTATTTTTTAGGGTTCGGGGGGTCATGAGACGTCGACATCCATCAACATTTCAGGTTAGTTTTTTTTACGGTCGCAATACTTAAACTTTAATGTCCAAAAAGTTAAAAAAATTATATAATTGCGTATAGATTGAAAGTTATTGATTTTATAAAAATATGTTTCGGATAAAATATCTGTATTATAAATATATATACATATTTGTAATGCTAAGTAATTTCATATCTCAAATAGTTTCGGAGCTATTATAAAAAATGTTAATTTACGCATCAGACCGGAGCCCTTAAAGCCATTTTGCCGAAATATTGAGAGTAGCCATTTTGTTTGGAATATTTATTAATGTTCATAAATGAAATTTAATCAAAATCGTTAGAGCCGATTTTGAGAAAATCGACTTTTTCTCTTTTTTCCCTTCAGTAAACTACCCTTAATTTTAGGGGTAGATATCCAATTCCAAAAACCCCTCGGGGCAACCCTATGAAAACCCTAGATATCAAGTTTCAGCTCAATCGGTAAAATAGTTTAGGCTCTAGTTGGAGGTACAGACAGACAGACAGACAGACAGACAGACATTCAAAAACCACTTTTTCGGATTCAGGAAGTCATGAAACGTCAAAATTCATCAAAATCTCGAGTTCGATTTTTTTGACGATCACCATACTTTCTCTACCTGTAAGATAGAGAGAAAGTAAAAAAGAATTTTATTGATATTTTCAGAAGTGTAAATGAATATATTTTATAAAAAATAAAACACTTTTAATAAAATCTTTTTAGGATTGAATAAAGTCTTTTCACAGTCGGCCACAAATCCATGAAATTGACACCATCAGCATTTAAAGTCAAAACCTTTCTCAAAATGTATATAAAAAGAAATAATAAAGTTCAATTTAATAGTATCTAAATAAATTTAACTCAACAAATGACCGTTACAGATTCTTCTTTTTAAAAATTGTCTAATCAAAAATGTTTCAAACAAGGTAACTAAGTTAGTAAGAACTTTCATCGGTATTCACTTGCTCTAACACGTCTCTTTCATGTTGGATTGGATTTCCGGTGACGGGGTTCAAATCCTGATTGAGTGTACCGATGGTTGATTTACTTTATTCCGTGGTTGAGAAAGCCAAGGTGTTATATTCACAATAGATTGGACTGCTGATGACGAGGAGGTTGAAGCTCGAATCCAGGTTGGGTATACTGAGGTTGATCTATTCTTAATATTTTTTCACGCAAAATTCCACCTTACACAGACACACACACCCAACACATTAGGGTTATAGTACATATTCATATGAGCCGAAAGGCTACCAAAATGCGGTACTAAAAAAAAGCTCGTAGTATAAAACTATGATTAATTAAACTTTGTTGGTAATTTAAATGTTAATGATCATTAGAAATAATTACCTGCATTGCTTGCCTTTCTCGATACTCTGTAGTATCATAAAATAAGTTATGCAAATTGCAGGCTACTGTAGGGATTTTTGATCGTATGTTCTATGAATAGGGTTATTTAACGGTTACCTCACTCAAAAAGTAGGGTCAGATTTTTGATGTGTGGTTTTTTTTAACTTCATTTCCTTTTTTTTAACATCAGCACACACACACACACACACACGAAGACAGATCCATTTAGTGGTAATGCCACTATGCGGTATGCAGGTACGGCTGCAGAAGGTTGAAGCCCCTCCCATTTTTGTGTTCACTTTTTCCTCTTTCTCCCCCATTTTTTTTTCCTGGTCATTTACCTACCCTTATCTCCCGTGGCTCACAAACTACCCCAACATTTAGTAAGAGGGGATTTTCTATCTCTAATACAGGTGCTGACAAAAGTTACTCAACGAAGTACAAACATTCGAGGAAGTTTGCAAACTAGCTACATTTATAAAAACATGTTGGTTCCATGCATTGTATTTTTACTTTAAAATATATGAAACCTTTAGCTTTATTTTATACAATTTTTTAATAAGATAGTTTAGCAGATCTAGGCATAGTTGGTATTTAATAATATATAAAAAAATTATTAGATATATATTTTAATTCTTTGGTTACGCCAATATTATAACAGGTATAGCAAACCAAGAAATAATTTCCAGTGATAACGTAGATAAAGGCGTCTTGTTTGGTTTTTGTAAAACGGTAATTTCAGGTCGGGCTTAGTAATGGCAGGCTGTGATTCATCTAAATGATTTATAATTCTCTCTACACGCAAATGCGGGTATAATTCCTTTACATTTTACCTTCCTACTACATATGCTATAAAAGTAGATATGTAAAAGCTCTAAAGGGTGAAAATAAGTGGAGCAATGGAACACACACACACACAAAAAAGATTGAGATTACCTTAAGATAATACTTTAGCAATTTGAATTATTTTAAATAAATTTAATTCCTTTACTACTACTACTACTACTACTAATATTTTGTATTATTATTAGCAACGCGGCTTACTACCCGTTTGGGGTATACGCACTTACGCTAATGTGTAATGGTATGGTGCTTGTGAGATGAAATGGAGGACCTACAGCTTAACGTGGAATCCGAACCACGGTGGAGGCCTGGCATTCCTCACATTTACGAGTTGTGGTTAATACACGTCTTGTCAGGGGTGAAGGAAGGCTTTAGCAATCAGATA
Source organism: Timema genevievae (assembly GCA_902155825.1). Classification (NCBI taxonomy): domain Eukaryota; kingdom Metazoa; phylum Arthropoda; class Insecta; order Phasmatodea; family Timematidae; genus Timema; species Timema genevievae. The sequence goes on from CABFWO010000039.1 coordinate 605,311, forward strand.
AATCTGTGTCAGGACCGAGGATTGAATCTGACACCTTACCCTTTGGCCACTAGGGCACTTTACTGATGTTTATATCTAACTACTATACAAAAATATCACCAATATACCAAATGTTCTATTGAATAAACATCCTAAAAATTGTAATAGCACGTGTTTCAAAGTGGTGGTTCATATTTCAAAGGTTTTTTTACTTCAAAATTGAAACCTATAGACCTATAATAGAGAAGAATAATTTGGTTTAGAATATGGACAAAAATATTCATGTTTAAATATTGAAGTTTACGTTCAGAATATTATATTTTAGTTAAAATGAAAATTTACCTTTTGAAAAGTACATAGTTTAGTTACAAGTCATTAAAACAATTATCAAGAAATCTGATTATAAAAGGTGCCTATGTACCCGTGGTCAGGCCCTTCTAAAGTCTAATTATAATATAAAGTTAATCAAAATTAATTAATTATTGCAGCTAATTGATTTTTAAATGTTTCTTTTCTGTAAAATTAATTAACTTGCTCTTTAAGATCATAAGTTGAGTTTATCTCAATTCCACTAAGGAAAAATGGATATATCACTAGCTAAATGTTTTTATAAGGAATATCGTTTTTATTCTTGGGTCAAATGTGTTTTCGAGAGTTAATAACATCTTATTTATATTAAATTAAACACCTATTAATTAAAGTTTGTTTTAAAACCCCTAAAAACAAACCTTAATTTTGGTTTAATTATAAACTTGATAAAAATGGTTTTGGTCAGGATTTAAATGAGATTTAATTGAGAATTTTTTTGGAACATATAGCTACAGTATTAATATTCAGGTAACAATAATACATAAAAAATATAATAATAAAGATAATTTAACTAATGAAAGAAAATGTCTGCTAAAATGTTATTTCATATTGTGTTGACAAATAAATATTTCATTTTGAGAGCAATTTAAAAGATAAAATAAACGGAATATTTTAAATTTAATAGAGGTATATTAGTTAAATTTAAATATTTCAATGATAACGGAATATATACTTTTTCTCCTAGGTGTTGCTGGACAGTGGAAAACTTCCCACGTGAAAACCTATTCTGAAAAGAAAGCAAGGCTCTTGTAATACTGGTCACCTACCAGATGTACTTTGAGGACACAAAGGATAACGTTAAATTTGTTAAAAGTGACGTCACAATAGAAGGCAAACGACGGGCGAATCAGAGGCAGCCAAGCTTCTAAACTAATGTCATAGGAGGAGGAGGAGGAGGAGGAGGAGGAATAAAACAGATTTAACTGGCTGGTTTTATAGTGCAATTGTCTTGTACAGTCAGATTTAATAATGTTAGCGAGTTTATGCCAATATTTAGTGAACCTTTCCTATATGACTATTGCAAACATTTATTTATACCAATATATACCTATCTTATAAAATATGTTTCACCATGATATAATTCGTCCCAACTTAAAAATAAAGTGAAATAGAAGTGAGCATTTTTAATTGAACTCAACTACCCACCCTGTAGGTAGAGACAGTGGTGACTTAACAAGAAGGGAGAAGTAGTCCCCTACATTTTTTGGGATGTGACGGTTTGAAGTAGGGAAAAAACGACATCCATATTTCCCAGGCAGAAGGATATAAAATGTCCCCTTTTTCATCCCCTCTTCACTCCCTTCTTTTTGCTTTTTTTTTTTTTTAAACTTTTTATGTCAAGAGTTTTTTGTTTTAGTGCATGGTTGTGTCCTCTTTTTTT
>CABFWO010000039.1:607131-669505 GCA_902155825.1 Timema genevievae
TTTTTTTTTTTTTAAACTTCTTATGTCAAGAGTTTTTTGTTTGCGTGCATGGTTGTGTCCTCTTTTCTCTTGTGGAGTAGCCGATCTATATGTCCCTCGTCCTTCCGCGAAAGCGGACGAATATTCTTCAATCTGTCCTTGTGTGTGTCCTACAGGGTTCCTTTTTTGTTTCCTTCTCCTGGTGAAGCTACTTCTCTGCAGGAAAAAGAAGGCAGAAGAGGCCCCTCTTTTCGGTCACAGTTTGGCACCTTATACCTATCCAAGTCGAGAGTGTGAGTTCAGTGGTTTACCGGAGTCTTCTGAAGAAGTATTGCCCCGGAAAGGTCCGACGGCTTGCCTCATGATATGTGACGAGACATTAAAGAAGTGTTAGGTAAATATAGTTTCATGTATTTACTTTGGTTTTTAACGATTTAAAACTTTAAAAAAAATTATATTGATGTATTCATTGAAATTGACCTTAATTTTAAGACCTTTATCAATATTGGTGTGTTACTTGGACCTGTAAATAGCTTATTCTTTTTATATAATTTTATTTTTGGAAATTTTTTTGTCCTAAAATTGCTGGCTCTTTAATTTTAAAGGACTTGCTTTGTTTCAAATTTGTATGAACGAGAATTTTTAGAGTTTCTTCTCCACCACCCTTCCATCACCCCTCCCCCTCCTTCCTTTCGATAGTATCCAAAACATTTAAAAAGAAACATGTTTGAATATCAGGTTTCACTTATTTACAAAAGAAATGTTGTTTACAACGGTCCCCACCGAATAAACGTAAATCTATATCTTTAGTTGATAGTGAAATACTCAAAAACGAATTTATTAGGCTTAAGGCAAATCAACACAAAATAGCCTAGTTAAAGGGATAAAGTAGAAATGGAGTCTAATTAGAGTCTATCACGCTCATTTTGAATTAAAAATAAACAATAAAACATTTTATTTACCTTCGCGAGATGCTGTTCAGACATGTAACGGAGTTGTGTAGTTGACATTTTAAAACCGTGTCCAACTATTTCCCCTAAAGTTAAATTTGACATTAATTTGGCATAACACATTTAAGTAGGGGCATATTCACTGAAAACATGTAATAATGTCATTCAGAATAGACTCCGTCTCAACTTGCTATATTTAATTATAGTCAACAAAAATCTTGAAATAACTTAAAAATGGCATGATTCCAGAGCGCTTTCTATTTTGTAATGTTTCTTGTAACAAATGTTATGCCTGATTGTTTGGTTTACTCGATAATAAAACTACTTATTTGGGAACATATTTTTAAATAAAAGATGTGATAAATATATTTTAAGGGACATAAATAATTATTCGTAAGTTAGATTTTATGGACACGAAGACATATATTTACCTTAATTCCATTTTAGATACTTTTATTTGCCATTTATTTAATATAATATTTGTACGGCTTTGATGTTTATAATATTATTAATAACATAGAGACAATTGAATTCTTCGTTTACTTTAGTATAAAAGTTAGATAGGAAGACTTAAATGGCAACATCATTTTAAAATGTCTTTGTTCATGGTTTAAAAATGTACCAAGTACAAATTTCTCTCCCACTCCTTCACTTTAACCAGTTGTTTATTTAGAAAGAATTATTTAATAAAAACCCTTTATCACTTAATGAGCATCCTTTATGATTAAATTATGAATAACCTAAGTTAGTTAGTTATTCCTTTAAACAATATTTAAGATTAAATCAGTGAACTCATGGATTACGTGTCCAGCTATATAAATTTGTATAATGTTTTCATGTTAACTTTCCAACCAATCCTTACACCAATATTTTTAGTGCTAGATTAATAAAATAGTGGTTTTATTATTTTATTTGTTTCCATCTAAAATTCAGTAACTGGTTTATTACTTAAAAAAATCAATTCTACTTACTGTATTTTTAAGTTATAAATTCCAAATTGATAAATTTAGTTTTTTCCTTTTATTGGACAATGATTAATACTTTTTGCATTTATCTGCTTTTAAATGATTACCTAGACGGCTTTAAAATAGTATGTTATATATATATATATTTTGTACCACATATTACTACCTGTTCAGCTTATACACATATGTAGTATTTACACTAGTAATCTAGAAATTAGTAGGGTTGAATTTTAGATTAATTATACCCAAATTTGCGTGGAGAAAGTGTGAAAACAATTAAAAAATAAATTTTACACCCGTTCAGGAATCGGACCCCATCTCACTGTCATCGGCAGTCTTGTACAACACGAGAGTGACGCCTTAGGTCATGCGGCCACTGAAGCAATTATATATATAATGAAACCGTCAAAATATTTTGTTGAAGGAATAAGAAATACAAGGGAATACTAGGTTTAGTTATAAATAAAACTACATTTTAAATTATTTTAAAAATTTTTTATGCGGTGCGCACCTTATTCTGACCTTTGTATCTTAGCCCCTTATAAGTTATCATTTCCTCCTCAACCTTACTTTTTTTTTTGAGAATTTAAAGTGAACAAATACATTTTCAAAATTTAGAGTAATTGGTTGTGATTCCAGACGGTGCTTAAAAAACTCGATATTTATCTGTGTTTTTTTTTGTCCTGTTATCGCTAATATTTTCTTTAACATTTTTTATCCTAATATAAATTATGTTTCTCTAAGTTACAATATTATTTGACTCATGGAATATTGTAGGCTGGTAATTAAAAAGTGCAAGTTAAATCATATTTACCTATTGAAAAAATATTGCAGTTGGTTACAAGATTTGCATTGAAAGTAGGTAGAGATTCAGTCACCGTGGGTTGCCCAGATAGAAACACACACACACATACAAGAGAGGCTTTCCCTTCATTTCAGATCAATATTCCTTGGACCCCATCCTCCATCTCACCTCTTCCCTCCCCCCCCCTTTCCAGCATTGCCTAACCCTTACGATGAATCTATAATCAGAACCTCAACCGAAGACTTCCTATCGAACCCTCCAGTTCATCGTCATGTAGAATCTTACAAGCTTATAAGATAATTGAACTATTTCTTCTTATAAAATAATCGGATGTTTATCTGCAAGGTGGCTTACACTCGCTAAAGTGATGAAAATATTTTTTAATTTGGTTATAGTCTTAGGCACTCAAGTTGGGGGGGTAGAAAACTCGAGCTAAGGAGACAATCTTTACAAATTTCATAAGAATAATTTTATTTGTTCAAAGTATGTAAGTTATTGATTCAGTAAATGACTATGTGTAAAAAATTAAACTAAAGTTATCTCAATAGTCATTGAATAGTCGTGACGGGAATTGTGGAATTTGAACATAAATTCTCTCTTCATTTAAAAATTGAAAACTTTCTTTAGCATCGAGTCTTACTAACCGTTTGGGTTGTACGCCTTTGTACTAATTACACTGATGGTTTTAGGGATTAGGAAGGCTATTAAGTTTAGAGGAGGTTTACTCGCATTTTCGTGGTGGGAGAGTGGAAAACCAGTTTGGAAAAACCACCCTCTGTACACCCAACCGAGATTTGAGCCTCGAGCTCCCTGTCATTGGCAGTCTAGTCTACTGTTAGAGTAGCGCGTTAGGCCATGCGGCCATTGAAGTGGGCAAAAATTAAAATTAAAATTCTACGATGAATTTTACTATATGTAGAAAATTAGATTACAACTTTGTAAACAAGCAATACCGATACAATATTTTATTTAGTTGAAAAGACATATTTTATTATTAAAAGACCTGGGTCGGTGGTGTAGTTAGCTAACGTGCTAATTTCTTGTTGAACTAGACTTCTGAGGACGGGGAGATCGAGGTTCTAATCACGCTTGGGTAAACTGGGGGTGGTTTTCCACTCCCCTCATTGCAAATGCGGGCTCACTTCATCTATAGTCAACCTTCACGATTCCTAACCCAATAGCGCAGTTAGTACTTAAGCATATAACCGATCGGGTAGTAAGACGATCTGCTGAATAGAATTTAAAAAAATTAAAACAAACTATACAGAACTTAATTCACGTTCTCTTCCATTCCACCTTAAACCGCTTGTCCGACACTTTATCTGATTTTATTGAACGTCTGTCCACAGAATTAAGAGCTCCTGGTTCTATTCCTGGCACAGCTAAAAATATTTATTGTGGATAAAATGGGGTATTCCTCTTTCACAGTGATGAACTAATGTCTGAGTGATTGGCTGTTTTATCTATTATCTAAGATAAATTAGATTTTAAGTAAATGGTATTATAAACAGGATAGTGTTAGAATAGACCTGAAAGAGGCAGGGTATAATTAGGTGTACAGTTCCTAATGACATAGAGTAGGTAGGCCTAAGTTGCTCTTAGATAGGTCTAGTTAATACCTTGTATAAAATATTTTTTTACTTTGATAGAAGCATTAACAAGCTAAAAAAAGTTTTAAACTGATTCAATTGCAAAGAAATGATAAATAATGATCCTTCATCCAGAAATAAATTTCCCCGTATTACTTTTTATTTTGAGAACAAAAAAATTAAGGTATCATTCTATATACATTTTAAAATAGATTTATTAAATTAAATATAATTGATAGTAGGCCTATTTGCAACACTCGCTTTAAATAGATTATTGGATAAATTATGTATACATACAAACTTATTATCTGGAGTTTGTTTTATTAATGACAACACTTTATTATAAAATGTTAAGTAGGTTTGCAGGTAATCACAAGAAACGCTATTTGAAAATGTTCACAATCCTAATCCCTAAATTCCATCTTAAATTAACAACCTGGAATGACTTTGTTTAAGCCACTTTTGTAAAGTGAGAAATGTCCCAAGGATTTAACTAGTTTTTCCTCTACGCTCTCAACTGAAAACTCTCCACACGCCGCCACTGGAAGAAGAGGAAACATCAATAAAGTAGCTATGGTAGTTGGAGCAAGCCCAGCCCCCTAAAAAAGTTGTCCCCCTTCCCTCTCTTTACCTTCGTCCCTTCTCAACATTTAGCAGGCTCCACCTCTCTGTATAAACCTTCTGAAAGCTATACTACACACACTGACGCTATACACAATCCTTCCCTCCCCCCTGTTCATCGCCGTCCCCCGGGGGGGTCCTCAACCCCCCTTCCCTCTCGACGCAATCCTATCGGCGCCGGCGTCGTACGGCTCATCCGATGCCTCGCGGTGCCTGCATAGAACGTCCCCACCATCACTCGACGCTAGGCGACGCCAGAAAGACGACCGGCCCAAAAAAGTCAGACGCCAGCAGACCGTCACAAATGTAACTAACTTTGCCAAGACTGATTCTTTTATTATTATGATTATTTATTCTGTTTGTTTGTAGTTTTCTCTTACGGAAAAAAAAAAGTAGACCTACCATATTTTATCTTGAAGATCAACATGACGGCTAAAGTGGTTCAAGGGGGGGGAAGTCCCCGTCATTCCAATGTGGGAGGAGATTTATGTTGGGGTAAGTCAGTGTAAACAGGCACTTTATTCCATTTTATTTATAAACTTGAGTTTTATTTGCAAGAGTTGATTAATTTTCTAGTCTTTATTTGGCTTGTTAAACGTAAGTATTATATGTTATGTTTCCATTTGATTTAAAATGGCTATCATAGACCATTTAAATATAAAAAAACGTAATTTTTTAATTAGATTGTTGATAAATATCAAGATAAATCTTTTAAGTATTTTATTTAACTGATCTTTTATTTAGATATCTTTCACATATTTTATTCTAAATAGGCACGTCTAGTTTAATTTATTTTTCTTATTCTGAGAATCATGAGGCAAATTTAATTTTTTAATTATTATAGAAACTATTAATTGGTTTTTGCATAAAATAGAAATTTATTTAATCTCTTACTAAATGTCAATATATGTTTGTTTGGTACACATTGGTATTTTTTTAGTTGAAACATGTTTTTACTTTATTATGCAATATTATTTATTGTATTTGTTAATAAATATTGACAGGAATGTAGCTTTCTGTCTTTTATCGCCCTCAAGATGACGGAATGTTTGTGTGTGTGTGTGTGACGTCATCTCGAGTGAAGAGATTCATGCTCTTTGGAAAGGGGAGAGTGTGTGGCCGGGGGATTAACTTTTTTTTTGGGGGAAATCCATCTAAAATTGGCTTTTTACTAAGTTTGTTAGAAACATTCATATTAATGATTTTAATTTGAATTTATTATCGCTTTATCAAAACAAAATCAAAGTTTCATTAATATAATTTATTTATTTATATATTTATTTAAAACAATCAAATTTCAAACTCTTTATTTTGTAGTAAAAATGGTTCATTATATATAGTATTTAAAATTAACATATCAAATGTGTCAATAGCTAAAAGCAAATAAGTCATCAGAATTAATATAATCCAGAATAGCATTACCACATTTGAGCTAGTAGTTAAATTATGATTAGGTTATAAATTTGTGGCAGCATCATTGGTAAAAATACCTTAAAATATAATACCATATTATTTATTTTGAAACTTACATATAATAAATAATGTATGATCTAATCATTTATTCAAAGGAATATAAAAATCTAAGAACTTGTCTCTTACTATAGATTTCTTTGTATAGTTTTTAACCACACAAATAGTACAAATACCTGCTAAATATATAGTATACATACCTTGAATATTTTTTAGTATTACTGTTATACATATCAGACCTACTTCTATGTCTCTGTTGCCTTAAATAATACTAACTTTTCAACAAAACTAACTTAAGGAATTTAACTTATTCTGTGTTGAAAAAATAACTAATAGTTTGTATATCAATATATAAATGATAATTAATATAATAATCATTTTAATTACAATTTATTTATTATTGTGTGAATAAATGAGCTAGAATTATTGAATTTTATTTAATATAAAATCATAAAAGATATCATAAATTAATTTTTTTAATTAAAAACGTGGGTTTTTAATAATTGCCTCTTACAGAATGTTATTTATTTAGTAAATTTCAACCAACAATTTTCAAATACTATGTTCGACTTACAAAAGGGAAGAAATTTTAACAAACCAAAACCAGGAACATTGTGAATAGTCTCATATCAATTTCAAATTGCATCACTCAGCAGAAAGCTAAATTTAAAATTTGGCAGAAAAAAAAAAGTATTGTTATCCCTTGAAACAAGTCTAATCTATTCTTATAAGATTTTACAGGAATTTATCAAATTATTTTCAAATATCTAAGTGATAAACCTATTGATAAATGTTTTATAAGTAATTTATTTTTCATATAAAATAGTAAACAAGCCTACAAATATATATTCATCGATTGTAAAAAGTCCCATAATTTTTAAAACCATGCCTAGTATAGATTATTAATATGTATTGTTTTATATATATATATATATACCAGTTTCGGTGGTGTATATATATATATATATATATATACATCGTCATCGTCACTATCGTAATAAATTGTATTGCCATTAATGGAGAGGTTAGAGTTTGAATTCTGGTTAGGTGTACTGAAAGTGTTTATAAAAACAATATTTTCCCACTATTCTCCACGCAAACGCGTTTACACTTCCTCTAAACTCTAAATTACTCATTCCTAATTGGTATAGTTAGCACCTAGCCCAAATGAGTGGTGAAATACGCTGAAATAATAATATATGTATCGAAACCAATAATAAATTATCGTACTTCTCGCGATTATAGGACCACCAAAATATAATTTTATAGAAGTTTGAATATAAAGTTTTGATTAGTAAAGTTAGGCCTATATCTTAACTAAAAAAGATTTGAACCTTGGACCTGCAGGATTTCTCCAATTTCTCTACCAATAATTCTATCGATATTCTCATTTATTTCAAAAAGTACATATTTTAAATATGGATTCCTTATTCTGAATAAGCTGTAATTTTACCAAAATACCATTTTCCCCATTTATTTGAGGTATTTACCGTTTTCTGAACCGAATGATTATATAAGCACACGACTTAAAACTAACAAATATAGAACAGACACAACATCCAGCCCACAGCCATTAACTCATCACTCTGAATAGGTTAACCAACATTTCATTAAGTATACATTTTTAAGCCATGCCAGGAATCAAACTTAGGACCTTTAAATTAATAGACAGAAACGCAACCGACTGAGCAAAGGTGTTGAACAGCAAACATATCGATATAGAATTTATCCTTTCCCAATAATGCACATACAAAAGTAATATTATCTAAAATTATCCACCAAAAAGTGTTCCTGTTTTTGTGTTTGGCTGTACTGGAGGAAGTCAATAAACAATAGAAAAACATTGGAAGACCGTAGCGCTTCTTTCTGTCCCAAATCCTTACAACTTTGGGGTGGTAAATCACTTGACTCAATAGCCTAGCACCTTTTCCCTTCCTTTTCCACCCCTTCAAACCGAGGGTAAAGAAATATCGGGAATTTAAAACTCCCCTGTGGGCACAAACACCCCCACACCCCACCCACTTCATCACCAACCCCCTGCCAACATGGCCGCTTCAACCCTCTGCCATCGACCTAGTGCGCAAGCCAATGATGCTCCGTTCTCATACCAACCCTAGGGGCGAAAAACCACATATGTAATTCAATACTCAATTCAACCAAAACATATGATTTATTTCTCATATTATTGTCAGTAAATTGGGACGACAATTTAACGTTTTATTGCTTTTTACAAACTTAACATTAAATTAAGTCACTAACACTACAGTATACATGAGTTTGTTTTCCTATCAATGTGTAAAATTTAAGTAAAATTACCATCGCCGAGAGTAAATGAACAATTGTCAAATATATTACCACTTTTCCCAACGCCGTAATCCTTGTCAAGATATACGCATTTAAACAATAATGAAGTAGAAAAAAGGGAGGTTGAATTTAGAGGAAATCCACCCACGTTGGCGTGGAAGAAGAGTGGAAAAGTATCTAGGAAAATCCCGCCTAATTACACGATACCAACATCCGAACCCCACCACCAAACAACTGGATTAAATGATTATTTATGAAATTATATTTACAATAAAACTTAAATAGTTGGTCCTAAGATTCAATGAAAACTTTTTTTTTACTAAAATCAATTAACTAATTATTTTAACTTAATTTTCTTTTCATATGGATTGCTTGGATAGATAAACCCAAACAGCTTAAATACATTAATTTTATATATATTAAAATCCACTTAATACCATATCTTTGAAGACCGTACTGGCGAATCAAGTTTGAACAAACACAGCTTTCTAATGCTATTTTTAATGTTTTATTGCAATTAAATACAATTTGATGAGAATTTTTATGTTCCATTGTGTACATTTTAAATTGAGAAAATATAGTGAACAACTAAATTAATAAGGTTTTAAAAATAATGTGTTCACAAATATCATACCTTTAATGTGATAATATATCAAAGGTTTTATTAAATAAGATATATTTTGAAAATATAAATATATTAGCGATGTTGGTAAGAGAGACCAAAATATTTTTCTTAAATTTCATTTCTTTGATGATGTTATTCATTAAGACCTTTACAGGTATTATAAGGCTGAAAATATTCAACTTGAATCAATTTTTTCCAATATTTATCCTCTTTTTAACTATTCCATTTGTCTCTTTAAGTGCGCCTTTACTTGTCATTTATGAATAAGTTTATAGACAAAGCTTCTTAACTACCACATTTGCGTCAGTTACGAATTTCTGCACAACCTACTCAGACTTTTATTTACACTTTGATTCATAATTTCTAAACGCAAGCGCACAATATGATTTAACTTAGTTACTTCAGCAAATATAGAGTATTGTAGTTTGTAGGAAACCTAACCTTTTTTTAATTACTAAGAATAATTATATTAGTCAAATTGGGTTCTTCAATCGATAATAATATTTAGAACAATGTTTTTTTAATCGTGCCACTTGAAATGGACACTAAAATCCACCTCAATATAAATATGTGCTTCTTGGTTACAGGAGTATTTTATTACACTTACTTGCGACGTGCTAGTTTTATGACTTGTTCTCAAGACTTTATGAAACATAACAATTTTTTTTTTCTATTTTGATGTTTGTGTAAACCGATGTTTTGGTTTACTAAACATTAGAAAAGAAGTGAACATATATTTTTACTTGTTTTAAATGACCCCATCTTCCGTCTTTTATGAACTCAATGCGCTAAAGATTGTGACTCACATTTGAAATTATCTTCAGCTATTAGCTTGTTCATGACACTCAAAAAATAATTGATCATTCCAAACCTATACATTTAAAACTCACAAATGCAATTTCTGTTGATTAACTAAGCATGACTAATTAGTTTAAAATGATCAATTGTAAGCTTAGAGCTTTATAACTTTATTATCTCATTTCAAACGTTTTAAGAACAAATTGATTTATTATAAAATCTATTAAATAGCCAAGCTATTATATCTTTTATTTATGGCTAAAACCGCATCTAAATTTGATTTTATTTAAATTAAAAAAATTATTCCTAATTCCCAAGTCCAGGTGTAATTTTTTGATTTAAAGAATATACATTTAAAATATTTATGTTTTGAATTTAATTGAGAATGACTCATTCCAATGATTAGTGGTGTCTATTACTAGATGAAGTAATTAAGTTTGGTTTTTGTTTCAGATTTAATTTCAGATATTTGAAAAGGAAACCAGTGCAATGCTACAAAAAGAAGCCTACACATCATCACTTAATTATTACATATTCTCCCGGACCACTACTTATAAAATGTTAAAAATAGAACAAAAAACTTATATTTAATAAACATTAAGCGAATCAATTACTTTGAGCAACTAAAACGTTTGATTTATTTCAGTGAAGTTATTAAATATATAAAATAGAAATAAAGTTATGAGCTTTACCAAATGTATTTATTTTATATATTGCCTAATAATGAAGCTAAATATTTTAATTGGTTTACGTTAATATATTTTGATGATATGCCTATTTATATGACGTATCACTGTGAACTTGATTAAAATCACAGATATATATATAAGCTATGTTATAGGCTCCATAGGAGTAACTAATTAAACAAATATTCTAGAAATAGCTTAGAATATAATATGGCTTCATTATAACTCATTGATGATGTTCTTAGGCACCCAATTAAATTTAAATTTTATATTCTAATGGTAAGCATAGTTTTGGAGCAATGTAAATATATGTCAATTTAAAAAGCTTCTATATAGATTAACTTATCCTATTTTATTTTATTATTCAAGTTTTATCAGAGCTTTTAGCAATGGTTCTGAAGATTCCTCAAGAAAGGTCTTCAAGAAGAGTTCTTTATGAGTTTCACCGTGGCTGTTAGATCGACGAGAGATGTAGAACCCCCTGTACGTATACTGAATGTATCCTGAGTGTGTATATTGTCCGGTATACCTTCAGTATACGTAACAGGAGGCCACACTAACAACATCCATCCTGGGCAGGCGAGAGTCTTCTAATCACCCATGTTCTTCTTCTCTTCCTCCGATGGATATATCTTGTATAACTTGTATAAGATGTTATTCGCTTTCATGTAAAATTTGTTCCTTTATGGCAGCATAAAGGTCATTTCGAGTTACCGGTGAGTGTGGTATCAATGACAGCCGATTGTTGATGACTTTGTTGACTTCTACACGTTCATCAAAGGCACTACCCTAAAATATGAGAGAAGAATAACCCTTAACAAGGGATGGTTCCTAGCTAGATCAATCATACAGCATTGACGTGCTAATCCTTAGGTCCTGAATTTGATTCCCTTGTCCGGGTGTCAATTTTCAATTTACTAATATGATACTTAATATCGTTATATCCGTAACCTATACATTTTTATCTCCTAAGCCTCGCTGGTTTTGTACATTTGATTCTTCAAGCGTTTATTTTCACCCAATGTATAGCTAGGGTCGAACAAGTGTTAAAATAGGTTTTTCTAGTTGTTAATATTCATTTTATGTGCAATTCTTTTTACATAAAACATTTTTTATGGATATGAGTACATTTTGTTGTGTAACTATACTTTAGAGAAACCCACTGTCTTTTTTTTTCAATCCAACTAAAAAAAATCTTCATTTTACTCAAAGTATAGTGTAGTTAAAATAAATGATGTTACATGACTATTTTATTTTAGGGTCTATAATTTAGCCACTAACATATTTATTTTTATTTAAATTTGATAGGCAAAACCACACAAAAATTACATAGAAATTATTTTAAGAAAAATATTCAACTTTTAAAAAATGAGAGAGATAATGTATTAAATTTTATATATAAATAACAGACTTATGTTTGTAGTAAATGTAATTAAGTAATTGTCTTGGAAAATAATATTTAATGTGTTGCTACTTGTATTCGTATAAGGGTTCATATATCCATTTTAAAATCTTAGCCTCATTCGGAGATCTGAATTTATTTAATAGGAATAAAGAGGTGAAGATTACATAGTTACTTCTATAATATTATTTATTTAAGATAGGGTTTGATATTTTTAAATAAACATTTCCTCTGATTTAATATTTATAATGTTAAAAGAAAAAAGATTAAACCGGAAAAGTTTGAAATGTTCCCTTAAATTCAACTGAAAGTTGTCATGGTACGAAATATTTCAAGTGATTCTTTGGAGAGCACGTTTATAGCTCAACCATTTTCTGTTAAGAGAAGTAAACTTTCTCTTCTTTTATGACACTGAAAATAGAATCTAAAGAACACCCAATAAGGCGCCAAAGGGTTGATTGACCACTGTATTTTATAGAACTTGGCAAAAGATGGAGAGATAGCACGTTTCATTCCCTAATATATTTTTTTACCTTATCTTTGTAAAGTTTTTTAGTGAAATAGTAGAAGAGAAAGTTTGTAAATAAGAGGAAAAAAAACTTACTTGTGACCAAAGGGTTGAACACTAAAAGAAGACATTTTTAAAGAAGTGAAGTGTGAAATAAAAAAGTTTTGTAAGAAATTTAGATTTTGAATGTAGCCAATAAGAAGAGAGTATTTGGTGAAAGTTTGTAGAGGTGTATTTTATAAATACCTACCCAATCTTGCTTCATCTTGTCATTTTAGTAGAAATGTTTGGTGTTGAGAGAATCTATTTGTGAAACAAAACTTTTTAAGTTTAAGTATTTTTTTAAATCGTGTAACTATTCAATGTTTTTGGTGAGTCTATTTCAAAACAAAACTATTTCCTAATCATTAATGAAATAAATCACATGTGTACACATATATTTAATAATACAATTCTAGCAATCACAATACCAACTGTGTTTATAATATAATAAAGTATATTTTAGACTAATATTAACCCAGACAAATATAATTTTATATATATTAGAGCTAAGGGAAAGATCATTAAAAAGTTTAGTTTGATTTAATTGAAAAAAAATCATATAAAATTATGTTTTCCAGTTTTTTTTACGTCAATGATGATTTTTCCAATGATGATTGAAACTTATTTAATTTTTGATAATAATCTTGAATGATACTGTATATTGAGTATTTATAAAAAGTAAACCAAAATTATTTATTTCATACGCTTGATTAATAATGACATTTTTTATTTTAAGAATAAGACTGTAAACAATTTTTTTTAAAGGACAGTGATCAAATTTTTTAGTTTAAAATTCTCTTTTTGAATACTCATATTTAGACGGTATATAAACACATACTTAATTTGAATAGGCTCCTTAAAGGTAAAAGTATTTTTTAAATATTATTTTTTCTATATTTAATTAAGAGAAAATAAAAAACTAATTTTGAAATGAATATAGACCTAGAAAAACCGTGAAAAAGCATTTGTCTTAGGACAGTGATTCTAAAATAAACCTGACATTTGGACTTAAATACATAATGAACATAAATAAATATCTTGTCGAGAGGTACTATATCTTAGATAAATTAAACATATAATTTAAATTTATAATGATAAGTATGATTTTTAAAGGTTCTTAAGATCCAAAAAAGAGCTTTTTATATAACATTGAACAGCTAGCATGCTTATTTCCATTAAAATTCATTTTATTAACCCCAAAGATGAGATTAGCTATTTAGATTTAACATCAGTAAAATAGATTAAACCTTGTTATTATAGTAAACACATGTATTATATAAGTGGCTTGTAAATAGGCCTCATTTTATAGAATTCTCGTTAGATTTCATTTAAATAATAGAATAAGAATACTTTTGGATTAATAGTTTGGAATTATTATAAAATGTATAAATCTTTGAAAATAGCTTATACTTTATTTATGAATATTGTACTTTTAAACAAATTATGTTTGCTTATGACTTTATATCTGGCCTGTTTTATTTTGAGTTAGGCTTCACAATATCTGAATAAGCAGCTGTTAATAAGTTATTATACTAGTAACGATTAAATTAAACATATATTTACATTTCTAGCTAATAATATATAGTAAGAACAACTTAATTCAGAAAACAAATTTATTTATTTCAAATTCAGAAAATAATATTTACATATAAATAAATTGAGGTATTTGTAATTTTGCTAGCATTAGTTCTATGAAACTATAAATATATTCACTTATTTTAAAATAATCTCATAATTTTAGTATAAATCAACTAAAAACTTTGCTTTTTAAAATAAAATGTCCAGTGTACAGTACAATAACTATACTAATAAATACTATAAAAACAGTTGTTTTAACCTATACAAAAATAAGTATCCAATACACCATTTAAAGCAAATGTTTAAAACTACATTTAAAAATCCTTGACTGATTCAACAAAAGTTTTAGATTTTTTAAAAAAACTCAATAAAAATGCAGATTAGTTTTTAATTCCTAGTAAAAATCCCTATTTAAATAAATTAATTTAAACAGTTTTGTCATAAATCACTATCTTAATTGAATGTGAAAGATATTTTTATATTTGAGAAAACATAGCAAATGCATTATTGATCATCTTACTAATTAACTATGCATAATAATATGTAGGTCTACTATAACGTTAAAATATATAATACAAGCTTTCCAAACAAAATACAATACACACAATGTATTATACACTTTTTTATTGAATAGATAAACAAACAAACCCATAAAATAGATTGGTGTAAATTATAAATTATAAAAATTTAATTTTAATTTTTCTTATTTTTCTAACCTTATTTATAGAAACTTTATGGAATAGAGAAAATATTTTTTAATTTTACCTGTGGCTAACTCTTTGAGCTAAAACTTTCCTGGTTTTCCAAATATATTCTCATAGTATTATTCAATAACAAATTCAAGTGCAGCTGGGTAATATTATAGCTCTAGATAAGTATGTTGAACAAAACACGTCACTCGATACTATGTTCAAATGAGCTCGTGTTAATCACTCATTTAGAACTCAATTTGACTTTATTTAAAATATATAAGACGATGATGGTGGCAGAGATTCTTAATTTAGGCAAGTATGGTTCGTTCATTCATTCAAAGGTCATGGGACAATCTGCTAAATGCATCAGACATGGTGGACCACCAGATGAAATAAAGAGTAAAACTCCTAATTCTTTTTTAAATACCCATAACCAGTAATAAATTACAATATAGAGCCAACTAGTATAGCTATTATTAATACCATATAAATATAACTAGTGAGATGAACAGTTAACAAATTATTTTTGTGCATCAAATTCTTCGTTAATGCAGATCGTAGTTACGCCCTTGAGTATTATTTACTAAACTATAAAAAAAAAAAATCCAAGGACATGGGGAGCCACAAAGAGACCAGTTGGAAGCTGTGGGTTGGACACACTGATTCAACTGGACAGCAGGTGAGGTAGCAATATATCATGAAATATAATGGTTTAAAAATATATATATTTTTCATAGAAACCTACCGTATGTGATCGTAAGTGAAACAACAGTTTAGTACATCACTAAGCTTCAGATGCTACTAATTTCAATCATTCAAATTCAACTACCTCGATACTAACACTAAAAATATTATATTATATCCTACTAATTAACTAATACTCAAGTGATTAAATTACAAATAAGATTAAAAAGTATTCCAGACAGAAAATTAAATAACAAGTGGTAATCAATCGTCAACTGTATGCTAATTTTCATACCGATTTTTTAAAATTATAATAATTATTATTAGTATATGATAAAAATTGCAAATACTAAATATTGATTTATATTTTAATTTGAAGGAAAATAAATGAATCTAAACTAGCATAAAAATACCTATCGCAGTACTTAGAAATGTTTATTATCTCCACGTCTTGATACCTGTTCAGGTTATACGTATGTATGTTAATTACTGTAATTTAGTAGGGATGAAAAATAAAGCATTTTAGAGGCAATCTACCCGCATTTTCATGGAAGGAGAGTGGGAAACCATTTAGTAAAAACCACCCACAGAAGATTCAACCAGGATTTGAACTCCAACCTCTCAGTTATCTGTCAGTTTAGCATTATAAAAATGGTCATAATATAAGTGGTATGAAATATTACTATAGGCCCTACTAAAAATAATAATTATTCCTTAAAACGATTTTTTGATAAAGTCTTATTGGTGTGTACATGGACAAATCAAATCTTGTCTGAATGTTGACGGGGAAGTCTGGGCTCAAATACCAGCCAAATTTAATTAAGGTGGTTATATAGATATTAAGATTTTTCAGCGCCCCATCCACTTAGATACAGGTGAAATTACTACTAATAACACCTTACTAATGCCTATCAACTCTGTAAAAGTACGGATAGAACACATGGGTAGTAAGACGCAGTGGACTAAGCATAGTGATAAATAAATTATTGGTATGTTTGGTTCAAGAACCAGTGATTAATTTATCTAAATGTATAACACAAGATAAGGTTGATTAAGAGTTCATATAAATTCATTAGCTTGGAGAGAGAATGGAAACCATTATCATGGATTTTTAAACACATTTCCCGTTGTAACCGGTCTAGAATAGCTCAAGAACAGAATATTATAATTAGCTGAAACAGATATTTTTTTCTACGTTACTCTGGTAATGTTTAGCCCACAATTTCACTCATCCACGGTAGGACTATATTTTCCTACCAAATTTGATCAAAGTACTTTTAATTTATTTATTTTTGACAAAGCTGATACCAATATTATAACAAGATTAGATACGAGCATAAGAAAAGCCAAAACTATAAACTAAAATATTTTGTGTTTGTTGGTTGTTCTTGGATTAAATTAAAGGCAAATAATAAAAATATCTTATTCAAAATAAGAGTAATAAACACAATCGTAGTTTCTATTAATGTTTCATCGCATGGTTGATCAAATCTCTGGAAGATTGTTTAGGATTTAAAATAATTTTTAAATATACTAAACATAGCAATTATATTTAATAATGAAATAACTCCTAAGAAAATATCATAATTTGTCTTACTACCCGTACGGGTTGTACGCACTTACGCTAATGTGTAATGGTATGGTGATTGTGAGATGAAGTGGAAGACATACATTTTAACGTGGGATCCAAACCACGGTGGAGGCTTGCCATTCCACACATTCACAAATTGTGATTACTACACGTCTTGTCAGAGGTGAAGGAAGGGTTTGGCAATCAGATAAATCTGTGCTGGGACCGAGGATTGAAACCCGGAACCCCAGCACAGAAGTCTACACTTTACCCCTAGACCAGCAGGTCATCTCCTATGAAAATAAATTATTGGCCAGATAATATTCCTTAAAATTATTTTTATATAAGTTTTCAGGTAATATAGCTTAACAACTTTTTTTTTTAAATAGGACCTATTTGAACATTTAAACTCCGTTTGAAGTTAAACACATAATATAAGTTTAGGGATACGAGCGTTAAAAATATTCCATTACTACAAGATAAATAAAAAAAGGGGGTACGTTGAAAACACATTCAATTAATGACTTGATATACAATAAGGGTAGTTTTTTGGGAAGCAAGCCATATTTATATGAAAGGGATGAGGAAGGTAGAATTTAGAGGAAACATTACTTGTAATTACTTGGATATATTATAAGTAATTATTCAGGATATCATATTCTGAAAAATTGAAAAATGACACCTGGACATGGGAATCGAACCTGGGACCTTTGTCTTAATATGACAATGCTCTAACCACTGAGCTATACAGGAGTCGTTCCATGTCCAGGGTCATTCTTCACTCATATTTTAAGGCAGAGTAAATTTTCAAAATATGATATCTATATGGAATAATCCTCACTAAAAGCATAAATAATAGCTTTGGCTATTTGATTTTTAAATTATTCAGGAGACAAAAACCCTAAAACACCTGGACATGTCTTCGAACCATTTACCTCGTCACCAGTAAACCAAAATAGTTGAGACTGACGCCTCTGTCCGCGTGTCAGTCATTGTGGGTCTTCATTATTATCTGATTAATCATATGTGAGATTGTGAATGCAGCACGCAACACACACATGACAGTTTATCGACCCATATTATCACCTCATTAACCTGAAGCGATAGTTAAAACGCGATTTGCTACATAGTCGTGTCTAATTTTGTTTACCTAATATATTTATCGTTGTGTGCCGTTTATGTAAAAATTATACGTTTATATGGACATTAACTTCAACACATTCTAGTCAATTGTACGCGGACCATCTCGTGGCACTAGTGCCTATTCAACCCCGTGAGATAACATAAACGCAAGCCGCGGCACGTATCTGTCAACACATTGCATATCTTATCAGTCTCACGTCAACATTAGTCATGGCGCCTTGCGATGTCTTCAACGCAATCCACGATGCATACATATCAACAATTTGCCTCACTGAGTCATATCATATAGCAGTGATATAGTAAAATTAAGGAGTATTGTGCATCAATATCATTAATTAATGATTGTGTGTGTTTAATAATAAATTGGCCTCGTGATACTATCTAAATCTATGGCAAATATTTCACTGTTTGATATTTTGTATGCGAACATTTAAAAATGTAATTCATACATTTTTTTTAGCACCGTGTCTTACTACCCGTTTGGCTTATACGCTGATGTACTAATTACGCTAACGGTTTTAGGGACTACGAAAATTATATTTATAGGATTTATACCCATATTTGCGTGGAGGGAGAGTGTAAAACCATTTTGTAAAAACCACCCTCAGTATACCCAACTGAGATTAAAACCTTGTCCCCACCATTGGCAGTCTAGTCTACAATGAAGGTGTTTGTTTAATTAATAGACCTAGTATAATTTAAATTTCTGATTAGTCTAGGAGTTCATGGTTTATTTATTATATATTTTAATATTTAAATTTTAAAATAATTGTTGAAAAGTTTCAATATTTTAGCTACACGCTTAGTTAGCCTATTTATTTAATTCTAAATTTGTTAAAGGCCTGCCCTTTGTTGAGAATAAAGTGCTAAGAGAGATATTTGGATCTAAGAGGAATTAACTAAAATAAGAATGGATAAAGCTACATTATGAAAAATATCACGGTTTTTATGCATCTCCAAAAAATATGGATAATCGAGGAGTGCATGTTTGAATAGGGTGGCTATCATGGCATGTGCGGGTGATTACAAGCCTGTAAACCAAGTTTTAATTGGAGAACTCAAAGATACCAGACAAGTTTGTAGGCTAATACGTCGATAGAATGATAGTGTTAAAAGTAATTTAAAGAGGCTGAGTGTCGGGCTAGGGATTTAGTGGAGGTATCTTAGAATAGGAAGCTACTATATATATATAGAATACTAAGCAAAAATGTACATTTACATTTTTGCTTAGTATTCTAATTGGCTAAATGCGATTAAGCAAGTATTATTACAACTATATAGAGTGTACCATAACACGTGGCACCCACTTCAGTGGTGGACAGGAGACGCAAAAACAACGAAAAAGTTAATATAAACACGTGTTCCATTAATGTTCCCGAGCTTTATTCATGTCTGTGTACACGAATTGCGGAACAACTAATACAGATGCACACGAATTGTGGGACAGCTCATTCGAGTTTGGTTAATACCCTTACACAAACTGTGGGGTAAAGTTAAATTTATTATGACTTTGTTCAGAATGGAAAATGGAAGTTAGGTTAGGCTAGGTTAGGTTAGTTCAGTCTAGGTTAGGCTAGTTCAGGCTAGGTTTTGTTAGGTTTGGTTGGATTAGGTTAGATTAGGTTAGTTTAGGTTAGGTTATGTAAGGTTATTTCAGGTTAGGTTAGGCTAAGTTATGTTAGCTTATTTTAGGTTAAGTTATCTTAAGTTATTATAGCTTATTTTAGGTTAAGTTATCTTAAGTTATTATAGTTTATTTTAGGTTAGGTTATGTTAGGAGTTGAATTTAATTACATATTGTTCCTAAACATGTGCACAGGCTGACAGGTATAATTTAATTTGCAATTTGAGTGCGTCTTAATTCTGTGTGCAAGTCTGTGTTGAAATTTTGTAATGCCTTTATGAAGATAAATTTGTTTAAACTAGATTTAATGAAAAGTGAAAGAATAGGATTAAGCAATTTTGTTTTTATTTTCAACATATTTCGTGTTAATTTATGCAACAGGTAAAAAGTAACAACCATTACATTAAGGAAGTACCAAATTTTACTAAATTATGACTTAACGACTTTTAATTGTCGACAATATGTTTCATACTTTAAGATGTCACATGTATATTTTTGTATTCTTACACCGTGATAAATTCACGTAAACTTCTCATATTAATTAATTAACTAAGTATGCTCAAAATAATTGATGTTTTATAAAAATTTAGATATCACCTAATTTAAAGGAATGGACCAAAGAAAACTCAACAAATAATGAAACGCTTCAGTGGCCACATGGTGCTTAAGACGCTACTCTGACTGCTGAGGACCGGGAGATCGAGGTTCAAATCTCGGTCAGGTGTACTGAGGTTTTTTTCAAAATGGTTTTCAACTCTCCCTCCACGCATACGTAGGAACTCTCCCTCCACGCATACGTAGGAAAACTTCCTCTAAATATAACCTTCATAACCCCTAAAGACCATTAGTGTAATTAGTACATAAGCGTATAAACCAAAAGAATAGTAATAGGTGGTGCCAAAAATAAATAAAAGGAATCCCATATGTGTTCTGCATGCTTCTAATTTGTATGAGGTAGATTTAAAAGATTAAAAAACAGAACACACATACTTACATGATCGTTACAAATTTTGTTTTAATCAGAAGGAGACTAAAGAGAGCTATAAATTAGTGTTTTTATTAAATTTATTGACAAGTTGGATTATAATGATTTACCCTTCTTAACTATACTCCTCTGTTTGCATAATTAGTTAAGTCATTGACTCTTCTGTTAAACGTACCAATTATCCTTGATAACACACATTTTAAATAGAATTTATTTTGAATCATATCTTAAAATATAAGTACTTGAAAGTTTTCCCTCCCTTACTCCCTAAAGTTTCAACATCTATAACATATTTAATTAATCATGGGAACTTAATTAATCATAATTGTTTCAAGAAATTGAGGGGTTCATTTAAATTCCAACAAAAATACATGTGTTTGGTAAGGTAGTTTGGCATAGGATCTAGTAAAACCCTAAATTAAAAATCAACGAAATATTTTAAGCCTATTCTACACTGATTTAATATTTTATTTAATGATTTATTATGCTAATTCATAACCACACCATTGATTAATGAACTATTTAAGATATCCACAACTAAAAATGTAGACAAATGTTATAAATTGTTGAGCCAACTTATAATAATATAAAAACTGGCTACAACCACCTAGCTTCAACACACACACTGGGTAGAATATTTTTTAGCCTAAAACATTCCAAGGGAGGGGTTCCTTTCAGGGTACACTTCTCCCTTCTGATTGGATAAACCAGCGCGTTGCCATGACAACCAAAAGTCCATATTTCTCCCAGTACCATCATGGCTGCAACGAGGGAGGGAGGATGTATCACCCCACCCCTTTTGAATGAGATAAACCGTTCCACTATTCTGAGGGAAGAACCAACTATCTCCAATCGTTTCTAGTCTTTAAACAATATTTATATTTATTTTTCATTTGAACTTTGTGAATTTAAAAACTCACACGATGATTAATTTAAAGTTTTTCTTAATATACATCAAGTTGAAACACGTTAATTTCACTGATTTTAATATTTATTTATAAGAAATTGAAACAAAATCTATGTACCTTACATAATGGAGATAAAGTATTTTACCATGGTACAGGAGTTCTGCAGCCATCATGGCATACAGAAAGCGAGAAGGAGAGGGAACATAGTCAGCTTTAGGGGTTGAAAGAAGAGTCTTCGACATACAAACAGAAGATACAGTCACCATTGTAGTTAAATGCAGCATTGAGGAGCACTATACATTTATTATTATACAACTGGAAATCAAATGGATAGGAATTTTTGATTTATTCTTAGTATGAATCAGGAAGTATTAAAAAGCTAAGTTAACTAATTTTATAGACAGGAGTATTGATAAATTAATCCATTTGTTAAAGTATATAAATATATATAAATGTTCATATATTTGTATAGTTTTCATCTTTTATATCTCTCTATATCAATTAAGGGTGCATGCAATATCTAGTCTGGGAAGAATTTATATTTTAAATGTAAACAATAATAACATGGAATTATAAAACACAGGTAGAAATTTTTAGCTTTTAAAATAGATAAAATTGTATCAAAAAATTCTATTTTACCAAAAACAAATTAATCAAATTATATTTAAATCAGTGTAATAATTACAATAGTTAGGAAATAATATGTTTAGTATAAAATCATCCAAGCTGATGATTTTTAACCGTTCTCAGATCCATTATTTTTATCAACAACGCTTAATCAATTCCTGCATTTTTATAAATTTATAGCAAAGCGACTTGTTTTGTTTGTTCTGCACAACGTTTTTATACATATATGAACTATCTACTAAAGCTGTGAGAAATAGAAAGATAATATGTATACAAAAATAGAGTAAAGTGCCTGAATATGTAATATTTTTAGAGTCTGTGATGCAATGCGTTGATATAAAAAAATATTCAAAATTAAACATGGCATTGAGTATAATGTTTTGTATAGCTAAACTAATTTTTATTACAACTATACAAGAATAAATATGTTGATTACGTGATTAGTTAACTTTCTATTAGTATTCCATATTAGCTACACTATGGCCCTAATGTGGAATAGCATTGTCGAAATCTATTGGCAGCTTTTAAAAATATTAAAATGTATTTCAAGTGAAATATATTAATCAAACCATTTAAATTTGATTTAAACCCTTATCAGAATTAGTAAATCAATTGATTATTTAGAACATTTATAAAAAGCAAATATTTTAGGATCTCTGGCACAATTTTTATGAGCACAGTTTTTACATTTACGTTACCTGAACTCTTGCTATCCTCGTTTAAGGAATTACTAATATTATTGGCAGTAGCTAATTGTTATGTCAATTTCCTAATGTCCCCTGCAGGTAGATAAAAGTATTTTCCCTCTATTTTCAAATAATGGTTATCCAACTGCAGGTCTAGATTTGGAGGAAATGTTGGCCCAAATATATTGACACAACATCTTAAATGCAAAATATTGAATCAGATGTAAACAGTTTAACCAGGCGAAACAATGTTCCTCTTGGAACTTGGTAGGTCTTTTGGGTTTTTAGAAAGCCCATTTATTTGTATTGATTAGCTAATATAGTAGCGCTCATGTTGTCATCCTTCCAAGGACGTATTTTACGTTGAGAAGTCATCTAAGAGAATAACTAGACTATAGCATATGTAAATGCACTCTCATAATTAGGCAAAAGCTTGCTGATGAAATTATTTAATAATAATTTAAATGAAATTATAGATTAAAAAGGAAAAAATTAATTGGTTAAGTGTATTTTAAAAGTGATCCAAATATGGAATATTCTATATTTGACACAAAAT
Source organism: Timema genevievae (assembly GCA_902155825.1). Taxonomy (NCBI): domain Eukaryota; kingdom Metazoa; phylum Arthropoda; class Insecta; order Phasmatodea; family Timematidae; genus Timema; species Timema genevievae. The sequence continues at coordinate 630,929 of CABFWO010000039.1, forward strand.
AGTATTCAATATTAGGGAAATCAATGCCAATTTGTTGTTAATTATTTAAAAATTCGCACATACATTTTAGGCTAGTCTTGATTTTAGGTTGCAAATATACATCTTGTATTGATCATATGAAATAAAATAATCAAGAATAAAACTTACCAGATAGCTACAATAATCATTTCAAAGAGTTTTGGTGAAAAACTTTTGTTCTGAAAGAAAACAATATTCACTTTAACAGCCACCACGAACACTTGTTGAAAATTGTTTGAAGCTATGCTCATTCGAGGCTAACTTCTCAAAAGATTTTTATCGCAACCAACAGATTTGAGCATTATGCAGAGACAATAGAACAATAGGAACATACTCAATATTTGGGCACCTTACTCTACTTGCATTTACATGGTGCAGTAGGCTAGACTGCCGATGACGGGAAGATTGAGGTTTTTCCAAAGTGGTTTTTCTCTCCCTCCACACAAATGCGGGTACACTGACTTTTATTATACATTTCATTATCCTTAAAACCATTAGCGTAATTATAACACCATCGTATAGCCAGAATGGGAAGTAAGATGCGGTGCTAAAAATGAATAAAAAAAAGTACATGGATAGAGGAGTAACCCAACAAGTAAAAATCCCCAAAATACCCTTGATCTGGTTTCAAACCAAGACCTCTACATACTACGACCTGACGATTTCAAGATAAATGATACTGTGCATGTGATATGCCTATAATTTTCAATTCTATTTAGATGGTTTAGATAGTTGAAATATGGTTTTATTACGAAATAGACTTAACCAAAAAATATTTCGGGTTGCTTAACCTCCGACCAATATAAATAATTATTTAAATCATAGTAGTCGATACATCCAATACATTTGTTATTCTAATTACTACCACAACTCTCTGACCTTTCTTTAATGAATTTAATGGTTCTTATAATAGTGTACCCAGTATTACTTTTCAAGTACGCATATTACGATTAATAGTTATAGTATGTTGCATAAGCACTTTAGTGAACGACTCTAGCATCTTAATTACTAAGAACTTTAAGCTATACACAAATCACTGCCTTAATTGGGAGTCTATGAATGACATGATTACCATATAGCCTACAGTTTATATAAACACTCAATTGACGCCATTCTTAAGGCGGACCATTAGTTCTTGTGAAACCTTTCATGGTTTGATAAGAAAGTCTGAGGTTTATGACTAAATAATAAATAAGAAAAATATTATTTAATTGAAAGGAAATTTTCCGTTTATGCCCATTGCATTTAAATTGTAAATTTATCTGTAATTTTTTTTATATAAAAATAGTGCAAATAATGAGAATTTGGCTTATTTTTCCAATATAAAAACTTCAATTTAAAAAAAATAGGACATTAATCATTAAAAATGTTTCTGTATAGATACATAAAACATTATTTATAAGTAAATAATAAAATCAATCAAATCTAGGCATTATCAATTATAAAATAACCCCACATTGACAGTAGAATAGTCAAAGGCGCTGTAATAAACTAACAATAATGGGGAGATGTGATTTCAAATCCCGGTAAGAAATACTGACGCACTTTTTTACAAAGTGGTTTTACACACTCCATACAGGCAAATGCAGATAAATTGTATCTATATTCATCAATTTTTATCAATAACACATTAACGTACATCCCGAAAGGGTAGTAAGACGTGGACTTAATATCTTACAAAAATATACTTAAAAATATTTTAAAATATAGCCTGTTTTGGTGGCCACATGGTCTAAGGCTTCACTCTGTCAAGAAACTAGACTGCAGATGATAAGGAGATCGGGGTTCAAGTCAAGGTTGGTTGTACAGAGGGTGGTTTTCCCTAAATGATTTTCCACTCTTGCTTAACGAAAATTTGGATAAACATCCTCTAAATTTAATCTTGCTCATCCTTAACTCACTAGCGTTAATAATACATTAGTACATATGCGTATAGCCTCAACAGGTAGTAAGACGCGGTTCTTATAAAACCATAAATAATAGCTTGTGTTACTAGATAAATGCTTATGTAGCCTTATTCTGTTAAGATACAGTGCAATGCTGATACAGTTTCTCAAATATTAGCCTTCGATAAGTTTTGAATTATGTAAAATCTCTAAAGTCACTACTTGCCCTAAAGTATAGGGCCCTATGGTAAAAACACACTTCAAAATATATTTGTTTCAATTTTCCAAGATAGTTGGTTCATTATGTGAGATATTCTCTGCGTCAATTCACTTATTTTCTTATTGCAGGATGTTGAATGTTAAGAAGCTTTAAAACCTCCTACTTGTTTCTCAGTAGACGCAAAACAAATGTTCTGTTTAGCACGTGGCTATGGATGTATATTATACATCAGTATTTCGCTCATGCGCAGTACTTACTTTGGCAGACCTCACGTCACAACTTACTAGTCATTTGTCATCTCTAAGACTTTTGTAACGTCTCATTGCATTCGCTCACCAGTGAGAAACATAACCATAAGTATGAATAATATCATATGTTCTTTTGACAACTTATACGTTTGTGGCACTTATACGAGTATTTTTTTTATATAGGCGTGACCTTTTGAAATATATGTAGAGGCCGACACTAGTTGAAAAAATAACTTGCTTTTCTGTCCATTACATACATTTTTATAATAATGAGGAACAATATAGAATAAAAATAGTTTAAACACAATTTATTGACTAGATTTAAAACAGTTAAACTCAAAAAGTGTTTGCCTTTATATTCACTATATTCTGAAAACTTTTTTTTAACCAAAAGCTGACAAAAATTTCAAACTGTACGATAAATTGGATAGTAAATTGTTAAATTAATAATGATAGTAATGTTACTCATAAAATAAATTTTTAAGTTTATATATATGTTACACACACACCATTAGTGAAACAGTATATTTCATGAATTGAAAAAGACTATGATCATTCCGTGCTCTGACTTCTTCGCTTAGCCATTTCATGAATTAGGCAAATATTTCATTAGATCTCACCAATTTCATGAACTGGTATTTGTTGTACAGGGTGTTTAACTTGCTCTCGGCCCCTGAGTGCTTCTCATACACAAATTATGTCCATTATAAGGGGAACTCAGGAGCCGAGAGCGAGAGAAACATCCTGTACTGTCTACTACAAGCTTAACGGAATTAATTTTAAATATTTTATATTAAACTAATCCAACGTAACTTAATACAACCTAACCTTTCAAAAACGATTAAAAGTTAGATTAACTTAAATACCCCACCTGTTTCTCACTTGTCCACTTCACGTACCGGGCAAAAAAACAGTCCAGTCCATAAATTGGGTAAATATTTGAGCTGCCCAATTCATGAAATTGCCAGTTTATTAACTGGGCAGCACAAAGGCTGAACAATTTATGAACTGGATTCATTTTGCCCAGTTTGTGGAACTGTCAGGAGGAAGGCCAATTCAAAGAATGGGCAGACATTTGGCCGATTCTTTAACTGAGAAAATTCACTAATGGGTGTCAAATATATTTTTTAAATAATATTATGTCTTAAGACCCATCTGAGATGTACAGATTTAACCATACTAATGGGAAGGAATAAATAAAGTCGAATTTAGAGAAAAAACACCCTCAATACACCCGACTGAGATTTGAAACCCAACTTCCTCATCACCAACATAACCAGGCCATATGAGCATGCCATTTAGTCTGCATGCTCACTGGTGTGAATTTGCAGCGTATTAACTATTTTTTAATTAAATTATGGCCATTTTCACTAGACTTGTTTAGGAAGTGATCAAATAAACCAACTTTTTGCTATGATGAACTGGACTAACCACATATTTACACTATCTAGGTGGAGCTAAGATATAATTAATTGGATGGGTACTAACATTTACTGTAAGAAAGACTAGAAGAACATTTTGGAAAAGAAAAAACTCGTTCGCGCACATGGATTTCATACCACGATCACCAGAAAACCAGACAAGATAAGACTGACATCGTTTATCGCGTACCCATATCGGCCGATTATTATGCATTAATGTATCATTATTACTAGGCACACCCAATTATATACACTAATTAAGCCAATAGCTATCAAACAATAATAATAATAATATTTAGCACCACGTCTTACTTCCCGTTCGGGTTATACGCTTAAGTACTAATTACTCTAATGGATTAGGAATTGGGAGGGTTGAATTTAGAGGAAGTGAACCCGCATTTGCGGGGAGGGAGAGTGGAAAACCATTTAGGAAACCCCCCCCCCAGTTCACCCGACCGAGATTCGAACCTCGATCCCCCTGTCCTCGGTGGTCGAGCTCAACACGACTAGCGCGTTAGCATCAAACAATAAATTTGACAATTATTAGCAGCTAAGAAAACAGATAATAGTCCTATAATTTTAACAGCTCACTAGAGTAGAAAATGAAGATTAATCTTTATGTTGATTTCTTAAAAATATGAGCAATGAAATGTTTTATATACGACATTCAGTTAGCCCCTTGGCACCTGTCTACCAACCTAGGGGGTCCCGGTTTTGATTCAATGCTGGTACCATCGGTATTTTTTCCGAAAGGGGAATTATCTCAGCGGCCATTAGTGTATGATTAGTTAGGTTAGGTTAGGTTAGGTTAGGTTAGGCTAAGAGTTTCTACTGGTTCCACGACCTCTGATTCACTCACCATAATTTAACCATATTGGGATATGGAAAGAGCCTCCACGGAAAAAATTGACGATTATTACATTCTGGAGTCCCCTGGCAATGGTATATTAGTACCGACTAATATTGCCACAAACTGGGCTACGTGTGGTGTAGCCTAGAAACGAATAAATTTATGTATTCGATTTGAAAGAATGTTGCTAAATATTTTAAAATTGGAATTTAAACTGCATAAATATCGTGGATCTCATCAAAATACAAATATTGGTATAAATTAAGCGATTAGATGTTTAATATAGCTATGAATAAAGAGTCAAGTTTTTTTTTACTAGTTTTACTACCGGTTTTTGATACTCACAGTAAGCTCTTATTAATTCAAGATTATATCATAGCATAAAAGCAAATATATTATAAAGAATAATAATAATAGTAATAAAAGATCTAAGAAAGATTGTATCATAGTGAATTTTAAAGTCCCTGTGGCTTTTTACAAGCATAACTAACAGATTATACTTTTATTTTGTGATGGTTCTTTAGCTTTATATTCATGAAAACTCTAGTAAATATTATTTATTACTATTATCATTATTATTAGCACCGCGTCTTACCAACCGTTCGGGTTGTATGCAAATATACTATTTAAACTCTCTACCATAATCCTCTGCTATTTTATTCGTCTACCTAAATTTCATATTGCATTAGTTGGTAGAAAGAACATTCAGGTTTTGAAAAATTACGGGCTCAGTAATGTTTATGATACATAATACCAAGAGTTTATTTAGCTATATTATCCAACAAAAAATATCTGTAGACTAGTTTTAGTAAGATAATTTACTATCATTGATTGTTTTTCAAGCTGGAGATATTAGAAGATAGCTTTTTCTTGATACGAATAAAATAAATTCAGAAGAAAGAAGTTAAAATGTATAATAAAATAGTTAATTTAAATTTAATGAAAACATTTACCTATATTCAACTCCGAAACATTTGTTACGCATCATAAGATGTATATGTATAAGCGATACATCATAAAATTAAATCTGGAGCTGTAGATTTTTGCTATGACCTATGTTTAAGGATAAAGAGGTAAAGCTTTTGATATATTTAACTGATATACTATAATTTAGTCTATCCTATATTAGTTTTTCATGCATTTGCCATTGAATTGCGTATTTTAACGATTATTTCCATGCCCCCTAAACTGCAATTGAGTTTAAGATATCTCTACCATTTGGGACTTAAGTATTGTTGACTAATATTGTTAATATTTAGGATATAATAGCCTACTCCTGCGTCTAATATAGATATAAAAATATTTTACTTTTTTGCTTTAGATTCATAGTTTCTTGCTTGGCTACAGGATAATTTGGGAGATAGATAAATTTCACTAATTTATATCCTCCAGTCAAAGTTTATTTATTTTAAAATTCAATTTGAACAAATATGCTTCCTTAAATTAGTTCACTATTTAATAGCTTCCAGAACATTTTCTAGTTTTATTTATTTTAAAAGTTTAATTGGAACACATAATTCCTAAAAAAATAGTTCACTACTTCATACCCACATTGTGAAATAATTCCACTATACTTTTTGGGTGATTAAAACCAGTCCATGTTAGCACAACAAAAGTTTTCTCTAAAGCTTACCTTCATCATCATCATCATCATCATCATCATCATCATCATCATCATCATCATCATCATCATCATCAATTGCTTCCAGTCTGTGGCCGGGTCAGTTTAGTAAAATGCCTCCATCTTCCTCCATCATTCAACCATTCTTACTCCTTTAATTGCTTCCATTCTTCTCCTATCACTTGCACACTTTCTGTTATCTGCTCCTCCCATCTCTTTCTTAGCCTCCCTTGCAGTCTTTATCCTACATTCTTCATTTCCAACATTTTCTTTAGTATCCTCTCTTTTTACAGCCTCATTATACCATCTCAGTCGTGCTTCCTTTATTATCTCACTAACTCCCTCTATCCACACTTTTCCCTGGATAGATTCATTTCTAAGCTTGTTTCTCCTCATGACAGCTAAGAATCTACTCACAAACTTCATTCCCAGTATCCTAGTATCTCTTACACTCAATGTCCATGTTTCTGCTTAATATGTGAAAATGGGTACAAAGTACTACCTGTACAACATTTACTTATGCTTGAAAGCCACTTCTCTTCTCCATATCAGGTCTCTTACACATATATAGAACAACTCTCTTACAAACTTATCTTGCATAGTGTGATTATGGTGTATCTCATAATATATGTCATTATTGTAATCTGTCATTATAGGACTCGTACCTATAATTAGCCTTGTTTAACAACTCACATAAAGGTCAGTCACATACGTAATCAAGTATATTAATCAACCCAAGAGAAGATAACATTATTTACAATTTAATTAGTTACACTTTTCTAATTTTCTCGTCGAATACCGATAAATTCTGAAAAAAGCTTTTGACAAAGTTAACTGCCGATATAGTTACAGGGTGAGCTGGGACGTCATATGTAATTGTTTAAGAGGAAGTATCGACGTTGCTAGATATATGTATGTGTGAGGTATCTAAGGGGCCCACACAGAACGCCACCAGGTCCCTGACACGTCCCTCTCAGGAAGAACACCTGACGTGACTGCCATACAGGGGACGTGTATTCTCTCGACTGGAAACTTGCCGACAACATCCTTAAACACGTGTGGACAGTCTCGGTCAACACCGACTGAAGTCTAATATAATCTATTGATCTAAGTGTCCTTAAGGTGGGGTTAACGGTACCATTTTTAAAGTATGTAGTTTTTCAGATTTTGTATAAGAAAAACGTTGTGCAAAATAAATCTAATATTGCTTCAGTTTATGCATTTACATTAGTTTAATGTTCTACAAAAATTAAACTCAAAAGATCTTTAATATTAATTTTTAATTGACATTTTGTTATTTGAACATAAACTTTAAAAATGACTAGGAAATGTCCTGGCAAAACTCGAGGATGCTTATGATGACATATATATTCCATAACTGTTGAGATTACCATGCGTAGGAAATTTTTTCCAAAAGAACGTGTTGTTATGATAAAAAAAATTCAAATATAGATATTAAATTGCATTCTCTTCAACCCAAAATAATTAATAGAATTAAAATAAATGTTTGAGAAATAGTTTGTCTTTCTATTATCTAAGCTGTCAATAAATTATATTCTTTAAATTGAAAAATGACGCACGGTAATTGAACTCGGGACCTGTGTCAAAGTTTAATTTTTCAATTTAAAGAATACGATATTTATATGCGGCTACAAATATAAAGGCATGGCTAGTTGATTAATTAGGTCAATAAATTGTATCGGGTCGTCTTATTATAATAGTTTTTTAGTGCATTCAGACTAAGTCACTAATGTCCTCCTCACTGAAACACTAACGTAAATAAAACAAAACACCTATTTAAATATGAGTTTATTATCTTAATATAAATGATCTCTTCTTCTTTTACAAGGACAGATTTACGTATCAGCTGGAAATCAAGCTCTGGACTCATACGCAAGTAGGCGTCTGCGCTGTCGAGTGAGAGAGAGTCGTACTTAAATAGCTGTGTTGTGAAATTGTTCTTACGTTGTGACATAAAATAGTTAAAAGTGTTAGGTTTTTTTTAGTTTAAAATGATTCTGACAACATAAACAGGTTTTCTACGGTTATGTCGTGTAACATATTGCTAATGTATCAATCTTAAGTGTGAGTTTAAATATTAATTTCTTAATTTTGCTTATGTTTGAACACTGGTCATGAAACTACTCATTGATTTTAAAACCTACAGTGATTTTGCGTGCTTGTATTATATATTGATAATAATACATTATAATTTAAGGTAACTGATAAATAAATAATATTTTACTACCTTTTTATTTACTCGTTTAGACAGATTACTTATTAACACAATTTTATAATGAATACATTATTTTTATTATTTAAGCTCAGTTTAATCTCAAAAATATAAAACTTATATAAAACCAAATATAAGGTTTTATTTATTTATGTAAAACCAAATATAAAGGCTTTTTTTTTAACTTTTAGCCTATTTAGAAAAACAATGAAACACTAACATATGAAAAAATACGCCAGAAATCAAACGTCACGATTACTGATCACTACACCAAAAGTTCCAATTTATTAAACCTAACATTAAACAGTCTCATTACAGAATGTCTCTAAATAGAGCTCAGCTTTACCTTCAAGTTTTATACTAATCGTTTGCAAAAAAAGTATAAAAAGCTCACGACGTCAGCCCTTTTTAGAGTTAACTGTTAATGAAACGACGTCATGTATTTAAGTGTAAGTAGTGCATGTGTCTAAAGGAAGTGAGATAAAACCAAGGTCTTAAAAAAGAAAAAAAAAGAAAAGGGAATACGTTCATTTGATCCTGACCTAGTTCAACTATTAAATCTCTCTTTGGGATAGGCACGGTGGGTTGTTTTTATGGTCCTCCTCAGTAAAATGACTCGTGTCTGTTTCCTGAAGGTAACAAAACACACACTAATTCTCCCCGGGGAAACCTATTTCGGATGTGACGTCACACGCCGAAGTAGTAAGTGTAGCAGGCTAGTAGTAGTACTACTACCGACCCCAACGCCTCCTCCCCCCCATCCCCCGCACTTTCTTCCATTTATACGACCCATCCTTACGACCCATTAAATCTCCCAAACGTCATCAAACGAGGCTGACGTCATCACATCATTCACAAAACCCTCCGCCTTCACACGCTTATTCTTATTCTTACTCCCAAGGACATTACCAAGGTCAACCGCTTCTGTTTATATTTTGGAAGAACTATTTATTTGGGAGATGTTATCAAGTGTTTGTCTAGAAAATTTAATACCTTGTCGAAAATTTGTTGGAGACATAATTTTAATAATAAAGTATATTTTACATAAAATAAATATTAATTTGTATTACCTGTTTCAGTGGCCGCATGGTCTAAGGCTTCACTTTTTAAACAGATTAGGCAGCCGAAGATGGGGACCTCGGGGTTTGATCCTGGTTAGGTGTAGGTTTTTACTAAACGATTTTCCAATCTACCTCGCAGCAAATGTGGGTAAACTTCCCCTAATTCAATCTTATCCATCCCTACCACATTAGAGTAATCAATACATAGGTGTCTAGTTCAAAAGGGTAGTAAGACGCGGTGTTAAAAACTTAATATAAGGAGGAACTAGGCTTATTCAAAGTGGGTCATTTAATTGATTTGACTGAAGTGGGAGATGTAGACTCAACTTGTGTAACCTTAAAAATTATAAGACAGACGTTTTTGGGCTTAACACCTTATAATGTAATATTTAGACAATACTCAGCCATAATCTATAAGTTATTAATAACAAAACTTGATACTAACGATTATTTTGTCAAATATACGAGGTACAACGATGACATTTTTATAAGCTCTATGGTGATCGAGTTTGTCCTGTAAATCTTAATGTCAACATATATTAGTTTAATAGACAAAAACAAATACTATAAAATGAATAGGTTTCTTCAATTAGCTTTGGACTTAATTCATCTTTGATAAACAGTCAGGATTCATGAAAATAAAAATAGTAGCTTAACTTAAATAGTTATGTTGACTAATTGAACCCAATAGTTTCATTTATTTTATTTCATGAACCACCATGAAATTTTAAAATTTTATGTCTTCCTTAGTGTTTTTTATATCGATTAGAATACTGTACAATACAACTCTAATTATACATTATTTTAACTTTCTTATTTATTTATTACATCGAAATCAATACAACGAAGCAAAGTTTTAAGTATATCATCAATTTAACAACGCTTAGCTTCGTGTTTCAGAAACTTCCAAAATTTTTTTGTTTCAAGATTCTGCCACTACCAGCGTGATTTGCATCAACGCAGGGTTCCTGAACATTTCTGCAGATGGGGATATCGGGATTCGAATATCGGTTGAATATAGCAAGACTGTTTCTCTTAAGTGTTTTTCCATTCCCCCTAATTTATATCTTCCTCCCCACTTTATTGATGTACATTGTCGAATAAATTTTAATTATTTATAAGATGAAAATTTGTTGAGCGAGCGTTATTCTTTATTTTTTGAAATAAAGTGCGTAAAATATCCACCCCGTACACTGAGGAAAAAACCGCTCAGACATCCCCGAACACCCTAAAAAAGAGGACATGTCCGGACATCCCAGGATGGATGACACCCATAATTAAAGGTAGTAACACCCACCTCGGTGGCATAACTAGCTAAAGCGCTAGTTTTGTGTTGAGCTCGACTGACGAGGACGGGGATATCTAGGTTTCAATATCAGTTGGGTGAACTTAGGGTGTTTTTTTCTAAATGGTTTTCCACTCTCCTTTTACGAAAATGTGGGTTCACATAATTTCTAATCCGTTAGCGTGGTTAGTACTTAAGTTTATCACTCAAACGAGTCGTAACACGTGGTTCTAAAATAAAAAATAAAAAAAGGTAGTAACCTTTCCTTGTTCATACAATGGTCAAACCTAATTTAATCAGTCAGGTGTAAACGGAGTGTAGATAAATACAACGTGATGCCACTATAAAGGATTTATTATTTATAAACATGTTAACCAGTTTTTTAAACTTTCTTAACTTGTTGACATAAATTTATGTTTAGCTCACTACGTTGTAACTTGATTTTTTTAATTAAAAATTATACATACCAGTACACACTTGATAGCTAGATATAAATATAAATATAACAGAAAGTAAAAAATCTGTATATTAATCAAGTTAAAAAAAAGATAGTTATTGCTAAGTTCTTCTAGCACAACTTTTCATAATACATCTAGATGGTGTCAACAACATAATATGCTAATTTTTACCTGTCGCTGGTAACTCATTACCACATAGACCATATTAAATATTTATTTAAAAAATTCACAAAACAAAGAAATAAACTGCTCCGGTTGAAGTTATTCAGAGACATGAAATTCGTTAAAATCTTGACAACCAGAGGGATTAAAACCCCAAACTGTAGGACGTTAATTACATTTTCCGGCGGTATCAACCAAGAGACGGTTGCTTGTATAAACAGTGATAATTTAAGAGGCCGTTGTCTTACAACAAAGTAGGGATGAAACTCAAAGATAGTAGGCGCACACTTTGGTGCCGGAAAGGTGTGGTTAGTTTATTATACCTAACTTACAAACAACTGTGTGTGGGGGAGTTAATTAAATACATGATATTATTGCGGAGTCTTACTTGTCCAAAAGAATAAAAGAAGAGTATAGCATAGAAACACCGGCGCTGGGAATATCTGATGATCTTAGGGTTTTGCTAACACCTGTCTTCAATTTTTTTTATCGTGACAAGAAATCAGGGGTGAACGTTGTTCATTAAATGTTTAAATTTAATTAATTTTTAGCACTGCATCCTACTACCCGTTCGATTTATACGCCCATCTAATAGTTACCATAATGAGTTAGAGATTAGAAAGGTTTAATTTAGAGTAGGTGTACCCTTATTTGCGTGAAGGAGGAGTAAAAAATAATTTAGGAAAAGCATTAAACCACACTCAGTGCACCCAACCGGGATAGAACCTTAATCTCACCGTACTCGGCAGTCTGATCTATTGCATATTTTAATCACTTTTTAAATTTAAATAAAGAGAGAGATGCATAAAAGATTGTATTTTAATAAACATTGAGACTAGAATATAAAGGTAAGGCCTACACACTTACCTGAAAATTGTTGATCTCAAAGTCCACAGTTAAAACATAACATAATTTTTACAAAAATTAATTCTAGGTAATATCACATCCCTTCTTCAACAAAAGAGAGTAAAACCTTGACTGAACTACAGCCAGAGGTCACCGTTGTACATTGTTAACGTGACATTGTTACAGAAATTTCAAGACCTTTATATTAATAAATTTATTAAAGGATTACGATGAAGAAAAGTCTTATTTATTAAATAAGAAATGTTATTTAATTTTTCTTAGCATTTTTATATAAAGGATCATCTCCAAATCATGATGTTGGATCCATAGACCTATGTACCCCCTTACCGCTGGGAGTAGAAAGTATTTAATCCTCTTCAAATCATTCTTTTTAATAATGCCATTATTTTAACTTTTGGTGTTACTATAGCTTGAGCTCATCGTGGAACTACTCTATAAAATAATTTCACAGAAAGATTTCACAGATAATGTGTCACTGTAACCCTAGAGCTTACTTCTCTATTTTACAAGCTTATGAATTCTTCTGCTTTCAGTATTGCAGCTTCAATTGATGGGCCAACCTCCTTTATAGCAATAGGATTTCATGGAATCCATGTAATAATTTGGACTACTTTTTTTTCTCACTTGTTTCATTTGAGATTATTTTTAATTTTTTTCTTATAAGTTATTATTGATAAACTTTGAACAAAGATTGATCATTGTTGCTTGGATCATGCAGCTGGGAGTCAAGATTTGAGTCTCTTCTAAGAAAGAACGAGCCTAATGTGCAACTAAAATTATTGTTTTGTTTATTGTCGGGCTTTAATTGTGAACTTTGAGGCCTAAATTTTGTAAATTTAATGATCACTGAGCATATGTCATTAAATATACCAATTATTACGAACATTGCAAAATTATTTTTAGGACTTTTTTTCATTAGTACATAAATAATACCCAATAAATCGGCATTTTAACTTGTGGTAGTTTAGTTTGCTCAAAATGTAACAAACAATAAATAAAATTCCCCAATAAAGGTTGGATATAGGTTGGAGAACAAATTTTTTATTTTTACTAATTTTGATGTCAAAGCACTGACACATCTTCCTTAGAGTGGAAACTAAACTAGTTTACCCTACGTACTTTCATTTGAAATTTTTTAGACGGGTTTCAAACCCAAAGCACTAATAATTGGTAATTATTGACAATAAAACATCCTACTCATTTATGTTATCCTTCGAGGAAATTTACCAAAGCTAATTTGAAAAAACATAGCACTGCCATAGTAAGTTAAACTAAAAAATGCCAAAAATGTATCAACAAAATCTAGGCCTGTGCAAAGTACAATCTTTTGAGTCCCCTGTGTGTACCAACCATACTGTATATTTAAACTAAAATATCTCCAGGCCTACAAGTCTCCAACTAGGTCTAACAAAAAAAATGTAGACACAAAAAATATATATCTCCCTTTAGCGCCGGGGCTCTTTCTTAGATCCACAAACTTACGGACATATTTTCTTCTTCTTTACTTCTTGTTCCCTCCTTCCAAACTATCCAATTTTTTTTCTTCCCTCTTCTTTCACCCGTATAATCTCAAACTGGGAAAGATACACCCAGGTTTCTTTCTTTATCTCTCCACAGTTTACATAAACTCCCGCCATCTTTATTTGCTCAATGTGTCCTGTACTGCAGGTGACGCTTTCCGTGGAATACGTGAATATATGGCTACAATATGTTTTGCTTCCTCCCACCCTACCACGTTTTAGCATCTGTCCGGTCCATACACGTTCTAATTACACTAATGGGGTAAGATAAATAAGATATAGTTTAAAGCAAATTAATAAGAATTCGCGTAGAAGGAGAGTGTGAAACTATTTAGGGAAAATCACCTTCATTACATTTGATATTCCAAATCTACCAGTCTCCAGAAAACCAGAATTGATTAGTTTTATATTTATTCCGTGCATCTATGAATGTAGGTTTTTGTTTTCTGTTTTATGAAAAATACTTTCAAAACACTCCATGATGCGAGCCCCTAAGCGAGCGACGACCAAGCAACCTGATGATATTGCCGCCATTTTCATATAAAGGGTGTCATGTGGTCAGCACAACTAACCCTCCAGTTGCTAATCTCAGTTTTCTAGACCAAAGTTTCCAATTCTAATTAGTCCTCACGAGGCTAAATTTGACCTCGTTCCAGACCCACTGCGTCACAGAAAATTCGGGAAGTGTCCGGTGTAGAACCCCGGACCACTGGAGCTGTAGCCAGGAATTTTGACTAATAGACCACTGAGGCAGTCACTTTTTACATAAGAGTATATAATTAAAACCTTAGTATAGAGTAGGAAAGTTAATTTTTTTAAAGGAAACTCGCACATATAAATCTCATGCATGAAAATTAGATGGAAAAAAAAAAATCCAAACCCAGTACGCCCGACTATCGAGTCTATTGCTAGCTTGACACCTTATATCACGAGATCGCCGGTGAGGATATAATTTATCGATAACCATATTAAAAAAAATCTTGACAGTCATTTCCTGGTTCATAAATTTTTATTTTAACGGTGGTGAAAAAAACCCGTGGATGGTTGTAGTCCTAGTACAAGTTTTGAAGAGATGACAAAACGCTATGATTTAGTCCATGAAGATTCCCCAGACAACCACTGACAGGTAATAATTCTAATTATATAAATGCCAACATTTAAAAGTTGAAATAGTGGTCTTGGTTGATGGGTAGATATTTATCTAGTTTTCAATCCTGGCGCATCTAAAAATTACTATCTGGAACCTGATTCGGTGGTCGCATGGTCTACTACGTCACCCTCGCAATATACTTGACTGCCTATTACAGGGAGATCGGGGTTCAAATACCAGTCAGGTGTACTGATGGTGGTTTTCCCAAATGGTTTTCCACTTTCACTCCACACCAATGAGGGAACACGTCCTTTAAATTCAGCCTACCTCGTTCCTAAATCATTAGCTTAATTAGTACATATACGTATAACCACAAACGGTAGTAAAGTAGTAAGATGCGGTGCTAGAAAAAAATCTAGATATTGAATTTGATTCATTTTCATAGAAGTCTAGATGATAAATAGTCAGATTATAATGTGTTGGTTTTTCTTATCAAGAAATAATCACAACTGTTTAGAAAGTGTTTTCAGTATCTACAATTTAATTGCTAGCAAAATAAAATTTTAAATAAACTTAATGATAAAGATGGGAAAAAATAGTCTGAATTCATAAGAGAATCAATTTTTAATGCCCCCAGATGGTCAGTGTGAATTTAGGTCTCAGCCCCATCTTGTCCAATCAGCAGAGCAGGCCTATATATTCTCCTTTTGACGCCTTTCCTAGAAGGCCCAGCCCTAATCACGCCACTTCTTCCCGCACCTGCTACCCGCCTTGCGCGCTTATCCCCCTTGCCCTCTCCCGCCCAGACGCCATCATACCACCCTCCCTAACCCCCTATCTGACACTAAACTACACGTATTATTACACCGGGCACATCCCTTTGGGGCCTTCCTGTGTTATTATGGGCCACTTCTATTGCCTCGACCATAAGAAAATGCTCCTTATCGACCATTACGTTATAAAATAACATGATGTGATATAAATTATTAGACTCATAACACTCATTGTTTGGTCTTTAGGGAACATCCATTTCCACTTTTATTTATAAGGTTTTTCCATCCCTTCCTAAAATATCTGAAGGATGATGACATTTTTGGGGAGTATCAGATAAGAAAAGCAGCAAATTCGAAAGAGAGCGTATAGGAAATATATACCATTTTGATGACAAGTTTTTTTTCATTTCACTACTGTAGTGATCGACAATCTGTTGTAATTTTTTCCTGAAAAATAGGGTGGAATTCTGTCACCCCTATGAATAAAAGAGCCACTAATGGAGATAAAATTAATGTTTCATGTTGAAATCATTAAATAATATTAGTATGGATGTCATAGTCATGATTTCCTCTACAAAAGATTTTTAATATAATAGTTGCAGGTGGAGCTTACTGTCAACAACCTAAGTTCTTGGTATTAATAAAAATAATGATTTGTTTGACAACGAGTTTGTTAAAGTCACAGAAAAAAATATAGTTACACCAGAATAAACCTAAATTTTTAGTTTAAAGATCTTAGGATTTTCAATCTTTTGGAGAATTTATAAATCAAAACAGAAAGTAAGATTAGATTATCTCTTCCATTCAGTTATGATTAATTCCACCCGTTAGCACTTTTAAAGTAAATTCCGTCCCGGCCATTATAATCTTTTAAACAAATTCGGGATAGTCATTATAAGGATGCTATGTAAATTTGTGGACCTCAGAAAAAAAATGAATAGGCCTATAAAGAATTAAATGTAAAAATAAGGATAATTTCGTTACATTTCAAACATTTATCTCAACATGACCACACTTCTACTTTAGTGTAGAGGTAAAAAAAATTATAGCGTAGTACAGAAATTATTCTTTGTCTTGAATTACTAAATAATTAATCGAAAATACATTTTCATTTAAAAATGTAAAAATTCTACAGAATGTCAGAATGTATTGTCCTCTTAGAACATCCATACTTAATTGGTAAGAATTTACATTACATATTTTTGACAAAATCAAATATGAATTTTTTTTCTATAGCTATACTGCTCAATCATTTTATCATACAAATACGTCTCTTTTTTTTTTCCACTGTTGTCTTTAATTTATTTGGTGAGCTGATTAGCAGACGAATGTACGTTTCGCTCTGTACGTCTTTCTACACTTCTAAAAATGTGCTAATGTTGGTGTAGGGTGCATGTACGAGTAGACCCCCCTGTATATTCAATTTTGAGTGAAACGATTAAAATATTTCGAGATGTTCGTAAACATTGAAAATTCAATACAAATTTCTTAATGGAACATCGCATTCGGAGAAATATATAGTTTTATAAAACTTAATCAAGGTTTTCTGAGATCCGTTCAGTCACCAGAAGGTTGAATAGCCATGCTATCCCATGAAAAACAATCACCAACTTCGTTCGGAGGTATAGATGGAAGCCCGAATTTTTTTTTAATGCACCACATAATCATAATCATCACATCGCAATAAGATGAAATAGCTGCACCTACATTAAAGTCCAACCTCGGAATAAGGTTACATATCAGCCATTCCCAGTATAAGTCCAGGAATGTCTAGCCGACAAGTCCTAGTTGTACACGAAAAATCATTATATTGTTCAAACCAGAAGAGATTAGTTTGATGCCAAAGAGCTGGAACTTACTATGGAATGAAGTGTTTAGTTCGAATCCCCAAACCGAATATTCCCATTACGTTTTTATTCAATAAAAAGGTTAATTTACCATCCAAATGCTGATATTTGTATTTAAAGTACCTCTTCCTCTTCCTCTTCCTGTTTATTATATAAGATGGTGAAAGACTTCTGTCAAATATTACAAAATATGTAAGCCTATTGTATAATTTGCGTTAATCATGAATTTGGTTCAGTTTTATATAAAAAAAAAAGGTCTTAAGATGTAAATCTGCGCAAAAACCACAAAATGCCTAAACTATTAATGTAATTTACTCCAATCTCTGGAATTTTGTACAGCAAAAAAGGTAGACTTGAAAAGTGTTAAAATATTATTAAAGCCTAAATGGGGGAAAAAACAAAAAAAAAAACACGAAAATACGTGGTCTCTGACTTTCTCAAATCATTCGTACAAATTGCAGCACGTCACAGAAAGTAATTATTTCCTGTCTCATCCATAGATTTCTTGCAAGCCTTTCGATGTCTACTCGCAGCCTAAAAGACACCGGTTTGGTCTGTTTTACAAGCCGGCGGCCATATTGGTCTCTCACCCTTAACACACCAACGTACAACTTGAAATGGATGGAGGGAGGGAAGGAAGGGGCTCATGTGAGAATCTGACATCTCTTCTCATACAGTTTGTTCTCTGAGAAGAAGAAGAAAGGAGTAGAGAGGTAGAGTTGGTTTTGAGATGGATCAGGCAAAGAAGAAGAAGAAGAAAAACCACTTTACCCACTTGGAGATTGATGCAGTCCTTTAAAGTACCGAGCGCGGAATATTTGAACTGGATAGAGGGTTAAGAGTGGTTGACCTTGGTATGTTTGATATTAGCTCAATGTAAGGATGAAGCCAAGATTTCAGAAGTAAATTCAATTAGAATATATATAAGCAACAAGCTAAAGCTAGAATTAACTAAACTTAACAAACTTAATCCTGCCCCAACTTATTAAAGCCTCATCTCCTCTGTAAGCCACGTATCCTTAAGATCCAAAAGCCAGTTTTATTTTGTGCATTGGGTGACCTGGTGGTCTAGGGGTAAGGTGTCAGACCTCTGTGCTGAGGGTCTGGGGTTCAATCCTCGGTCCCGGCACAGATCTCTATCTGATTTCCAAACCCTTCCTTCACCTCTGACAAGACGTATATTAATCACAACTTATGAATGTGAGGAATGCCAGACCTCCACCGTGGTTCGGATTCCACGTTAAACTGTAGGTCATCCATTTCATCTCAAACACCCTACCATTACACATTAGAGTAAGTGCGTATAACCCGAACGGGTAGTAAGACGCGGTGCTAATAGTAATAATAATAGTAATCATATTTTGTGCACACATTCCATGTCCTTAAGCACGTAATATCGTGTCAACCAATGGGAAGTAGAATAATTTTGGTCCGATCAATCTCATTTAAATAAAACAATGTCAGAAAATTCGATAAAGCTCACTTCAGTGAACTAATGGTCTAAGGCGTCACTCTAGTGTTGGACTAGCTTGTGAATACTGAGGGTACTGGGCTTCGTATCCCCGTTGGGTCTACCGAGCCCGGTTTTTTCTAAATAGTTACCCACTCTCCTTCCACGCAATTAGTATTAAAGGGTAGATACAAATGGATTTCATGGGTTTCTACCAGGTTAAGTAGAATTAGTTTAAACTATACCAGTTATATGTAACCATTATGACCTGTTATATGTAGCTCAGTAGAATACTCATTTTGTCAGGCATCAACAGAAATAAATGTGTCATATAGAGCATATACAGAATATAGAAAACAATCATTTTACCGGTTGTACACTATAGAAGTGAAACGTGGTCGAAAATCAATCGAAAACAAGGTGCTTGGTGTTATGTTTGGTCCATAAAAGGGATTAGGCTACTGGAGAGTGGAGGATGTTACATGATGATGAGTTACATACCCCGTATAATGCATTGCTAGAATAAAATGTCACGTAGATTACGGTGGACAAGATATGTAGCGCAAATGGTAGAACCTTGTTTAGAGTCCTGGCTGGCAATCCCAATGGGAAGAGGCCATTGGGAAGACATAGATTGGAAGACAACATCAAAATGAACCTGAAAGAGATAGGGTGTAATGAGGTGGACTGGATAGAGCTAACTTCAGATAAGGATAAGTGGTATACTTTTTAAATGCGGCAATGAACCTGCAAATTCCTAATGCCATAAATTAATTAGGTAATATGAAACATGTAGTACAAATCCTAAATATGATTAGTCAAATGGGAACAAGTGGGTGAAAACATACATCACAGTTACAGTTTTAACCAGCTCTATCTTTCCTCAGAAACAATCCACACCACTCCCTGGTAAATACACAATTTGCCTTTTATTAGTTTTGAAGAGTTTTGTTGAGTTCGCTAGCTTCGCGTTCCAACATTCTACCACTGAATTATCATCTTCGTCTCGCACTCAAGTTCACTATTCTATTTTTTTTATTGCCTTGTCTTACTAACCTTTCAGGGTTGTACACCATGTGCTAATTTCACCAATGGGTCAGGGATTAGTAAGGCTTAATTTTATAGGAAATATACAGTGTAGGGAGAGTGGAAAACACTCTAGGAAAAACCAGCCTCTGTACACCCAACCAGGATCGAACCACAATCTCCCCGTCTTAAGCGGTCTAGTCCAGTTGTAGATATAAATGTGTCAAGCATTCCATTTTTGGCTAAATCGAATTTGATTCTATCAACCGTAATTTGTTGGAAGAACACATCCATATATATCAGTTGGTGATATGTTTTAATTAGATGAGACATACATATTTATTTATTTTTGTTTCATATGAAATTCAGAGACATAGATTATTTTATTTCCAAGTGTCTAAGAAGATCACACGTACATATGTCCACACATGTATGTGACCTTACATTGGTGTGAATTCCGTTGTGATTTGTCGTTAAGAAAGGGAGGAAGAGAAAGTAGTTGTGAAGGGAAGGGAAAATAGGGGTAAGGGGAGGTGATAAACTGGTCTAACCCACGTCTAATAAGAAAACCACAGACTAGGAGTTCCCTGGAAATCTTATTGTTCTGTTTGCTTCAAGGTGCGGAATAGAGTACACCCTGTTTCCTCCAGATTGGTCAGTGCAGAGTTACGAGATTTAATCCGACTAGACGAGACAAGTCTATGAGGATAGGGACCAACCATTAAAGATTTAATTTTATCAAAAACAATTTAAGAAAGAAAAACTATTGTAAAACTGTATTTTCACACTATGTGCTAATATTATTTTTTTAATGATTTGGATGTTGATGAATCGCTGACCTGTTAATATATATAACTATGTATTTTTTATTTAATGGAGTAAATGTTCACGTTATAAAAATAAGTCTGTGATAGCCACACAATTTACTAAATGATTTACACAAGAAAAGCATTTAACAGTTAAATTTAATATTTAGAGTAGTATCTTCACTTTGTATTAGTAGTATAATCATTAATATGATTAAATAATTTGATGGCTTGATTATTTCTACTTTTCTCTGTGTTCTTTTTATTAACTAAAACAGCATCAAGAAAAATATTTGTTTATAGTAATTTTTTTCCTCCATACATTTTGGAGCTATTGTTTTTCAAATTATATTAAAATATTAAGCCAGATCGTAAAGGTTGGGGGAATATATTAATTCTGAGACTTTAGTCAAAGTTATAAAGCTTTATTTGTGATGCCAAACAGTAAAATTAAATTTCTAAAACTAATTTTAATATTTTCAAATATTAAAAATATTGCCTTAGTTAAAAACTTATTTGTAAAAAATAAATTATTAGTCTTTCCATCGAATTGCTTGAATATAGGCCTACTGTACATCTATTACTGGCGTATAGCAATAGTAAAACACAATTTTTCTTGCGACAAACTTTTAACAAATTAAAGGGGTATTTAGTAGGTAAAAAAAAGATTATATTCTAAGGAAACTCTCTACACATATTTTTATACAGACCTAGTAAATTAGTAGGTAGTTTAAGGTAAATCGTTAAAAAGAATACTAACGAGTA
Source organism: Timema genevievae (assembly GCA_902155825.1). Classification (NCBI taxonomy): domain Eukaryota; kingdom Metazoa; phylum Arthropoda; class Insecta; order Phasmatodea; family Timematidae; genus Timema; species Timema genevievae. The sequence continues at coordinate 652,536 of CABFWO010000039.1, forward strand.
GTTCTACATTAGTAAAGATACTTGCTAATAATTTATTTGATCTTCTACCCATATATTATAGTTTATTGTCCCTAATGTTTAATTTTTTTAGTGTTTTTTTTTTAAGTTTTTATTCACTAAAACCTAGAACATGTTCAAGCTACGCACGTTTTGAAAATTAAGCTTGTTTATATTTAGTTTATTGATATAATTAAGACATTTAAGTATTCAGAAAACTCGTAGTAAATATATGAATTGATTAATCACGTATATTGACAAGTGAAATTAATATATTTTTACTCTAAGTATATTTATGCATTATAGAGTAATTATTATATTTATATAACTTAAAATATTGGTTTAATACATTTACTAAGCATATTTATCATTTAAAGAATTGTTATCTATTACAAAATCGGTCGTGAAGTATTATTTGGCATCAGGCTTGCTCCTGATAAATATGAAGTCAAGTTTGGAATCTTGGCTTTGATCAGAATTGGTGTTTTTCCACTTGTGTATTTTCCCTTTTTATTCCCATCCTATATCCACGATAATGTGAGGGAACAAACTATAAAACTACCCTCCACTACTCTAACCCTTAGATTAATCCCCATAATAGTCTTGGTGTCAACAGTGCTACTAAATTATAAAACAATGTAATGGGAATTTTCATGTCAAAAAAGTGTCATCCACACAATTTATGTACAGATTGTCCGAAGTTTCAAGCAGGTGGTAGTTGTTCATCTTAATAAATCCAAACGCCTGATCGGAGTCGAAACGTAGTTGGAGCGAAGGGTTCTACGTAAGCTTAATATTTTCAGAGAACGATAATTGGCTCTAAGCTAGAAATGTTGTAGTGGGGGAAAAGCAGGTGGTACAGAAGGGAAATAATACAGCTTGTGAATTATTTAAATATCACAAAATTGTATCTAAAGATGTTGATATTCATCTTGGGAGAATATGAAACAAGGTTGTGGAGATACAGTTAGTTAAACAGTTTATTCATTATTACCTTATGCTGTAATACATACATGTATATTTATGTTATATATGTACGTAACAAATATATAACATAAATATATATATTATATAAATAGAGTAGTGGAAGAAAACTAGCAAGTTGTTGACTACATTTATTATTTTTTTGGATATTAGGGAACTTATCTTAATAAATAGAATTTTTTTTTGAAAGAAAATGTAATGAAATAATTTAAAATAACTTTACAAATATGGTGGCATGACAATTTGTTTCATACATATCACATTTTTTTATTATTTTATGTGGCAGACATATTTGAGTAACATTTTTATTACCATCTACCTGATTTATAAAATCAATTTGAAAACTTTTAATACAAAAATTATTTCCAAATTATAAAATTGAAATCACCCATTAGATTTAACTTTTATTTAACTAATATTAAATTCCCTTTTAGCAAGAAAGATATAAAATAAAATAAATTATATAAGAATTCTTACATAATTATGTTCTCATAAAATCTATTGCAATCTGGACCAAAATTTTCAAAATTTCTTTTTCAGTTAGCTACCACAAAACAAGTTTCCTCAGAATGCAAATATTATTTTATTAATCTATAATATCTTTAAATATAACGTCCTACTTCCCACTACAAATATTCTCAGTTATTCAAATTAATGGGGTGAGTATGGAGGAAGTTATGATTTATAGAAGCATACTCAAATTTACATTTAGCTATGGTGGCTAGACATTTAGGATACCAAACCTTGGAACACCCGTTTAAGATTCGAGCCCAAACATCCTCGCTGCCGGCAAACTAAAATAAACGAGACATATATTTAGTCTTCATGACCAGTTATAATTTATTTTAATTGTTGTAAGAAAAAGAGTGGTTCTAGATTATGAGAACAATATTAATTTTATAAAGTTGGGAACAGCATTTTCCAGTGGTCAAACACTTCTCATTTCTCTTCCAAGATTACAATGAAGTCTTGCATAAATAATACGAAATGTATAACGCACATTGTATAAAAAAAGGAAAGACAGAAAATGGCAAGATGAAGTTGGAGCACTTATGAATATGAAAAATAAGTCACGTGAAGTTACATAGAACTTTCTCGGAGAAGCTTCTACAAACTCGAGATATGAATTAAAAATAATATTGTTCAATCAAGTCTTTGATACAGTTTACGGTAGTAGACAACGTACCTTATTTTGGAACTCGCAAGAAAAAAGAAAAGTTAATTAAAAAATTTAAAATTTAATGAGACAAAAAAGACTCTAAATATTGACAGGAGTTTGCCTAATTCTGTAAGATAGATTCCCTGCTAGAAGTTAAAAAAATAGTCAGTTGGTAGAAAATTAACCAAGTTAGACACGTTCAAATGTCAAAATTTAAAAATCAGATGGTATAAGATCAATAATTAAATTACCATTATAGTACATATTGGCAAAAATAGTAAGTTTTAATTAGGATATTTCCCTCTATTTTAGATTTCCTGGATGAAATACAAAATAAATTGACAGGTTTTAAAAACCATGACTTCTCTAACTCTAAAATTAATGAATCAAATACTCATGCTTACTGTAAAGTTTAAGTTTTTTATTAATTTAATTTAGAAAATAATTTTAAGCCCTCTTGTTTCGATTCTTAAAGGGTTTTTCTCAATCAGATTAAGATTTTACTAACACACGTGTACTAACACGTTCCGCATGAAATAAATATACCCTTTACACGAAAAAATAGTTTAATAATTCGTATAAAACATAAATAGGCCTACCATTTAAATTAAAATACCCTTCCATAGTTTTATGGTCAAAATGCAGATTACATATCCAGTTGACCTTATTTTGACTTTGGTGGCATTGATGAAAATATTTGTATCAGTAATAACGAAACAAAACAATTTTTTTTCAAACCATGAAAGTAAAAATGCTTTTTTTTATCTTACTCGTTATAAAATGGAAAAAAAACTAGTGTATCTAAAAATCGCACTAACGTTTTACGACTACTTCCTTTTTTAATTAAAATGATAGATTTGGACTGAGTATAATCTCTATAGCTTCATTAGTACTCGTGTAAGATAAACCCAAAATAACACGGTGCTTTTCCGACCGCTCGCCTTATCAGAGCGCTCATTGCCTGACCATCCATGCAACCATTCATGCTCGGCGAAACCCGAACCTGTAACATCATCTGCGGGGGGTGGAGGGAGGACATTTTCAAACATTTCACGCCAGTTCACTGTCCTAGTTATTCGCTCAAGGCAGCGTTTTGGGTCAAGTCCAACAGAGATTACACCCTTAATGTCCCGACCGTCAAACCGCCTGCTTTGTACCCCCATACACCACCCTAAACGTCCCCCCCCCCCCNACACACATCTCTCTCGGTACATCGAGCAATGTATGGAAATGTATACTGCACTCTGTATGTATAGGAAATGGATGACGTATATAACATACTTCCACTATCGACATCGTTTTTAGATATCGTATAAATCCAGAGAAGGGAACCCCCTTCCTAAAAAAATTGATTACAAGGCAAAATATTTATAAATTTGTTTTTCCTAAAAATTTATCAGAGATATATTTGTTGGTCACTGCACAAAATGTTGCTCAAGTAATGGAGAGTTCATTATACGTGTGAGGGAGATATGTCACCAGTATTATGTTAACTACTTTGTGGGAACGTTGCATGGCTACCTCGGTTGTAAATGGCAGCTGTTTTAGAGGAAAATGGAACGGCCAAGGGGTGTTGAAAGGGGTTGAATTTGGACGAGAGGAAGTGTGTGTGTATGTGATGAGATGACGGAGCATGCACGAAATATTTGAACACGGTCCAAATTGGTGTTACTCTCATGAGAGAAACTACATTTGAAACTTTTCAGACATTGTGGTATCTTCAACGGAAGAAGAAAAAGTGACTATATCCAGATTTTTTTTGGTATTTGTTATTTTCAGTGTTATGATTTTTTCTATTGATTTATAATATTTCAGGAATACCATTTTTAACTTAAGTTAGTCGTTAAAATTAAATATTGATAATATTTACATACAATTTTTTTTCATCACCTCTTATTACACTTTCAAGCTTTCCATATCTTTATACTAACCGATTTGGCATGATATGGGTACAATTTAGATGGATTGTAGTGGAGCCTATCTGCGTTTTCGTGGAGGGAGAGTAAGAATGTTTAGTAAATATCACCTTCAGTACACCCAACTGAGATTCGAACACTGATCTCTTACCCTTGTGTAGAGCAATCTAATTGAGAAGGGGACAGATTCCATAGACCATGCGTCACCAAACCGGGTATTTATCTCAAAATTAATATTTTTGGTTTATAATCATATTCCTTTTATTTTTATAGGTATGATTCTTTGAACGTCTACGTTAAGCTGTAATTAAATGCGAATAATAAAGCTATAATCAGTTATACTTAATTCCAGTATATTTCTAACTTTATATTTGACATAAATTTGGTAAGTTAGTATTTGCTTTATTTTTAACTGTCAATCACTTGTGACCATTCTTTGCCCCTTTAAACAGACAAATTTGATAAAAAAACGGTGTTTTATTTGTTAAATCTTAATGTAGCCTGTATTTTGGACACGTGAGATTCAGCATCCTCTTCATCTATTATGGGTATTTCTTGATGTTTATATATCTCAAATAGTCAGTTGTGTATATTAAGGGTGTCTTTTACTTAATGGTTTTCAATTCTACCTCCACGTAAATATATCAATTTCCCTGAGCCCTCCTATCTCAAACCTTACCTTTTAAGTGTAAATAATCCCCTATCTTGGATGGGTATTAAGACGTGGAATGGTAAAAAATACTAAGTGGGTCCCACTAATCCTTAAGCAGTAGTCTACTATTTCGGCGTCAGTAACTCGTGAAACAACCAAAAACTTTCATCTCATTCAGCACAGAATAAAAATCGTGTTGTGCCTTATATTATGTTTGGTTTGTTAAAGTTAGGATCGTGGTGTGCCATTGGTTAGGTCAAGCTAGATTTGGTTGAGATTGTGTTTCGTCATAGCTTGCTGTCCTTTTCTCACTTTGAAAACATATTTAAATTCATCCATAACGCCCCAACAGCCGTGGCCGAGTTAGCACACCAACATAGGGCCGAACTCCAACAACATGCCCCTCAGACACTCTTAACGGGGCCAAGTTCAAATGCATCAGTGGAGTGCAGACACAAAATTACTGATTAACATCGTGTATGATAATATAGCTATTTAAAACGGGACTTATCTCCATTTTCCTTCAGGCTGGTTCATTATTCCTGAAGAGTTGTGGTGGTTGAGAATGACTTTAGGGACCACACCTCTCAGTAAACCTCCCTACCCAGACAGACAATCCTATTCTGTCTGGGAGGAACTGAAACATATTCTGACGTGTTTTATATTCCAAACAAGTTTAAAAAAAATAGTGAGTGGGACGAAACCCCCCCAGGTTGATTGTTTTGTCTTGCAACAGCAGCAACACACCTTTTATGACATTTCTACTCCATTTTCACATGCGCTACTTGAAATACTTCATAACATATTATTTTATTATATTTTGTTAGCTGTTACGTCATATGAGATAGTATTAAAAATAAAATAAAAGTGGAATAGAGAAAATTAAAAAAAAAAGTATCACCTTAGTTTTGTGGGAAAAAAATAAATTTCGCTAGATTTAAAAATGGATGAAAATAAAAAATGTGCAAAGATTGATAACAATTTATGTTTGATGATAAACCTTTATAAAATCTTAGAGATGTACATCGTAAATATATTTAATATATTTCATCGTTTGATTGCTACTAACTAACCTTACGTCCACTCGACTCCTCAGAGAGAAAAGTACTGGGATTTTGAAAAGAAATCGAACTCAACTGAAACCGAAAAAATGTCCGTATGTCCGTTTCCGTTTGTTTCTAAACCTAGTGCCGAAACCGTTTTACCGATTGGGTTAGAGCTTGGTATCTGGTCTGGGGTTTTGATAAGGTCCCCCTGATAAGTTTTTGGAATTAGTTATCCAACCCTAAAATTAAGAGTAGTTTACTGAAAAAAAAAGATAAAATCGATTTCCTGAAAGTCTATTCTAAGGATTTTGATTAAATTTTGTATCTCGGCACTAATTAAAATGGAAAAAAAAAAGTTGTAGTTTTCCTTCTACCATGAAAATAATTTTGAAAACTTGGAAACTTCCATTTTCAATCATATCTCTGCAAATATGTGAGATACGAAATAACTTACCATGATAAAGTTGTAATACTATTAAAAATAAAAATATTTGTTTGAATATATTTTTTTATAAAACAAATAGTTTCTAAGCTAGAAGCAAATATACTATTTAATCAAGATCTTTAAAATATGAAATTGATTTTTATTCTCTTTGGTAGAGAGAGATTTCTATTTTATAATTGTTTCTGTATCAGTGTATACTATTTAATTTCTTTGGTGGAGTGTCTATTCAACAAGATATATTATTTCAGTTCACAATAAAGAGTTTTAGTAAATATCTTCATTCTAAGATAAAATAGAGAGAAAGTCCATGTGGTACAACGCACCGTTTATTTTGGTTTCTCGTGTTTTAAACAATTAATCTCTCGAATCACTTGTAAATCGTCTGCTTTCGTATCAGGTGAAAATAGAATTTTAGCCTCTTACTTCATGAAGTTTATATTCATCTTTAGCTTTAAATACTACTGAGCGAAGCCAAACTAGAACTCTTTATTAAACGTCTTCAAGCATCCACGATATCGTTACGTCACAAAACTCCACCATCTTACACATGTCATACCCGGCATCTCCCCTTGGGGAATACGTACTCTCTAACTCGTCCGTTATTTTCAACATCTTCAAACTCCTCTCGTCGTCCATCTCTTAAAAATATTTGTCCATAAGACCCACCCTACCGGTTACCTTTCAAAGACTTGCAATTTCCTGAAATCTCATCACTCGTCCCCTTCCTTCAGGGTCCCCTCTCAATGTCTCCTGGCAGACTAAGGCAATACAATGAAACAAGAGGAAAGACAATGTCCACGAGGGGGAGACAACTCGAGTCAAATTGAGTTTAGGCCTTTGTGTGTGTCTGTAAGAAATGTTTACTCTTGTCTCGGCATGGCTTCAAATTCAAGAGGAAAACGTACTAAGGATCTAGATTACTTATTTATAAATTTATTTTTTAAAGTTAAAAACGAGTTTGAAGCTGTTTAATCCAAGTGATAAAAACGTAGCGAGGTTGTTTAAAAAGACACAACGGTAGCCACTAGGTCTAAATCGTATGGTTTTCAAAGGACAGAGAGGTAGAGATTCGAATCTTGGCTGGGTGCATCAATACCAGGTGTTTAGTTTATATATATATATATATCTTATGAGTGTTCTCATTCCTTCTTCACGTTTATCTAGATATTATATTCCCTCCAAGCTAGTTTATTAATCCTTACCCCTTAGAGTAAGTCGTAAACAACCTTAGTGTTGAACGTACTACTATTAATAAAATAAAAATGTTTGAAATTAAACGTACACTTACTAACCTGAAGAGAGATTAGGAAAACCATTTTGTAACAAATCACCCTTAGCTCAGCCAACTAGCCCTTAGCTCAGCCAACTAGTAGCTCTAACGTCAAACTTCCACTATGGGCAAACCAGATAATATTAGGCTATTATCCACGTATCAACTAGTTAAAAAACTATAATTTATCTAAACTTAAAATTTAAAGTCTTCGTGATTTACTTGTTATAAGAGTGTGTTGTTTTTTTTGCTGTAGGAATAAATAATAAATAAAAGGAGACATATTTTAGGAGCCCCTTACCACTAGAGTTAAACCTACGTCACCTATAAAACTCTCATTATATAAATAAAAGTAAGTTTTTCTTGTGTAGGCATATATCATTATTTAGCTATTCCTTCACTTTAGTGGCCAAACAGTTTAAGGCATTTCTATCGTGTTAGACTGGCCTGCGTATAACGAAGAGATTGGATTTTGAATACCGGTTGGGTCAATTAAGAATTTTTTCCTAAATGGTTTCCCGATTTACTTTCCCGCAAATGCGGGCAGATTACTTCTAAAATGCTACTTTCTTCATCCACACGCCAGTAGAGTAATTACCATACATGCATCTAACCAAAACAGGTTGTAAGACGGTGATAAAAAAAGTATGATTTGTTTTAAATATAAAAATGTGTTAGATAGGAATACCTTTATATTCCACACTTGCAGGAGCTTAAAAAAAATGGTTTCTACGAAAGGAAAAATAAAAGACACACATGAACATCATGTAGGGATGAATGTTACGATGAAGCGAGTTGGAATGCATTCGGAGAGATAGGAAGGAATCTGCCAGATGACAAGGTCCGTTGAAATCGGTTGAGAAGAAGTGCCTGAACGTATTGAACTTTTGGGCAGTTGGGTTTTGATGGACCGAAGAGAGAAGGCTAGTTAGGAGAAAGAAAAGGATAGGAAGAGAATGTTACCAATGGTCTCTTTTTGCCTTTAAATTTAGTTTGAAAAAGAAGAAATTTTGTAAAAAAAAAACCCAGCGCGATCGGGTCTGAGCCAGAGAAAAGCAATCTAGTCCCCGTAACAGCAGTGCCCAAGAGAAGATGAGGGAAGGGCAAAGGAATGTGTTCGGGAATAGAGATCCTGGATCAGGAAGAAATTGTCTCCTGAATGATGGAGAAGGGAAAAGAAGACGCTCCTTTTATTTTTTTAATGCCGACGGAACAGTGGCATAAATCCTCTTTTATGGTCAGTTAAGCGTTAAATTATTTGTATTGGTATGATTAATATATATATTATTTTATCTTTGATTTGAAAAGGGGAGGGGATGATTAAGTGGCATCCTTCTGGAAGGAGATTATATATATCCCTCAAGTGTAAAACAACTTAGTACAGCTGGTTGGGAATAAACTCAGTACTTCAATATCTTGCTCAACTACACTTGCTCTTTAGACAACTTTAGATGTTAATAAATTATGAAACCTTAGATTTACCTCTTGTTTATTAACATAGTTTTATTTAGTCATACACATCAAATCGATATTATCCGCAGAGTTAAATTTTCAATGGTATAAGTAATAGAAATTTTTTTAATTGGTGTAATTTACACAAGAATACAAGGTAAAAAGGAGGACATTCCAATTTTAACTCAAATTAGGTTAGTTGTTCCATCTGTTAGAAATTGATGGGGTATTTCTAATGCACTTTAGGCTTTGGTTAAAAAAAAGGTATCTCATTTTAAATTAATTTAAAAAACGTATTTTCTGTGATCCTAATTTGTTTTAGATTCAAACTTTGTTGGTTCGGATAACATGAGTGATGTTAATTTTATTCCTCTTTTCCCCTGTATTATTCATATGCAAAATAAATAGATCTAGGTTTGTGTTAAAATGACACTTTATTACATTTACTTTCTATGATTGTATTTTTGCTTGACGTTTTATTATTCGAACGGGCCATCTTTATTCAACTAATCTCAAGAGGAAGGGATGATAAAGAAACAATTTTGGTAAATATACACTTATTCGCGTGGACGTAGAGTGAGAAAACGTTTAGAATAAACTTCACCTAAACCAAGATGGGTTTCGAGATACGACCTCATACAACACAGGCCAGATGAACCTGACGTTTAGACCGTGAGCCAACCCATGCGCGTTTGTGGTTGTTAAAATAGCCTAGGCATACTATTTAGGATATACACTATATACAACAGTAAATTTACACACACACACACACACACACACACACACACACACACGAACACACACTGAACACACACACATGAAAACACATACTGAACACACACACATGAAAACATACACTGAACACACACACATGAAAACACACACTGAACACACACACATGAAAACACACACTGAACACACACACATGAAAACACACACTGAACACACACGCATGAAAACACACACTGAACACACACGCATGAAAACACACACTGAACACACACACATGAAAACACACACATACTGAACACACACACATGAAAACACACACATACATACTGAACACACACACATGAAAACACACACATACATACTGAACACACACACATGAAAACACACACATACATACTGAACACACACACATGAAAACACACACATACATACTGAACACACACACATGAATATATATATATATATAATATTACATCACTGAACACAAAGACTGTGATTGAGAAGCCGACGTTTAATCTCAGCTTGCTAAGCTGGAAAGGGTCTCTTTTTTTTTGGTGCTTTTCCATAATCTCTCAAGGTAAATTTTAGCTTGATTATTTAAAGTTACTAACTGCATTAGATGAATAAAACTAAAGTAGTACGTGGAATAAATACAATCCAAATTCCTTAATAACTATAATTTGGATGTGGACAACGTTTCTCAAAGGCCACGTCTAGTTGGCATCTCTGGAAACTTTACAGTTACCATTCCATTATCTAATGACCATTGTTGCGTTCCATTACCTTTGGGATATAATGAAGGCTCGTAATTAGTATTTAGGACGAACACGAGAGGGGATGGAGGCCAGAGTGGCCATTTTGACCGCAGGGAAAGTAAAGTCTACACTTACCGAATGCCAAGGGGAAATGGAAAGGGACAAAGTGGTCGGTTTAGGGGCAGAGGAGTAGGTAAAGAGGAGGTTGGGGGGGGATAGAAGGGAGAGGCGAAGGTTAGTTGGAAGTCGTGAGTGAACTGAGAGGGTAGGTATTGAAGGTCGCAAAGCAGAGACGTTACAAGTAAACGAGAAAACTTTTTCCGGAAGAAAATTGCTAAAACGTGCAAGAGATTCACTTTCGATTGTTTTACCTGAAAAAACCTTATGTCCCGACTAATTTTCTCGAGTAATTGTATCAGTACTTTTAAATTTAACATCATTTTATTTAATTAATACAAAATATCTTAATGAATCTATAGTTATAAAAAATAAGACTGCAGGCAGTTTAAATGTTCTAAAACTAAAATATCTGTTCTAAGATTTCACACATAGTTTAACTGTTATTAAGATAAATATTAGTTCTCTATCTATAAGCTATTTGCAGATTACAAATTAATTAAGAAGTTAAACAATCTACTATCTTAATAAATAGTTGAGTAGCTTATACTGTAAATATTATAACTAAAGCCGTTCAACCTTAAGTAGGCTTATTTATGAATGCACTGCTGTTACTTTTTTAGAATAACCAGTGATCACGTAGGTTTAGTAAAAAGAAAGGCTAAGATATTGTAGGCTGGACTTCAATCCCAGCTGACTTAGCTTACTGTTATTATAGAGTATATCTAAGAATAATATTGGTAGATGCCTCTTAAATAACATCTAGGCCATTTATTTACATATTATTTTATAACAATACTTGAGCTACGATTTATTTCTTCAAACTATGTAATCCTAGCTGACATTATTTCAGAGAAGATGGAAACGCGTAGACATAGTAATATTAACTAGTATATAATACATTCAGTTTTGTGATGTATATCCTTTAAAAGAGAACATACATTTCAACTGAAAAGTTCTGAAATAGAACAAATATTCCATTGAGCAAATTAATATTTGATTCAACTACTCTCTGGCACTAGGGACTCAAAAGTTATTTCCCGCACTTACAAAATTAACTTGTATCCAGTCTACCTCATTACACCCTCTCTTTTTCATGTCCATTCTAATGTTATCCTCCCATCTGCGTCTAGGTCTTCCCACTCGTATCTTTCCATTAGGTTTTCCAGTAAATACCTAGATCGCGGTTTTAATTTCTTCCCCTCACGCTGCATGACTTGCCCACCATGACCTGAGAGATCTGATTACCCTATAAATGTATGGTGATGAGTAGAAGTTATTTAGCTCATCATTATATAGCCTCCTCCACTCTACATTAACTTAATCTCAATTTGGACCATTGAGAAATACTGTTTTTATAACGAAATGATTCAAGTTTAAAATTCAGATAACTTATAAAATTAAAATTAATACATTTTAGATAATTGATTTTATTTTGAAGTGTAATTTAAAAGTTATTATCTTAACAAAACAGCTGTGCATAATCAATCATTCAACATATGAACTGTGTTTTACATGTTAACTTCTAGATGAGGCACAGCTGTTTACCAAAGTAGCCATATTATATAAGCGTTAGAGTAAATTTAACTACAGAAATATATGTCTAAGGAATGAATATCAGTGGCGTGTCGTGAGGTGTTGTGAGGTCCGACACCTTAGGTCAGTAGGCAGCGTTTCTGGACTAATGAGCTAAGGCATGGCCGAAAAAATTTATCATCGGAGAAATGTGAGTTTCTACTTTCACAGTGATAAATTAACGGTCGGGAGCTGGGTGATGGATCTGTCCTAGAATTAAGATAGATATTTATGTCATCTATTGATATAATAATTCTGTCCAGAAAGTATACGTTAGATATCTAAAAAAAATTTAATTGCTGTAATGGTAAGAGAGGCATCTTTAAACTGTACCAGTTAATAAGTTTTAATCCCTTAAAATAGAAGACTAATCAGCCAGCTACCAAAAAAACCTCGTTCCCTTGTAAAGTCCGTAAAATAGATCCTAACTTATGTGTTACTGGTCAAATGGGTGCAAAGTGGGTGAAAACATAGCACAGTTACTGTTTTACACAAGTTCTTCTTACCATAGTAATACTCCACGAACCCTCACTGATAAAGGTATAAGTAGGGCCTATATGAATCATATATTTAAAATATTTTAAAGAACTTCAAGATTATTAATTTTCTTTAAACCTAAATATAATAGGCCTCATTTATATTTTACTTTCTGAAACCATCTTATAGCTGACCACCATTTTTTAGAACTGTTTCTTACTATCTAACTACACTAATGATTTAGGGATGAGGAAATTTGAATTTGGAGGAAGTTTACCCACATTTTCGTGGAAAGAGGGTGGTAAACCATTTTGAAAAACTACCCTCAATAGGGGAGACCGGGGCAGGTTGGCACAGTCTTAATAGACTTAAAATATTTGACTCAGTGCAGCACCAACTAAGCCTTCGTTGAATATGTACAAGACGCTTCTGCCATGTTTGTTTCGAACCACCAGCGTCAATGATGTTGGAGAAAGTTCGTTTTATTTAATTTTATCTGTGTTGAGTAAATTCTTATGATTTAACAAATTGTTTGGTAAGAATGAGCTAGTATGAAGTATTATATTTTATCGGCGCTTATTAAGAAGGCTATCTAGACCTTTAGCTACGACTTTATTCTACTTAGACAATCTAAATTTGATTTTTCAATATATTATATAATATGATATAACCAAATAGAATAGCAACGGAGTTGTTTAACACACTCACCATGGGGTTGTTTGACCCACTGTGCCAACTAACCCCAATATAATGAAAATAGAGTTTTAACTATAAAATTCAGTTTTAATGTATAACCTATTTAATTTATTTTGCAGATAAAATACTTACTACCTCGTCTACCTCAGGTTATTAATCAGGTAGACAAAGTTTAAGCATAGATCAATCTTAAGAACAGATTCAACGCCTCTCAAAAGCAGAACCAAGAACAACTTCTATTAGGCCTACCAACAATGGCCAAAGGATAAAGGCGTCAATATTAACTGATATCCCAATTAAGAAAGCACTTGAAGACATAAAGAAAACAAATACTTCAAATTAAACTCAAAAACACACATAAACCAATCTACATCTGATAAGTCAGAATAAGACGACACCTTTTATGTGTTTGTTTGGAGCTATTCTCTAACAGTTTACCAAAGAAACGTTGGATTCAATGCACTGCATGTAAAATGTGGGCTCATGTGGCGTGTACAGAAGATAATTTTTATACATGTTACAATTGTGAATCAGAATATGGTCTAGTGATTGAATAACTTCAAACAATCTGAACCTTGATTATTATAATTATGATGATGATTGAGTTTGTAACTTGTTTTTAACATTAAATAATGTGATTAGTCTTTACTTGTAAGTGGTAATGGTTTATTTAACATGTGCCAACGTACCCCATACATAGTGCCTAGCAACGCTGGTGAGGAGTTGGTTGGCACCTCACAAACAAACATATAAAACATATTTTTATAAAATATTTACTTAACATATACGTTTGATGAATATATATTTTAAGTAGCTTATGAATCAATGTCACTGTCCATTGGTTTATTTTAACTCAATACATATATAAAATTATATAAAAAATGGAATAAGCAAACTGTCTTCCTTACTTACCCCTTACTATAATTTGAGCCCCGATATCCCCGTCATTGGCAGGCCAATCTAACACTAGAGGAATGATTAGGCCATGTGGCCACCGAAGATGGTCACTTTTTATATAAACTCTTATTGTACTAAGAATATTTCTATAAATAGATGAATATTAATTTTATCAGACTATCTTTTTTCTTTTCTATATTACATGGAGAGACTAACCGCTACCTAAAACAAGAACAGACGAGTCAGAAGGGGAAAAAGAAGAATTAAAAAAATACCCGTAATAAAAAGAATGGAAAATTTCACTTTTCTAGTCGAAGAGAATTGAAGAAAACCCACACACCGGAGAGTGCCACTCCCTGCGCCATTTTTAAACTCGTTGTTACGGGCTGGTGCCCCCAGGCTTTGTGGAGGTATAGTCATATTATATTTTACTGGTCTTTTATGAAGTTAAATTACTACCTACATCCCTGGTAGATAGTTGTACATTTAGACCAAAGTGGATTATTTTAATAGCTTACAACCTGATTGTTAGGCATGTGTAAAAAGTCTAGATACTTTAATAATATCGATATTTTTATTCTTATGACCCGATTACTAGAGAGGTCAAAAAAGTATTTTCTACAATTTACTAGTATATTGATATTTTTTATCCTACGATGATCTTATGGTTGGAATGGCCTAGCTCGTTTGTCAAAGGCAGGGACATATTACTACAATCATTTTCACGTTTTCATACGTCAACTAGTTGAAGTTGCAGCTGTAACTTATATACATATCTAATAACACTAATAATAAAGTAAAATATTATCAATGTTGAACCAAATATAAAATGTATTTAATAAATAAATATATATTTAAATTCTCTTCCTATGAATATATAATTCTATAAAATATCTCAAAGCATTAAAGTTTTTTTTTGTTAAACTTTTAGACCATCTTATTAGTTCCCAAGCTATTCTTTTTTAAATGATGAGTTTCCTTTATAAAATTGAAGAGCATGTAAACCAAAGGATATAAACAACTCCCTATAGGGGGAAATTGCGTGACAAGGCCCCATCTTAAAAATGGTAAATTGCACGTTTGGTACTAACCTCTTTCCTTTCCATCAACGTAATGATGAAGTTGCATTGGGACATGTACTCCTAAGGAGAACACAGCCTACCATGATATAGTGTACGTAATAACATTTATATAGATTTATATCAGCGCTCCCTATGGAACCAAAGGTTCAACCTATAATAAGAATCCAGAATCCAACCTTTTTTTATACTGTAGTTTAATTCAAACCTATTATTTAAATGTTAAATTAGAAAAAATAATTTTAAAATTTATGTTTAAAATGTATACCTCAAGAGTGTTTGCATTTCATTATCAAAATAAAATGTAATTTTTTTTAGAAAAATTATATAGGGTTAGTTTTCTGGAAATCCATTTAAAAAAAATTTTGTTACTAATTACAAAAGGTGTATGTGAAGGTTATTTTGTAAATGCAAAGGGAAATCTAAATGAAGCTTGAAACTTGCCAAGAAAATTCGAAGTCGAAGGTGAACAATTTTTAGTTCTCACACAACACTACTTTTATTTTTTAAATATCAATTGAGTGCATCTAGGTGAATATAAAGATTTGGATAAAATTAACAAAGCAAACTATGTTATTTTATACTGACAATCTATATATTATTTTATTTAATTACTCGTCAGTGTTAAAATAATGTTTAATAGCTGTTCTTTAGCCTAAATGATCATTATGTTGAAATGTGTCTTATATAGCGATATATTTCAAATATGTTTATGGATATATTGAAGTTTTATTCTTCCTTCAAACTGTCTAATAGGTACTAAAGTTAATTTGTAGGTTTCTCAAAGCAAAATAAATATTTGACCTTCGACTTTTCTAAGCTACGCACATTCCTAAATTAAAGTACGATAATTTAGTACAGTTTTATTTAGATTTATAGACAATTTCATTTCTAGTGTTTTTATGTCTTTATATGTTTTCATATTTTATATTTAAGATGTTTAACGTGCACTTTATGAAACGACTGACTATATCAGCACACGACTTACTAACAAGCTTAAACACAGCTCCCAGTCACCGGGCGTTAATTCATCACTGTGAAAGGGGAAACCTACATTTCAACAATGATTACCTTTTTTGCTATGTAGGGAATCGAATCAGGTATCCTTAGCTCAATAGACAGATGAGCTACCAACTATGGACCCGTTTTGGTGTCCACATGGCCTGACGCGCTAATCTCGTGTTGGATTAGAAGGCCGAAGACGGGGAGATTGGGGTTCAATCCCGGCCGGTTGCACTGAGGGTGGTTTTCCCTAAACGGTTTTACTCTTTCCCTCTACGCAAATGTGGGTGCATTTCCTCTAAATTAATCCTTCCTAATCCCTAACCCATTAATGCAATTAGTACATAGGCGTATAACCTTAACAGGTGGTGAGACGTGATGTTAAAAAAAACTACCTTTTCAAATAATGTTTCAATATCTTTTTATAAATATCAAATTTCAAATAGTCATTAATATATTTCCTCGCGTCTGTAATGGAAAGGTATCGATACTGGATATAATAAGACACGAGAACCTCAACTTCTTTCGCACAAAAAGGGCAATTCCATCTCCAGTCTCTATGGTAGTCTGAGCAGGAGTGTCTATTAAAGTCTTCAGAAAAAAGTTCTCTCTCTTCCTTTTCCCTTCCATCCTGAGTCATCTGTGTGTGGCAAGGGATGGTGGCGGTGTGGGCGGACAGGGTGGGAGGGAAGGATGTAATTTGTGAAAAAAAAAAAAAA
>CABFWO010000039.1:669658-680977 GCA_902155825.1 Timema genevievae
AAGTCGCCCAATTTGGATGCAGGTGGGGTTGAGTTGACGTCACGTGCGAACTTTATATAAACTTGTTTCTCTTCTCTCGTTCGTTACTCTTCTACTAGCTTTTTTTTTTCTCTACATCTTTTCATTTTTTTTTTCTCTTTCGGTAGTTTTATCTGTGTAGCTTGGTGTTGCGGGATAAGTGACAGAAGCAGAATTTCCTAGGCATTGACAGTAGTTGATTATCAAAGTTCTTAGTACAGTCATCTACGGAAAAAAACTTTAATTTAGTACTTGTAACTGTAAAATTAAAACATATTTATGGTTTAATGTAAAGATCACTGATTTCACAAAAGGGCATAACAACTAATTTCCCTTATTTAAATTTAAAAATATATTTTTTCAAATGTCTCAGAAACTTTTGGTTTATTATTATTATCAAAATTGGAAATAACTGCTTGTGTAATGTATCAAAGTCCTTTTCATGAAAAAATTAGAACTGTTTACAATGTCAAACAATGATTATAATCAAAATTGTTTTAACTGATTTTTAGAAAATATTTTTTCCTCTTTTCAAACTTAAGTAAACTAGCCTTTGCGTTATGGTAGGATAGATAATTCCATAATACCCCCTAATTACTTAGATTTTTATTTTATCTTAGCTGCTTTGATGTTAAGAGAGAGATTGAGGTTAGAAGAATTTTTAGAATTTATCAAGGAATGTTTGTCCTCAATAATTTACCAAGGTGACCTGGTGGTCTAGGGGTAAGGTGTTGGACTTCCGTGCTGGGGGTCCGGGGTTCAATCCTCGGTCCCGGCACGGATTTACCTGATTGCCAGGCCTCCACCGTGGTTCGGATTACACGTTAAACTGTAGGTCCTCCATTTCATCTCACACTCAACCTACCATTACACATTAGCGTAAGTGCGTATATCCCGAACAGGTAGTAAGACGCGGTGCTAATAATAATAAAATAATAATAATAATTTACCACTATCATTTCACTTAAATGATGTTATATTCCCTCTAAATTGTACGTTTATCATCCCTACACCTCTACGGGGATAAGCAGAAATCCCATATGGGTTCTAATATAAAAAACACGAATATTCTTGATTTTTAAAAGTGTTATTCTATTTTGTAATTTCGTTCTCTATAAAAGTTGTACGTGCTTTTTTAAAATAGTGATGAAAATTTCCCTTGTTATTGCTTAGTTTACAACACTTAGTGTCAAAATAAATAAAGGGCAATGTGATGTTGGAATGCTACATTCTGTTTAGCTTTGAAATAGGCCTCAGAATTCTGGGGGGAGGGGGGAAATAAAATTAAGTTGATGCAGAGTTAATAATAAAAATACCTTAGAGGTTTAAAAATTAAAATTAAGATTAGCGAATCGCAGACATTCGTATTGGTAAACGTTTTCAGGTCTCATGATTTAAGAGCCCGTATAAACCCCCTGGCTGACTTGGGCAGACAACTCGAACTAGACGTCAAATCGTGAAGTTTTCTAAAGTCTATTTTAAAAAACAGTAGACTCTTGATCTATGAACCTGTGTCATAATAATTAAAAAAATAATATATTGAAAATTAATTATTTTAATAAGGAATCACTATTAAACTAGGACCAATTTCACGTTTGTAAAACTAATATTACAGAAATCCAATACCCTAACTCAGTTGGTAGCGTGTCTATCTACTGAGCTAAGAAGCCCGGGTTCAATTCTTGGCTTGACCAAAATATTTATTATTGGTGAAATGTGGGTCTCCCTATCAAAGTGTTGAATTCATGGCCGCAGAGTTTATAAACCGTGTGCTGATATAACGAGTAGTTTCAAAAGTGCACCTTAGATCAATCAAATAATAAAAAAATAAAAAATAATGTAGGAAACTTTAATTGAATCCATTTTCTGCTTTGAGCATAGTTTGTATATAATATCACAGTTAGTTGGCAGTAGGGTGGATTCTTAGATAAGCGTCTTATCGTTGTGAATAAAGTGTCAAAATATACTCTAGTATGGGCTCGAAGTATGATCTCTAACATTTAAAACGGAGTGCTTGACTTACAAATGATAAATTTACCTTGCTCAACCCCAAAACAGCTTCAATATCAATAAGTTCTATATTCAAATAAGGTTTTTTTTATATAAATCAACTGTACCCAACTGTTTGATGCAGATGTATCCTAGCCCCGATTTTAAATCATCATTCTAAAAGGGCATTTTAAAGCACCTATATTTTGCGAATTTTCGGTGATCAACTTTCAATATCTTTACAAAAACACACTATGAGAGATGAACCTAAAAGGATTGCCTTGCTCATCAGTAGAGATATACCCTTACCACCACCTACATTTATTCCCTAAAACCCCCAACGAGAAAAAACTTTCTATAGAAGTTTTCAAAAGCGAAACTTTCTACTTGTGCTCCATCATTGCTTTACTACAGGGGATTTTACTTCCAACCTTTCTTGACTGACAAGATAAGTTCAAAAGAAAAAGCTCTAAAAACTTGATAAAGGAAAAAAGTGTGCCCTCTTGTGAACCTGTCCCTTCAAAGCACCTCTTAAGTAAACAAAGCTAAGATAAGTGGTTCAAATGGTTCCACTACCTGGATTATAAGTACTTTAGCCCCATTTCAGTATAACGTCTTTGTTTTGATTTATAAGTGATTCAGTTAGTTTCCAATATTTAAAAAAATATTATATTGTTTTGAATTTCAAAGTAAGCTTGGAGGTATTTGTTTATACAATTTTATAAAGTTTACTAAAACAATGAAAAAACGGAGTTTATACATGGAATATTATATTTTTTAATCTTCTATAAGGCATAATAATATATATGTTATTTTCAAAATAACAAAAAGAACCCACAAATTCATTTGACAATCTTTTTAAAAATGTTGATAGTAATTTTAATAATTCACAACTAGATTAGATTCGCATGCATTGCAAAAAAGTGTAGTGTGTGTAACAACAAAATAATGTGCTCTTTTATTTTATTATTAATATGTTCTGGAGTATGAGGTGAATTTAAACCAGCTTGGTTAGAACTGTAAATAATTTAAAGCTTGAATCTGTATTCTTAGTTTTTATTTTTAGGTTAACACAATCCTAACTTTATTTTATCTATCCATTGAACTGGAATATTATTTAAGTGCGATTGAGATCAAATACAAACTATCAGCAATAGTCCTGGATGTCAAAATTGGGTTCAAATGTAGATTTTAAGATAGTTTTATTAATTGTGATTTGTCTCTGTAGGTGAATCAAAGTTTACCACCCCAAAATTTACATTTATCATCGTGTGACTTTTATTATTGCCCGAGCAGTACGAGGTATTGTTTTAACTTTACCTTTTTGAATTTCATCCATCTGATTATTCCACGATTACTGCCAAATGTGTGTACCAATTATAACAAAATATAGCAGGGACATTATCTGGACCAATTCCTAACCACGTAGGTATACGTATGGTTTTGTCTTATAGTTTACCGTCCAAAGACAGTGAAAACAAAATAAAAAAAACTCGTCAATGCGTAAAACCCCTTCACAGTGAGTAACTTCAAACACGGTGATATATTAAAAAAATTTGATCTCAATTGATTTTAATCTAAAATAATATGAAATCGATGTGAGCACCTCTGGCGTAGTTTTGGCATCCATTGAAAGAAGCATGTCTTGGACCACGTGCGTGAAAACACGGCTATTCTATATTAATAACATGTATCATTGAGTATAGTATTAATTTATTTTCACCCAACTTGATCTTCAAGGAAAAATATAAACTTCAAATCAAAGGGGAATTAATGGGAGATTTTCATCTCGAAAGACAAAGAGAAAATCTTAAGAATAGTAACAATAAAACAAGGGCATTTCCTTAACCTAAAAACATGTAGGGAGCAAGTTACAATGCATACAAAGCTACTTGTTGTAAGTTTAAAATCGCTCGAAAGAACATTAAGACGCGTAAAGCTGACATTTTTTGTGGGAAAAAAAATCTTAATTTACTTACACGGGAAACAAAAGAATATTTAAATTTTAGGAAAATGAAATTTAATATTTGCTCCTAAATGCTGAGTTTCGTAATATCACAGATGATTCTTTGTGTAGTTTTGTAACATTATTGGTGATCACATGATAAAAGGTATCAAGCTCGCAATATATTGGAAGCTCAAGATTCCAATTATGATAAAGTAAATTAAGGGTAGTTTTTCACATGTTATTTCCATTCTAGCTTCCCGATGATAAGATTGCACTTTCTTTTAAACACACCATTCCTTAAGGTGGAATTCTAGGGAACGCGAGTTAAACGGCGGTGTTTTTCCTGTTTTTATATCAAAACTTTGGTGACCTGGTGGTCTAGGGGTAAGGTGTCAGACTTCTGTGCTGGCGTCCGGGGTTCAATCCTCGGCCCCGGCACAGATTTATCTGATTGCCAAACCCTTCCTTCACCTCTGACAAGACGTGTATTAATCACAACTTGTGAATGTGAGGATTGCCAGGCCTCCACCGTGGTTCGGATCCCACGTTAAACTGTAGATCCTCCATTTCATCTCACAATCACCCTACCATTACACATTAGCGTAAGTGCGTATAACCCGAATGGGTAGTAAGACGCGGTGCTAATAATATATCAAAACTTTTTTGGTCAAAAGAAATCAAATATATATCCAGTAGAAACACGAGTTTAATTTAACTCACATTGTGACCTCAACGGTGTTATTAAATATACTGGAATTTTATAATTACTTTTCTCATCTAGTAACGCTATTCTCATAACAAATATTCCAGAACCGTTGATATGCCCATGTGTAGAAAACTATGTAGAAAATTTAACTCTCTGTTTATACTGGAAAAATACTTTATTTTGTTCAAAAAAATATTTTTCTATAGAAAATGCCGAACCACTGCCCTTAACTTACTTTAACCTACAATCTCACCTTTAATAGAGTCGCTAACAATTTGCTAGTTAAACATTATTGGTTAATTATTTTAATTAGGCCAGGTGAGGCCAAATGAGAAGCTACTTAAATAAAGAAGTAGCGGTCACGGTTTAGAAAACTGAGGATAACGGCCAGTGGGTTTGTTGTGTTGACCACTTTACATTATCATTCCTAGCGGTGGTGGCTGCTCGGTTGGTATAGCTAACTTACGTGCTCACACCATGGAGACTTTATTGCTTAAATTACAATACTATCTAAAAGATATGAAAATTGATCACTTGGCTCTCAAGAAATGCGAATTGATTTTCTGTATACTATTTTGTATTAATAGTTTTTGGCATCAAAAATACTATTTTATTATACATATTATCTAATGTTTATCAAATGAATATAAATCAAATTGTTTAAGCTAGTAAATGAATTGAAGTTAAAAATACAGATAAATAAAATTATGTTATTAAAAGCATTTTTTGAATCCTAGTTTTAGTCAAGCAAGTATATTTTTGTTGTTGTCAATAAATATATGCTCATTATTATAAATTAAAAAAAAAGGTTAGTTTCACATAGCAATAGATATAATATACAAAATGAAAATAAAAACTTGTAAAAAAAAAAGGAAATAGAGACAATAAAATGTACAAAAAAAAGTCGAAAAAAAGAAAACAATTTATTATTTACGTGTATATTTGTGTATGTAGGAAGGTGATCTATTTCACAGGGGCAAGATAAGGCCTACCTTGCCAAGCGGTCCAAGGGACAAACATATCATACCGCTTCACTTTCATTTTTATTTTTATAGCAGCAGAGAAGGAGAGAAAATGGCAGACAAGAGAAAAGTTGTAGTATATATTGGAAATGAAATATACATGAAAACCGGTCAAACTATTTCAGTGAAAAAGAGGAAGATAGAATGATAGAAAAGGTTAAAGAATAGGCCTATTAGAATGAGAGGAAGGACAAGAAATCAAAACTCAGGCATGTGTATCGTAGTTTAGAAATAAAACGATTTAAGTCCATACATTGGTGGTATTATTATAATCCAGGCGTTAGCAACTGGTCGATCGCAATCAACGAGTTGATCTTATGGCAAATATCAGGCCATCACGTAAGAAAACTGTTTCATCATTAAAAGCAATCTTTGAGTATTCTTGACGTTGTATCCGATAGTAAACACGGTGTGCCCGCAATTTGGACATTATGAAATCAGGATGATACTTTCTTAACTAGTAATAGATCAAATATTTTCAAATAATACTTTACAGTGACTAAATTACCTTGACCGGCCTTAATCAGTTATATTAAAAAAGTTAATAGTTAAAAATGAAAAAAGTACATTTGATTTATTCTATAATTATTTATATAAAAGTGGGGACATCATTATTTGAGGAAAGGTTTAGTTTAAGGAATAAATATAATATGTATAAAAAAATAGAGTAGGGAAACTGTGGGTGATCTCAGAAACTTTGTTACATGTAACATTTTAGAAAACATTCTAAAATAATCTTCCGTAAGGAGATATGTTAAAATAATATACAGGCTTAGATAATGCTTGATAATATAGATAAATGAATGCTAAAATTAAATATAATGAAAATGAAGATTAATAAGTTAAAACATATTTAGTTAAAGTCAAAGCATAAAAAGAATACAATGATTGAGTAAAAATTAAGTAAATAAAGTGTTGTCATATAACCGTAATTTCATGAGAATGAAAAAGTTAATGTACACAATAGTAGATTAAATAACAAACGTTATTGACTAGAAACAACCTTATAATTAAATTTTAATAAAGTATAAATTGTAGTTGAGTAAAAATTAATTTAATTTGAAGTCAAAGAATAAAAAGAACATACATTGATATAAGTAAAATTAAGTAAATAAAGTGTTGTCATATAGCCGTATTTATAAGAATGAAAAATTAGTGTACACAATAGTAAATTAATAACACGACGTTATTGACCAGAACAATCTTATAATTAAAATTTTATAAAGTATAAAATGTGGTTGAATAAAATTAAATTAAAATAACTTGTGGATTAATCCATTTTATTCAACCACATTTTATACTTTATAAAATTTTAATTATAAGATTGTTCTGGTCATTAACGTCTGTTATTAATTTACTATTGTGTACACTAATTTTTCATTCTTATAAATACGGCTATATGACAACACTTTATTTACTTAATTTTACTTAATATCAATGTATGTTCTTTTTATTCTTTGACTTCAAATTAAATTAATTTTTACTCAACTACAATTTATACTTTATTAAAATTTAATTATAAGGTTGTTTCTAGTCAATAACGTTTGTTATTTAATCTACTATTGTGTACATTAACTTTTTCATTCTCATGAAATTACGGTTATATGACAACACTTTATTTACTTAATTTTTACTCAATCATTGTATTCTTTTTATGCTTTGACTTTAACTAAATATGTTTTAACTTATTAATCTTCATTTTCATTATATTTAATTTTAGCATTCATTTATCTATATTATCAAGCATTATCTAAGTCGGTATATTATTTTAACATTTGTTACATGTGTAGGTCAAGAAAGGTCAACCCCTGCTTTAATCTACAAGTCAAATAGGCCTATATATTCCTTATATACTCTTATATTGTACACGTGAGAAAGTAGCTCAAAGAAATTTGAGCTAGAGAATGGTGTGGTCATGATTACGGGTGAAAGTAGGCCTATATTATTGTTTGATCTGTCCAACACATTAGCTTAATCAGTATTATGTCTTTATACCGAGATAAGGGTCCAGCATTCAATTCCCGGCATGGAAGAAAAATGTGTCATTGGTGAAATGTAGGTTTAACCTTTCATAATGATGCACTAACTGCCGGTGGCTAGTTATTGTTCCTGTTTTAGATTTAAGTTAGTTAATAGGTAGTGTAGTGATATAACCTTATATAATTGAAGATGAAAAATAATGTTAAGGTTTGTGATTTAGACTTTTGCTAAACTAACACAAAATATCTTATAAGTTAATAGCTAAAATGTCTCAAATATTTATACTATTCTTTTAATTTGAAGCAAAATCTTTTTTAAAATGTCAGTACAAATTAATGATAAATCCTATGAGCCTAACTAATTTTCAAACTGTTTGTAAAATTTTTTATCTATTTTATAAATGAAAACTTTTTTTGCAAACTTTTTTACTATATAAAAAGCGTGGATTTAGTTTTGAAATTATGGCGTATTATAAATATGAAGGCTATCCAGCATTCAAGAACTTAGTAAATCTCAAATACTTATTATATTTATATTTTATTTAAAATTATTTGTACTGTGTAAAATGTTTAGTAAGTTTTGAATTGGATTAAAACCAAATATACACATGCATATTTTACCAATAACACTATTCAATTAATATAAACATGTAATAAATGCAATAGTTTTGCTTCAAAAGCTTTCGATATTTTTTTTTATTTTTTTTTCACGTAATCTTAATGAATATAGGTTTCACAGATAGATATATTAACTATGTGAATGTAATAGGTATAAGTAAAATATATTATAAATGAAATATAAACCCATTTACTTAGAAGGAGAGTGGAAAAAATTTAGTTAAAACTACACTCAAAACACCCGACTAGGATTCAAAACCCGATCTCCTCATCAACGGAAATGCAGTTTTAAATTAGGGTGACGCGTTAGACGATGCCACTACCGATGTGGTTACAAGTTAAATCAAGTTCTACTTTAATATGAAGGTAATGCTGTTGCTCTACATGAATAACCACATTCTGGTTACTCTAATATGTATCAACTTAATAAAATGTGAGAAAGAGAAGTCTACAATTTCAAGATAAATTTAAAGTGAAATAAAATATATAAATAAAAAACAACTCTTTATTGTTATTTCGAAATCTAACGGTAAGCTTATAGGATTAAACCAGACTTCCAGCATTGAATGAGATAACTTACTATTTCGTGTGTTTCTTTTTCAGAGCTACTAATAAGAATATTACATTCTACGTGAGAAATGTTGGCTGACCCTAAGTTCTTGGAGAAGATGGTTCAGGTGTTAGGAACCTCTACATGCTTGTTTTGTATACAAGTTATTCTAGCTAGTACCATTAAGGGTTTAAAGAGGTATGCCCATTATTGTTAATGAGATAAAAAATATAAACATTTCCTTAAGATGGCTGAGGCTAAATAACCGTTTTCTAGCTATCTCTCATCATGTCAGTCTCTTATAAATAACTAGTTTTTTAAATAACATAGGTAAAAAGTTGTTTTAAGTATGATCTCAGTAACGCCGGTGAGTACGAAGTCTAGACTTCAATCTCATTTATTCTGGTTTGCCGGTGATGAGGAGGCTGGAGTTCAAATCCCGAACTTGTGTACGGAAGATATTTTTTCCCAAATGATTTTCAAATCTTAACCCAAGCTACTTTAGGTATATTTCTTATAAATTTTCTATTCCTTGTCTTATTAAATTAGAGCTACTAATACAATAAATGAGTAGCCTGTAGCAAAAACAATTAGCCAAGTGAGATGCGATGATAAAATGTACTATCTTTAACAATTTTCCACCTACTTCAGTAGCCGCATGGTTTAAAGCGTCACTCTCGTTTTAGTTTACACTGCTGATGACTGAGATATTGGGGTTCGAATCTTGATCAGGTGTACTGTGGATGGTTTTCCCAAAATTGTCTTCCACGTAAATGTTGATACACTTGTTCTAAAGTCAACCTTCCTCATCCTTAACTCACTATCGTAGCTAGTACATTTGTGTATAGCGTGAACCAGCCGTAAGACGAGGTACTAAAAATAATAATAAATTTCCGCTTCACTTTTTAATAAAATATATTTTACATCATTTAGAAAATTAAAATTTTATATTGCGGTCAATTATGCATAGATAATTGCATGATCTGAGGTATCTGCCCCACATTATACAATTTCCGGAGACTGGAAGGCTGGGGTTAAAATCTTTGTCAGTTTGACTAAAAGTTCATCAATCTCTCTAAACGCAAATATGGATACATTTTATCTAGATTTCAGCCTCCTTATCCTATCAGTGAATATTCCCGATGACTTGTATGACGGAGTACACAAAAATAAAACTATGGTTAAGATCGTTTATTGAATGTGCTTCATAGCCTACTTTTCAATCAACTTTATTTTCTAACATCACGTCTTACTACCCGTTCGGTTTATACGCCTATGTATAATTGCGCTAGTGGTTTTAGGGGTAGGAAGATTATGTTTGAAATAAGTGTAACCGCAACTGCGTGGGGGAGGGTGGAAAACCATTTTGGCTAAAAAATCTTTAGTACACCCGACCGAGATTCAAAACTCGATCTCCCCGTCATTGGCATTCTATTCTAAGACGAGAGTAGCGCGTTAGACCACGCAGCCACTGATGTGGGTTTCAATCGACTTTAAGGGACTATGATACGAATACCGGTGAGGCCTGAGATTTATTCTTACTTATTTGTTGAGTAAGTATTTCAGGGACTGTTATTTTTGTAAGCCAATAAAAAATATAGCAAAATTTAAAGATATACGTCATTTAAGAGACCATAGTAAATTATGTAACAATTAATTCGACATCCACTACCCTAACAAGTAAAATCACAAGTCTATCCAAATATTTATACTAATAAGCTAAAAATAAGAAATATTGAATAAATATACCTGCATTTGCTTGGAGAGAGATTAGATAAACCCTTTCGTAAACACCACCCTCAGTACACCCGACTAAGATAAGAACCCCGAGCTCCCCGGTACAAATAATTCAGTAGATTATAGGAGTAGCGCCTTGGACCATATGACCACCAATACAGGTAGACCGTTTTAAACAAATCTAGTTTGTAATTTTTTCTTGAAAAATAATATTTTAATGATTCTACTTATTTAAAATGCTGGCTAGTTATAGTAGATAATCATAGAATAAAAATTGATTCATTTAATTAAACTATAAGACTAATATTTTGTTGATGTTAACTAATAAATAGTGCTAGCTCGTTATTTTCTAAACATAATTTGTAGTTAATTATCTCTCGTTCTAAATTAGTGAGTTTATAAAATGTAATTATAATTTTGAAAGGATTAGATCAATATTAAATTTAAAGGTTTTAATCAACCCCTCATTACAGACATACCAATTTTAAAAATCGAGCCATCATCGCCATGAAAAAAAAAGGGCAGAATATCTGTAAATCCTTCAGTAATAAAAAAAAAGAGTTAAAATAAAATTAGCTCATCACTCGTAAATATGCAAAACATGGCTCTTGCTGAAGGCAAAGCGAGAGAATGTCCCGGGAGTCCAGGCCAAATATTCCCGGGGACCAGAGGGTATTGCCCGGGCAAATGTCAGGTCGCGCCCCGCGGGTCGATGATTCACCTACACAAACAAAAATCTAGACTATACACAT